>BOPM01000460.1:321369-360224 GCA_022179025.1 Porites australiensis | reverse complement strand
GGGGGGGGGGGGGGGGGGGGGGGGGGGGGGGGGGGGGGGGGGGGGGGGGGGGGGGGGGGGGGGGGGGGGGGGGGGGGGGGGGGGGGGGGGGGGGGGGGGGGGGGGGGGGGGGGGGGGGGGGGGGAAAGAGAGTCGGGGGAGAGTCTCTCTGCCCCGCACCACCACCGGGTTAGCGGGGTGGAGACAGTTGTCACTTTGTACGAACGCGCAAACATTGACATTTATGCATTATTACTAAATAGTAAAAAACGCACTTTATTCGAATGTCAATGTGTTTAGCGCGAGAGTGCACCTTGAGGACATTATTTCTAATTCTGCTTGAAGACGCGACCGCCATTTTACTTGGTCATTCGAGTAACCCGAAGGTCTAGCCGTTTGTAGGGCAAAGGCAATACTGCACCTTTGTTTCTCAGTTATTTTAAGACCATGAGATTGGTACGGCCCCAGGAAACGAACCCACGACATCCACCATTGCAGTCAAGCGCTCTACCGACTGATCTAATCCTGCCGCGGTTTTTAACAGCGCAGACTTGTTATTACACAGTTACCAAGACAAATTTCAGCTTCCTTTGTGGAAATTAGGAGTCACTTTTACGCACTTGCAATTTTAATTGGGTGAGGCATACTAATGAAGAAAATAATATTTGAATCACCATCTGCCACCTGCGTTCCATAAGATACAGAAACCGTCACGAACATTTCTTTAGCTTTTGTCGGTGACAGAATTGTACTCTTTGCCTTTTTCTCTATTTTTTTCTTTTCTTTTATACTTAGTTATGCACAATATTTGGATTTTTGATAACAGGTCATAATAGTCACGTTGTCATTTTTGTGTATTACGTTTTCGAGCAGGTGCTTTGAAACAGATTATACATGGGTGTTTCTTCACTATTCCTCTTCAAAAGTAAAAAGAATTGATGGCGCAAAGACATTTTCTGTCGAAAGTGACCTTTAGATTGCTAAAATTGGCTAGAAGGGACTATATATCGAGGCATGTTTTCGGTTGTTCAACTTATAAGGCCTGTTCAAACACAATTATGAGTTAATACCCGGAGGCAAGAATAATAGAAAGAGACAACTCTGCGGTTGGCCGAAATAGGTTTACTGGCCACCCACGTTGTGGCGAGTTTGATAATTGAGTGTCTAATAATTCAGTGCTGTTATTGCCTAGAAAAGACTGACTCACTGTCATCGTTTCTGAAACAGGAAAAAGTGGCTGGTGATTTTATGCTATGTTAATATTCCGGCTACAAGCGTGTTCAAGAAAACTTACTCTTCTGGACCAAATGACTTCTCAACATTGAAATGTTTTCTCCATTTTTTCGTCGGTTTCTTTTCTTTGTGTTGTCTTCAAAGATACTTGAAGCACTATATGCGCAAGGTTAGTTTGGAATTTATAATTCTTGCTCTTCTTTTCTGTCCTATTCTGTCAAACAACGCCGTTTAAACCTAGCTCTTAGACCGTAAGTTAAAAAAAGGGAAACACAACACTATTTTTCGAGAATTACAAGGCACAAAGAAAGACCTTTAATTGAAAAAAAGATTCGAATGTTTTACCTAGGAGTACATTCAAGAATAAGTTGAATTGAATTAATTGATGAGTTATTCGTAAAAATTAAAAAAAAGGATTTGTTTCCCGATGTGCCATCTTTCAGACCTACCTCATCCTCAATACTTCATATATTGACACCCCAATTGACCCTGAAGTTTGCTAAAAAAAAACGAGTTTGAAGCTTATTTGAGCTTACTATCCAGAAATTAAAAAAAAGAGTATCCGGTACCATTTATCCTGCCATGTGTAAAAAACCGTAAGCGGCGGGTTCAAGCTTTTAGCTTTCTAGGTTCTGGCAAGGATTTACACAAAATCTTGAGGAGGTACGAATCAGTTAAATATATTTTTATTTGAACTTTTCACTTGAAGTTACCCGATTTTTGGCCTAAAGTTTTCGTCAGTTTCGTGGAATCACATTTTATTTTTTATTATAATAGAATCGCATTCAACGCACCACTCAAATCATCTTCAAGATGTTTTTGTAAAAGACGAATACCACTTTTAAAACGTTCCTGGAATTAGAACGTTCACAGTGTACGACGCCTTTGACTGCACCTTTGAATGCCTCAGCAATCCGTCATGTTTGTCTCTGAACCTGGCCGCCTCCAAAGGAGCCGATGGAAAACGTTGCTGCGAATTGTTGACTTCGAATAAAGACATCAACCTAGACGAGTTCAGAGAAAACATGACTTCACACCACTTTGCTTTGAAGGTGCGAAAATAGTTTGAATTAAATAAGCCCTAAATTATTAATTATCCTGTAGTGTCAAGACGAAGAACCTAAGCGGATCATGGATCTCAGAATTTTAAGAGACAACGGGAAGCCTCATTTAGTAATTAGTAAAAAAGTGAAAGCCAAATTTACAGTTAATTTCAGTGGAATAAAGTAAACAGTGACTTTTTTTTTTCGCCAGGGGCAGATGATAGTAGACTATTTCCAGAAAGATAAGCATCAATAAAGCGCTCATCTCTTAAAAGAGATGAGTTTTATATTAGACTAGTCTTCTCCGCAGCTTAAGTGGCTGAACACAGTTTTGTGGGCAGTAAGTGGTAACTCACGTGAAACATGGCGGCGAGAAAGCAATGGTACACAGAAGACGATTTCTCAAAAACTTCTCATTAAAATTTGTGATATTGGGCAGAATTTTTCCTTTTATCGTATCTTAAATAATGAGAACCTTTAAATGGAATTTGAACAGACGAATTTTGTGACACAGTTAATAATTACAGTACAATTATGTTATTGATTATCTAAAAACCCGTCTGTCAAACAAGTTTTAAATGGTAATGATTAATTGTAGTAAACTGTACGCAAGTTTATACGAAAAACAAATGAGCAAATTTGATGTAAACTGAGCAAAAGTGAAATTTTAAGGATGTATTCAATCGTTCATGTTACCATGGAAACTACGAAAGCGTCAAATTTTACCTGTCAATCAAAATCTTTCATCAGTATATTTTTCATTTGACAAGTTTCAGCTTGTTAGCTGCAACCTTTCTCTTGCCATGATTTAGCAAATACCATATACTCACAAACTACAAAAAATGTGCTCAGCCACCTTAAGCGTTGCGCAACGAGACAAAAACGGCCGTGAACTGGTACGACAGAATAGAGCTGAGATTGAAGTTCCCACTAGTGGGAATTGGTGCAAACAAAATGCATAGTCGCCTGTTTTGTCTCTTCCAGGGTAGATTCCGTCCGACGTCCTGCGCCGAATATGGACAGCAAGGTATCTCCAAAGATGGCATTTATAAGATCTATGGTAACGACGGAAACAGTTTCCCAGCCTACTGTGATCTAAAATCCGAGCCCGGTATTGCATGGACCCTAGTCATGTCTTGGAGTAGAGAGAATCGTGTTATTTCTGCTTTTAAAAACGCTGCACTTCAGGTCAATGCCCCAGAAAACGAGAACTCCCCGAACTACGATCGTTACCGGTTAAGTCTGGAGCGAATGAGATCTTTGCAGGTCCACTTCACCCGCTGGCGAGCAACATGCAGCTACCCGACCCATGGCATCGATTTTACAGACTACCTCCGTGGAAACTTCAAAGACTTTGACATCGTCGATTTCCAAGGTCATGGCGAGTGTAAGAGGGTAGACTATGTGGATATTCGAGGGCACAATGGTACGAACCTTACAGCACCGTTTTGGCCGAACTTGGAGATGGGTTTGCATACTGACAGCAGTTTGGTTCTCTGCAAGTTCAACGCAGCCGTTGGAGCAGTATCGAATGAAGACAACTTTGGCTTCTATGAAGGCATTAATCCCAAGTTCAGCTGCACACAGGAAGACAGCTCTACTACTCAGTGGTGGTTTGGAGCTCATCTTAAAAAATAGTTTCCGGAAAATGAAATTACACAGCTCCCATGTCAGAACGAAGGGGGCCTGCGAATTGTACCACCTTTATAAGCAGATGAAATGCATTCAATATTAGTTAGTAGATTTAAATTGTTGAAGATGTACAGCCTTAAGATTAGAAATTCTTCTTTTTCGTTGATAAGAAGTGATTTTATAGTTAAGTGCAGCATTTTTCGTTGCTTGATTGACCTCTTTGTGTACAATTGTTAGTGAGTTTTTTTAGTATACATCACTTGAGTCATCATGGAATATTAACGGTTAAATGGGGTCAAAAAGGGATGAAGAGAATGAAGAACAACGGTTATATTACCGGCGGTCGTTTCGATACAAGTTAATACCTTTAAGGTGTAAATAGTTTCACGTACTTGGCTTATAGATGGAAGAATATTCGCCCAAAATGTTTTTCTTTGAATTTTTTGAATTGCAAACTTTACTTGAAGTAATCGAAATTTGTTTTGCAATTTCACTGCTTGAGTTCGTATCGAAAGGACCGGTTTCCAGAACAACAGGTTTGTCTAATGATTGAAAAACTCCAGAGATGGCTCTGAAAAGGTTCTCCTGGTATGTGTGTTAAATAGGAATAGGTAATTAAACGGAAAATGGTCACCTTTTAAAACAGCTTATTGAGCTTTTTCTATCTTATAAGGAAATTTGTCAGTTGACGGTGCTGGGCTACATTTTGGTCATGAAACAGGGACAACGGAGCGCAATTTCAACTGGGGGGCGGGGCTAGAAAACTCGCGCCGGAGACGCGAGTTTGTTGTTGGGGGGGGGGGGGGGGGGAGTTTCTGGGGCATCCTCTCCCAGAAAAGTTTAAAATCTAGAGGCTCGGAAATGGTATTTTCAGTTTTCAACATTCTCAATGAGATATTTCTCAAAGAAAAACTCAACCTGGATAAGGTGTTAAACAAAAACATTTTTCCTCCACAAAAGTCGTGGGTCGTATTACCTGCTACCCTTCAGCCAAATCGTGCCAGCTTCGCTTTGTCCGTTAATCGTTCATTTCCCAAACCTTAAAACAACTGAGCATTAATATGTTAAATAGATTACAATTACCTCGACTAATTACAAAATAAAGTTTAAACGATTACTATTTAAAAGATAAAAACCAACTGTGGGAGTAAAAAGTGATAATTGTAGCCATTATGAAAATATGGAGATTAAGAACTGCGAGAAGAAAGGCAGATTACATGCAGAACTATTAGCCTGCATCACCGTGGCACAAATGAGTCCAACAAGTTTATTAGCTTTTAGCTATTTAGTGTTTTACTAAATAAAGTGTTTACTTGCTCACTTCACATACCTAGTTTAGCAATTTGAATCCCTTTTACCGTACCTACTGTTTGTGCACTATGTTTTAAATAGTGTTCAAAAAACGACCAGGGCCCATTTGTTCGAAGGCCGATTAGCGCTTAACCAGGGGTTAAATTTAACCCTGGTCTCTTTTTCTTGTGTTCAAAAGCATTTTCTCGGATAATTTTCTCTGTTATTTTTAGAGCTTGCAGTCATCAACTTGTAGACAAAAAGAATTAAAACTGAAATGCTTTTGAAGCTTTCAAATCTGAATTCAAATTCCGCACTAACTCTGGGTTATCTTAACCCGGCTTTGAACAACTCGGCCCAGGAGTGTATTATCAGGTTTAAATACTTAAATAATTTTGGTCTAAAAATTGGACGTAAAGCTTAGCCTTGTCTTTATCGATATAAAAACACTCATTAAACATTAATTTCTGTTTTTTTCTTTATGAACTATTACTGAGTTTTGGAAATAATGAAGACAACCAAACCGCGAAATTTTCTCGACTTTTTCACAGCCATAAAATCGTTTGTCGGCCTTTTTAGACCTTTTTTTTACAGACCGAAATGACAAGGGGAAAGGGCTTTGGAAAGAGTATCTGCCACCAGCATCTGCTTGCATGTTCTGCTTGAGGATTGAACCGAATAAGGCGCATTAGAAGCCTCTAGCATCTTAGTGGTGTGTTATCCAGATCTTTCTGGTTGATCAGTGGTACCAGGGGTTGTGATCTGTCAAGAACTGGAAACTTGAAAGCCCTACTAGATAACGTGATAGTCTCTCGAATTTCCACACTGCTGCCAGGCACTCGTTCTCAATTTGAGCTTATCTGACCCCAGTCTCTGTAAGTGGTCTGCTGCAAAAACCCACTGGACGCAGCTGGTCACTCGGACCTTGCATCAGAACCCCACCAATTCCGTAAGTACTAGCATCTGTACATACAACAGTGGGCTTCTTAGAATCATAGAATGCTAACATTAACACTGTATTAGTCATTTCTTTGACCTTGGTAAATGCAGTTTGCTGCGCAAGTCGCCAAGTCCAAGCTGTATCTGACTTTAATAGTTCGCTCATTGGACGCATTACTGAAGCAAGGTTGGGAATGAACCTCCCAAGGTAGTTAATAATGCGAATCAGTCTGCGTAGTTCTGGCACATTGGTTGGCGCTTGAAGCTCTGTAATTGCCTTCACCTTTTCTGGGTCTGGACTTACCCCAACGGCACGGAGAACATGTCCAAAGTATGTTAGCTTGTTTCTCATGATCTAGCACTTCTCTTTGTTTAGTTTCGGTCCTGGCTCCTTAACGACTTGAAACGTGTTCTATAAGTTTTCATCACGTTTTTCGCTGGACTTCCATACACATTAATGTCGTCCATAATTGCTTCACAACCTTCCCTGTTTTTTAACAAATCACTAATTGGATACTGGAAAATTTCTGGGTCAGACGTGATTCCGAATGCAAGTCGTTTAAAACAGAACCTACCAAACGGAGTCATAAACGTGGTCAACTTGGCATTATCTGGGTGTAGGGGGATCTGCCAAAGTCCACTGGACGTATCAAGTTTGGAAAAGTACCGGGTACCAGCAAGTTTGGGCTCGATATCTTCCAAGGTGGGCAGTACGAGTCTTGAGTGTTTCACTGCACTGTTCAGCCTTCTTAGATCGACACAGATCCTTAGCTTAGCATTACTTTTCTGTACGGACACCATGGGCGCGCACCATTCCGTCGGCTCCGTGACTCTTTCGATTATACCAGTTTCTTCCATCCGCTTGAGCTCCTCTTCAATTTTTGGCATTAAAGGAAAAGCTGTTCTTCTTACTGTGTTGATGCAATATGGTTGGGCCTTTTCCTGCAGTTGGATGCTCACTGGCTCACACTTGAACAGGTGAATATCTCCAAACAACTCAGCATCCGGAAGTACGGAAATTGATCATGGCCTTACCTTCTAACAAGGCGTCAGGGTATGACGAGGTGCCCGTCTCAGTAATAAAAGATTATCTTGAGCACACTCTGCCGACAATAACTGGCTTATCAACCACTCATTTACCTATTCGATTTTTCGTGTGCCTGGAAAAAAGGTGAAGTGGTCCCTCATTTTAAATGTGGGGATCATGAAGAATCAAACAATAATCGGCCTATCTCTCTTCTGCCTCTGCTTTCTAAAGTAACCGAGAGAATCGCCCAAGGTCAATTTAACAACTACTTAACCCAAAAAAACCGTCTCACCTGTCACCGAAGTGGAAAACGAGAGCATCACTCGACAGAAACTTTGAGCTTGCTAGTAGGCGATCACATCTTCAGTGCCATGGATAAAAAGCAAATTACGGCAATGGTGCTTATTGATTTAAGCAAAGCCTTCGACAGCCTCTGCCTTTCAACCCAACTTTGTAAATTACAAAATTTGGGTACCTCCGACAAAGCGCTTCTTTGGTTCGAAAGTTATCTTACAAACAGACAACGGTCCAAGAGTACATGGTAAAGCCCTGAAAGGCCAACTACGCGTCTCCCTAGTGTTACTTAACGACCACGAAATATTACTAGCAATATATACACAGTTTTATGTATCTTTCATTGCCTTTTCCTCGTCAAATAATTTGTCCAGTAGAACGAAAACATACTCCTGATGGGGCCAACGTTTTAAATGATGATAAATATACTTTTTCAGTCATTTAGATTATTCACTCAAACCAAGCGTGTAAGTAATCACGCCCGATGTGTTGCCTACAGAACAAAGCCCGTAATCAAATAAACTATCAGCGGAAAACTTAAAAAAATACGTGACCTCAATGGCTAGGAAAATTATAGTCAGCGGATGCTCTAGTTTGAAAATTTCATAAGGATGGCGTATATTCGAATAAGTGGACTGCGAATACGACAGCTAAGCGCAAGTAGGACATTTCTCTTCGTCTTATAATGGGGAACTGGGACCGAAATGCCGGTGAAGTGAAGGGTCGTGTATCTGAGACCACGTTATCAGTTTTGTGATACTGGTCTGCAGATGTCCCATCTTGAAAGCTGTCAATTGACCTTGATTTGGCTTGCGCATAGAACTTTAAACTACTGAGAACTGATTGACAGCCCTGCCCGCGTGAAATCGTAGTTTCATTTTTATGTTGGTAAGCGTGACATATTACATCGACCTACATGTAAGGGGAAAAAGACCGGTCTTTCATCTGAGCTCGCAAATGTGTCATGTGATATTTGTCAGCGGATGCCTGACTTTGACAGTTGCCGATAACAACTCATCCTCATACGGATGGCTTATATAACTAACAGGCTAGTGTCAATTAATTTGTGCAAGATCAAATGTGACAATTGACATTGACTTACATGTGGTTGGTGTACGGGCGGGCGGGCGTACCCTACGTCGTAACCAAATTTTCTTGCATCCATAGGTTTACAATTTCGCGAAGCGCGCCAAGGCTCCACTAATAACGATGATGATGATAGTGATAACGATAACAATGATGATAATGAGAGACTTTTGATCTTAGGCCATCGTGGTTTGATCAACAATAAACACAAACAGCGGAGATAAACATTGTGCGCTTTCGCATTTTTATAAACGTGACGTTTCGTATTTGCTATTCAACATATATTTTCAAAAGTGATCTCAAGTGACCGTTGAAGATAATGACCAGACTATATATAGATATATGAACAAAAACTTAAAAGGGGTCTGTAAATGAGATTAAGAATTCAAAATTCTTAACAGTAATGAACACAAAAGGCAACAGCTTTTAAAGCATCAGCTTTTCACTGCTGATGTTGACATTATAAGCTGGCTTTAGGTCTTGTATAAACAATGTTTCATTTATCTTACAATGATAATCTGTTTTGCCAGATGCTAAGATTTCAACGTGATCCCATTAAATGTTATGTCCGGTGGCAGTGACATGGTCAGCAATAGCTGAGGAGTGATCATTTGTTTGTTAGCGACTTGAAGTGTTCAGTCTTCCTATCATGGAGCCGTCGCTTAGTTATACCAATGTGAAAATCATTACCATTCTCAACAAGAAGCCTTATAAAAGACTGGATCTTTGAGAGCGATTTAATTATAACGATAATGATAACGACAACGATAAAATGATTATGATAATGATAATGACAATGATGATAAAGGTGCCTCAACGAGCAAGCGAAAGATTCACGCTCTGCTGGCACGGAACACCTACTAAAACCATGATATATTAAATATGCATATTTTTTTTAAAATGATGTAGAAGGATTTATACCACTACATAAGACATTTTGTGCAATTTGATTGCCTGAGAGAAGTGGTATTTCAGCTAAATTTGAAATACGTACATGTGAAAATTACAAACTTTTTGCGGTTAGTAGTATAAACAAATAATAGCATGATTTGTCTTGATATTTGGCATAAATACCACTCCTGATATTTCAAAATTGTGTCAAATTACGTATAACAATTTCAAAATATCACTCGTGGTATTTATGCCAAATATCACTACTAATCACGCTATTACCTATACAAATACGATAGACATTGTATTCAACCACAGTAGTTTTATCAGCTACAGGCACTGTTTTACATAAACTCCTCTTCAAAACTTCATTACTATTCAGTAGGCATATTGTCCAATTGATTTGGGGATTTGATCTCGTATAAGGACCTTTATACCCGATAAAACTCAGAAAACTTTAAAGTCAGGGGAAGGCTTAGCGGAAATACGGGATTATATGACTGAAACAGAGGAATACCGATTAAGATGAATATTTTACGTTTTTAATACTAAAAACATGAAATTTTATGTGTCCTCCCACTGGGGTTACAAATATAATGAAAAGTCAAAAATTTGACAAAATTTATCGGCTAGAAAAAGTTTTAAAAAAATCATCCTTAACCGCAACAAACCGTTGACCAGTCAGAAAGTCTTTTAAATACGAAGTTTCTAATCGAGAAAGCACCAAACTGCGGTCCATGCTACCATTTCAGGAACGAATGAGCGAAATGAGTAACTAACAACATAATTTAATTCTTACCAGTCTTGAAATTCCGTGAAAATCATCAATGTCCATTACGTACAGTTGGATTTAGCGACACTTTACGCGAGCAATTTGTTTCTCTTGTGCAGCCGTTTTACTGCAAAATTTCTTTCATTTGGATAGTCGTATTACGAAGGCAAGTAGACGCTTAAACTGTGTACTTCAGTTGCATAATGTATTTGCACAAATATTTCTGCTTTTGTTTAACTTTAATCAATTAACACATTTGAATGCGTTATTTAGCAATCCTATTGAGATGAAACACTCTGGGGACGTTAGGATGAATCACTTCTATTCGTGCTTAAGCATTAAATAAAATCCTCAGAATTACAAGCGTAAGTTTCTTTAAGTGACAATTTGAAAGTAGAACTATGAGTGTAAATTTGTGATAAAAAAAAAAGCCCATTTAACTGAACATTATAGTAAAGACTCACAGAAGCTGGAAAGTCAGTGGTCCAATTTAGATTTAAATAAACTCAGTCGACACGCTGATTCACCATATCCTCGAGTAATTGATTCCAAAAAAATTCGCCCCTATAACCAAAACGTTTTTGGCCATAATTGATTTTGTGGTATCGTAGGTGGTCCTTAATTTCAAAAATTTTTGTCAAAGGCATTCAGGTGCCAAAGTGTTGTACACCTTGATCATTTCTATAACAGGGAGCTTAATAGACCTCTTTTATAATCGCGGCTTATTAATATAATCCTTTATATGTATGTTAATTATCCTTTCTGACCTCGTTAACATGTGCAAAATAGAAAGAACACTTACTTTCAAACGAGGTCAGAAAAGCTACATACCATACAAAAAAGAATATATTTATATAGGCCGCCGTTATGGACGTCTGTCCACTGGATATTTGGAACACCTGTCCCACCCTAGCTTTTGCAAAGGCGGGGCGGTGCTAGAAATATAACCGGCGGAAAATTTATGATCATATCTGGTTTTGGAGTTTTTTGAAGCTTCAGAGCCGGTTCTGATCCCTGGCCTCTCCCAAACAACGCTGCAATAATCAAAGTAAGGCTGGATCAAAGAGTTTGTTTCCATCGACAATCTATCGCGATCTGATCTGTCCCTGTTTTCGTCACGTTTACGACCAACGACAAACGTCAATTTATACCCCGTCACCATGCTTTTCCTTTAATTGCCGTTTAGTGTCCATTTTGACTACCTGACATAAAAATAAGAGTAGTTTCACGAAAGGCTCAATTTCAACAATGAGAATTGTTTTGCACAGGTTTAAACGAGGGTCTCAATGGGGTTAACCGATAGGCGTAAAACGGCCCAAAATTTAGTCGATAGCCGTAAAAATTGAGAAATTTTAACCGTTAGCCGTAAATAGGGTGAAGAGAGTTAACCGTAAAAAAATTTTGCTCCTTAGATTTGATAACTTTGAGGAAGGTGCTAAACTCACTTAGAACGGTTGTGTTTCTTATTTCGAGCTACTTTGAGTCTGTACGTTCCCGTTTCTGCGCATGCTCGTTTTGCTTTTCACGAAGATTCTGTTCAAATAAACTGTTATGTCTTTTATTAGGAATGGTCCTTTCCATGGCTCAAAAAAATTAAGTTGACTTGCAATAGCTTAACCTTTTGTTTCTATTTTAAACAAAGAGTTCATGCCATTTTAAACGAATCAGAAAACTCTCATGTGGCAAAGATCTTCAAAGCTGCGTACTTCTCAGTTTGGCTTCGACACTTGTAAATGTGAGAGTCACAGAAATGTTCGTGTCTCAACTCTGTACGCTTGTCCTTTTTTCTTCATGTTGTACAATTTGTTCTTCAGTGGGGTAAAGACCCTGTGGTGGTAGTAGAAAGAGAAGAGGGTAGCAAGTACAAAGCTTCAGTAGCCCCTGAAGAAAGGGAAATCGCGCCAATATGCAATGGATGACAAACTTTTTCATAGTTAGCATTTCTATGCGTAAAATGACATGAGAAGTGGAATACTTTAAAAGCATGATTTATGAATTATTAAAAATTTTCAGAAGAATAACTTATTTCCTCCCGCGATGATCCTAAGACTTTATTTTGCTTTAAAGATACAAAAAATACACGTTTATTTAACAATTAATGAATGAGGCTGAGTGTCTTCTGAAGAATTATGGAGATCGAGGAGGCCGTACAACACCCTCCGAGATCCCAGTCCATAATTCTTCATATGATACGAAAGCCGCCGGAATTCAATAATTGCTGTTTTATTCATTCAAAATAATTTCTAGTTTAATTAAAAACATAGCTAAACATGCTTACCTCCATCGATCCATTGATGTTACGTTCATCTTCGATAGTGCACGTTTAGGATTGTTCAGCTCCGCAAATACTCTCCAAATAGCAGACGTCGCCCTTCGAGTTGTCTTCTTGTTGCTCTTGCCATGTTTTTAGCTATTATTTCGCCTTGTTCTTACCCTTGAAACGAGTGAAATGTCTGCCATTTTTGTTTCCACAACCAAAACAACTCAACCTCGTCCCCTGATCTTCTCAGTTAACGGTGCATTAACCTGCAAAAACGCTGCATTTTTGACGTCATTTCCTCGCTAAACACAAAATTCTTCCAAATTTCGTCATCAGCAAGTGGTTATGGTGAATTATGCTTGTGCTTTTAGCCAATCGGAATCGGGGAAATACTTTGAATGAATAATAATAATATTTAACTCTTTGAAACAAAAGAAATTAATTTTTAACTTTTTTGTTAACCGTAACCGAAAAAAATAAACCGATAGCCGTAAAGGAGCCAAAATTTTAGCCGATAACCGTAAAAGCCACCACCCCATTGAGACCCTCTTAAACGTGCAAAGAAACATCAGACGATGTCTTTGGTACCCGCCCTAGATCAGTAAAGGGATCAAAACGGAAGTCTCTGTCTAAGAATAGGGAAGGCAGAAAATTTCCCGAACTTAGAGGTTGCATCGTGGAAAAGGGAAATTAGTGATTTGAAGTGGGGGCGCTGAGTACGTAACTCTGCTCCTAGTAAAAAGAAAAGGGAAAAAGTAGGGGGTGGGCTGTAGCCCCTACGGCATCCCAGTTCCATTAATAACTAATAAAAATTCTGAAATATTGCTGAGATCCATCTTCGTTTCAGGAACCAAAATGTAGTTACTGTTCACGTCAGGAATGACATCATGTTTAGCTAGTACATAAGAGCGGCAGGCCATTTTCCACGACGAACGTGTTATCTTTTTTACGGCAGGTCCTTATAAAACGAAGACTGAGCACAAAAAAGAACCCACGACGGTTATTTTTTCTGTGAGAAATTTCCACACTCTTCGATCATAATTACGTACATAGTACAATCATATTAATCCTGAAAACCAAAAACAAAAAATATGAATAGCGTTTTTAAATCTATGGGATTGTAGGAAACCTTTACCCCCTTCCTTTCTTTTATTTATTTAATATTTTGTTTTGTTTTGGTGATCGCACCTGATTGAGGTAAAAAATAACAGATCAAACTTTCGAGTCCTCTTCTACAGTGGCCTGTGTAGAGCCGCCCCCTCCTCTCGTCAAACAAAATCTTCAGAGATTGAGATTGTTTGCGGAGGGGAAAGGGGGCGCTGTACACAGGTTATTATAATAGAAGCTTATAGATACAGCTATTTTCATACATTTCGTACTGGACCAAGTGATAATAATATTTCAATTGCATTGTTTCAATAGATCAGACAACATTCTTGAAGATAACGTGCAAAGAAAGTTCAGCTCAGGATATGTACGCTACTAATTTTATTTTTATTTTATTTTTTCATATATTGATGTATGTCTTAGGAAGGCAGTTACTGTACCTCAAGTTCACGGTGAGATCAACCATTGCATAATAACTGTACATGTTAACCAAATGGCAGCCTGAAATGACGTTTATGTATAATATTGCTCACCACTGCAGTAAATTATCTTCGATGTTGGATGCTACACGTGTCAACCACTGAGCGTCTTCATTTAGACTGTCAGTTGTCAACTGTTTTCCGTGTTTATGGCCCCAAACCACTCCGTTTAACGTCAAAGAGAGTTTAAGGAGGCTCGCACCCATTTTCAAGGTCTTACCCCTTTCGTGTTTGATGCTTCATAACTCTGCCTGTAGAGCATGTACGAAAAAGCCATCGGAATTTTAGGTCAAATTTGCTCTTTTCTCCGACCTTCATGACTGAATTATGCTCGTCTGGAGTGGTTTGAATGGTCTCTTCCCCCTGCGCTAGTTAGATGACACAAAATTGTCCTTGGCCGTAAAAACTGATGACGTCACAAGCAATACAAGGGACGTACATTCACTCGGGCAGTTGAGGGTGGGTCAGAGGCGAATGGGTATAAAAATAAACACTCAGTGGCTGGTCTCTCAGGAAACAGTTTCATTGTTAGATGTCATTCCTCGAAGTAACCAATGAGAGAGAGCGCTGTTGGGAAAAAATTCCAGCTATATAACAATGGGTAACTATCTAACATTAAACTTACTTTTAGAGTATTTTGTCGACGTCCACGCCTTCATAGCAACAGAATAACGATGAAATGAAATCTACAAATTGGGAATTTCTCGAGATCTAGCAATACTCTTTTAAAATCCTCCGGTGTGAGTTTAGACCGTTGTCTTTACCTTGGAAAGATTTTTTTAAAAAAAAATAGAGAGCGTTTTTTAAATACAATGTTCTAAAAAATTTGTTTGGTGTCTTCTTCGTAACTCTACAGGAGCATTTTCTGAATGTGTAAAGGTACTAAGTAATGACTTCAGCATAAAATTGACCTAAACATGACAGCGATATCCTCGTGAGATGCTCCAAAATGGAGGCTATGAACATGATACATATTCGAATCCCTCTTTACTTAATCCTTGCTAATACGGAGAGCTCTTGTAGTCCGATCCAAGGTTGTCAAATTTCATACATTCCTTACATCTGTCATTTTTTCACCTCTATAGTGAACACAGGAAATTGCCTCAGTGGTCTGCATGTAAGGGGGTGTTTACATGACACCGGGGACGACTTTTGCGCCGCGCGAGCTCACTCCAGTTCCCTCTCATGGCTCTATTTTTGTTTACATGATACCCCGGCGTAAGTTCACCCCGGTTATTGTACCGGAGCTAGAAATTCACTCCGGTACAAAATTTTGCAACAGCATCATGTAAACACGAAACCACCACCTGTTTCGTTGTGAAATCGGTTTGCAGGTGAACTGGATCGGCCGGTAGCGCATACTTAATGTTTGCAATTTTGAATCGCACACGTGCTTTATCGAAATGAAGTGTACCTTCAAACAAATAACCGTGATATGAAATAACCCATCATCATATAAACACGACACGAAATAAAAAAGTCATCCCGGTATGAAACTCGCGCCCGTGCGAGTTTTCTGTATAAGTCTCCCATAAAGGGAAGGGGGGCACTTAACTAAATTTTGTTGTTTATTATCATTTTGCCATACAAACAAAACATACTTAATTATAAAATTTAAAAATAGTCGAGGCAAGGGAGCCCACCTTTAGAATTAAGTTATCTATTATTAATAAATATAATACTGACATCGGCAAGACAATTTAACTCTAAGCACGCACAATCTCTTTAGAACATAGAAAATAATCATTAAGTAGGATAAAAATAGATATGGCTGAACGTGTAAGTGCAAAATTAAAACGAAAAAAAAAAGATGAGATAAAATAATGCAAGAATAAACGAGAAAAAAAATAGCGAAAGAAGCGAAAAACCACACGCGATCATTAAGAGAAGTAAAGTGTGCTTATACCAAGAAAAATGACTCAAGTTTAGAATTGAACGAAGCAATAATAGAGGCATTCTGAATTTCAAAGCTAAGGGAATTAAATATTTTGGGCCCTTGAAAACAAAGTGAAAATTTCCTTACATTTGTCCCGCAGTAGGGTAAACGGAAGGAGTTCTTACCTCTAGTTTTATGAATGTAAGTCACAGTTGAGCAAAAACATGTCATTAAAACTATTGGGAAGAAGGCCGTCACCGTGTAAAGATACATAACTTTACCCATTTGAAGTTTGATAATATCTTCAAATTTTAGAATTCGGCATTTCGCAAAAATGGGATTGGCATGCGCATGTGCATCAAAAGAACTAAATTTGCAAACGACCTTTAATAGAAAAGGTACCCCTTTCGTATACCTTTCATAGACAAATAGTACTCCTTTCGCATACCTTGTTTAAAAAGCTGCATTCCAATTAACTGTTGTACGTTAGCATGAATAAATCAATAAACCAGAAATTTCACTTTTACAGCTATTTAAAGCATCTGTTGGCCCTTTTAAGTCCTTTTACAGACCTAAATGATAGATTCGCCTACCCTTTCATATACTTCAACTCAGAACCTCCCCGTTTACGCCATCATAGGGAGTACCCAATGCCCCAACCCCCCACCAGAAGTCATTAGCCTGTATATGTTGCACGGTTCAAGCTCCTTCTACTTGTCTCGAGTAATTTCCGTTTCTAAGGTCATTCAACGCGAAAAATGAAACCAAGCGCTATACAAGAGAAGGACTGAATTTATGGTTTCGAAACACCACAAACGAGACGTCCAGTCAACATTTAACATTCCTTTGAATTGTAGGCAAATTTGTGTTAAAGGAGAAGGAAAAACTTCATCTTTGTAGAGGAGACCTTTCACTAGGCAACGCGATCCACTCGACTAAAAACAAATATTCCTAAACTTTTCTGTATATGGAGATTTACAAGTATAATTATATATCTCTCGTCTAAACAAGAAATGTTGTCTTCTGTGCAGTAAAAAATCGTAGCTTGAATCAATTTTGTCATGCAGCTTTTTATTTTTATTATTTTTTTAGCAGATTTTTCTCGCCAACCTTCCTCTAGTTTTTGGTTATAGTTTTGGTCTTTGGAGGCATTTTGATGCTATTTTCGCCGATACCTAAAACCGACCGTTCACAATTTTGTTTTCTTGCTGCTATCAATTACTGGATTATATTTCCCTTTAATTCAAACTTATTTATTTCTCCTGTTTATTAATTAATAATGATGTTGTTTTACCATCAAGATGCAAACCGACTCATGATCAATTCGCTCATGAAAAACTTTCCTAGACCAGACGGGAAGAAACCCGAAGAAGAATTTCGAGAAATGACGAGATTGGTTTTTGATTTTTTTGTCCGTTTAACGAACGGGAAAATAGTCTGAAATGTCAACCTTCTCCACTCCCGCCCCTAACCTCTGGGGGGCGCGGGGAAGAGAGTCTCTCTCCCCCGCGCCGCCCCCGGGCTAGGGGGTGGAGAGAGCTCACGTTTTAAACTAACGCGCAAAAAAACATCCTTAGCATTAACGTTTATACATTTTTATTAAACTGGTAAAAAAAAAACCAGTCTATTTGAGTGTCATTGTGTTTAGCACGAAAGTGCTACTCGAAGACACTATTTTTAATTGTGCTACTGGAGACGGGTCCGTCATTTTACGCGGTGATCCGAGCCACGCGAAGGTCTAGCCGTTTGGCAGGGCAAAGACAGTACTGCACCTTTGTTTCTCAGTTAAATTAAGACCATGATTTTGGTCCGACCCCAAAAAACGAACCAAAAACATCCCTCATTGCAGTAAAGGGCTCTACAGACTGATCTAATCCTGCCGCGGTTTTATTTTCTTCATGTATATGCCCCACCAAATTAAAACTGCAAGTGCATAAACGTGACTCCTAACTTACACAATAGAACTTCAAATTTGTCTTTGTAACTGTGTAATAACCAAAACAGCACAGACTGGTTATTACACATCACTATCACTATCGGCCACCTGCGTTCCATAAGATATTGATACGATTTACAAAAGCCTGATGAACATTTCTTTAGCTTTTGTCGGTGACAGAGAATTGTATTCTTTAAGTTTTTCTCTATTCTTTTCTTTAATTTTACAGTTAGTTACTGACAATACTTGGATTTTTGAGAACAGATCAAAACAGGCACGTTATCATTTTTGTTTATTACGTTTTCGAGCAGGTGCTTTGAAACAGATTATACATAGGTGTTCCTTCACCGTCCCTTTTCAACAGTAAAAAAATAACAATGGCGCGAAGACATTTTCTGTCAAAATTGACTATTACATTGTTAAAATTGGCTAGAATAGACTTTATATTGAGGCATGTTTTCATTTAAAATGTGATGAATTTATAACGGCGAGCTTTGTTGAAACACAATTATGAACTAAATTCCCTGAAGCAATAATTATAACAAACAACTTTGCGGTTGGCCGTAATAGGTTTACTGGCCACCAACATTAATATTGTGGCTAGTTTTAATTGAGTGTCTAATTCAGTACTGTCATTGGCTAGAAAAGACTTTGACACACACTGTCATCTGAAACAGGAAAATGTTAAGTGTCTGGTGGTTTTATGATATGTTACTATCACTTTTCAAGTGTATAAATATTCAAGCTTACGAGCCCGTTCAAGAAAACTCACTCTTCTGGACCAAATGATCTCTCGACATTGAAATGTTTTCTCCATTTTTTCGTCGGTTTCTTTTCTTTGTGTTGTCTTCAAAGATACTTGAAGCACTGTATGCAGAAGGTTAGTTTGGAATTTCATTCTTGTTCTTGTTCTTGTCCTTTCTTATATTCCCACAAACAAAGCCGTTTAAACCTATATGTAGCTCTTAGACCGTAAGTAAAAAAGGGAAAAATAACACTATTTTTAGAGAATTACAAAGCACAGAGAAAGATCTTTAATTGAAAAAAGATTCGAATATTTTAGCTAGGAGTATATTCAAGAATAAGTTGAATTAAGTTAATTGATGAATTATTAGCAAAAAAAAGCGTTTGCTTCCTCATCCTCCATACTTCACGTCTTGACCCTGAAGTTTGCTAAAAAACGAGTTTGAAGCCTACTTGTGCTTACTATTTAGAAACTAAAAAAAGGGTATCCGATACCATTTATCTGGCCACGTGTGGAAAACTAGGCGGCAGCGACGGGTTCAAAATTTTAGTTTTCTGGTTTTTGGCAAGAGTAGATAAGTTAGTTTTCAAGTTTTTACACATATTTTTACATTTCAGTTAAATTTATTGAATTTATCACTTGAAGTTACCCGATTTTTTGCGGGAGTTTTTGGCCTGTTTCGTGGAATAACATTTTTTCACTATCATAACAGAATCGCATGCAATGCGCCACCCAAATAATCTTCAAGATGTTTTTGTAAAAGAAGAGTACCACTTTTTAAACGTCCCCGGAATTGGAACGTTTACAGTGTACGATACGTTTGACTGCACCTTTGAATGCCTCAGCAATCCGTCATGTTTGTCCCTGAACCTGGTCGCCTCCAAAGGAGCCGATGGAAAACTTTGGTGCGAATTGTTGACTTCGAATAAAGACATTAACCCAGACGAGTTCAAAGAAAACAAGACTTCACATCACTTTGCTTTGAAGGTGCGAACATAGTTTTAATTAAATAAGCTCTAAATTATTAATTATCCTGTAGTGTCAAGACTGAAAAACCTAAGCTGTTTATGGATCTCAGAATTTTAAGACAACTCTAAGCTTCATTTAGTAAAAAAGTGAAAATTTACAGGTAGTTTCAGTGCAATTATAAATTAAAGTAAACAGTGATTTATTTTGCTACAGGGGCAGACGATAGTAGACAATTTTCAGAAAGGCAAACATCAGTAAACCGCTCATCTCTCAGGGGCACCCAACGGCAATTTTCGGGAAAATATCTGTTCGGAAGACGATTTGAGAACTAGAATTTTCGGAACATTTGTTGTAAAATTTCTTGCTTGCCTGCCTCTCCTAGGATTTTCGAACACCTACAAAATGGTATAATTACCCATTTTTAACGGATTTTGAGCCTAAAAAAGGCCACCTAGAATTTTCGGGAGCCTTTTCCTGGCTGAAATTTTCGAAAAGGTAAGTTTTGATCCCTATAATTTTCGGATCACTAAACTTTCAGCTAGGAAATCCGAACAGATGAAAAGTTTTTAGGGGATAAAAATATGCCTATATCTACCGTTTAAATACTAAAATACGTCCAACAATGCTATGTTAGTGGTTTTGAACTATATCCTTCGTTGGGTGCCCCTGATGTCTTAAATGAGATGAGTCTTAATAAATATAAGGCGCTTCAAAAGTCAGAACCGGCCGGCCAGACCATGGATGAAGCAGTCATGCATTTTGATCATGAAATAGGCATTTCCCAAGAATTTTAACTGAAAAACCATCTCCTTCGTGCATGGTATATAGGAACTGACTGATCTGGCCGCAGGCGGCCCAAGATCGGTTCATAAATTACCGCGAGTTTCGATACTGTTTTGCATATTACGATCGATTTAAAAACTATGAGAAATTCAATATAGTTGTTAAACTGTAGAAATATGGAAATAAATATAGAAACTAGTAATAGTTGACACTACAGCTGCCCCCGCTCTGTATATAGTATTCTTGCTCCTTGTGTAGCTCTTTGAAATATACCGATTCATAACAAAGATGTTCACACATATTCCATAAAATAGGGGAGATAAATACAGGAAATAAACGCAAGGTTCCATGCACAGTTTCGGTTCGATTTACACAGCTTTGATCAAAACATTCTCAGTTTCGAGAATAGTTTATTCTAAACCATAAGAAAAGATTTAATTAGGAGTTTAATTTTTCGCTATTTCTATTTCACTTTTTACATTTAGTTCATTTCATTTGCCGGAAAGTAAGCCTTAGAAATTAAAAGGACGTTTGATCAACTCTAGTCTTATTTTAAACTTTATAGCGGAAGGACATCTGTGAGCAGGGAATAAGTCAGCACAGAATTTCATGGTCGTCAAATTTCTGTAATCGTCCATCGTTCTGCTAGTGATAAGCTAGCCGTTGAATCATTCACTTGTCTTGCTTGTCTTGGGCAAAGTCTTATTCCGGTCAAACAGAGAGAAAGAGTGTCTGGCAAGGTTAAGCTGAAGGTTTCCAATCAAGATTTGTGAACTCTTGTCAGGCAAACTCACTTAGTGTTAAAATATACACTGTTCTACGCACCTTATAACTTCATCTGCGCTTAACGAGTGTCTTTTGGTCCATAACTTTCATAACAACTGCTCCACAGAATGTCACAGATAACACGTAACGCAAAAGAGTATCGAAGTATGACTGCGCAATTAATGTCACAAAATCTACCTATTGTAAGCTGTTCCTTCGGGATTTTTTGTGTTTTACGTCATCCTAACCATTCCGTACTCGCGGGCGCAAACAATAGAAACGTCATCATTACCTACCGATTCCTCGCGACCCCTGTTCAAGCATCCTCGGAGACCCAGGGGCGGTTTGATCACGGCTTGTCTGGCTCATGCACGAAAAAAATGCACGCAGTCAGGAATCTTTCAGTTTGACATAAACACTACATTTCAAAATACTGGTAGTCTTTACACTAGAGCCTAAATAAGCTAAGAAATATTTCAAGACAAGTAAATTTTAAATTCTTCAACTAAAAGAAAGCTTCCCACACAACCTATGTTTTTTACTTCAGGTTTTCCCATGCACGCAACGTAATTAAGATTGATTGACATACTTCGCCTTTCTCAAAGCCTGGAAATCGCAAGTTCGCTAAGTCGGTTTTAAGGATGGTTTTCAAGTCACTTGAAACTTTCTTGAATCGTCTCAACTTTCCGACTTAAATGAGATGCAAAGTAAAGTTAGTTGAGATTTTGCTTAGGCCTTCACACACACATTTTTGATTTAGTAAAACTTAGCAGCTCCTAAGTCTTACTTAACAGCCTAGTGTAAAGACAACCACTGTCTACACGAAAACTAAAGAAGCTTTTCCAAAAATACAAGCTTGAGCTTACAACAGGTATTTACGCTTGCATCGATCACGTCTTCGTAAATATTAGGGAGTTTAATATGCCACGACAGCTGACAACCACGAAAACGTCGCATGAAGGGTGAACTCAAATATTTTCAATCTCTATCGTGATTATTCCAACTCACTTACTTTGTCAAATGCAAGCGAACCCTTCTGGAGCTGAATTTCTATCAACCATATCCAAGTTCATAAAGAGAAAGGAAATTTTGTCATTGCTTGTTTACGTCCTTCACAAAACGTGAAATTACGCAGTTCCACGTGGTAGTCGTGCGGTGACGGCAAAGAAATATACAAAAGCGTGATGCACATGCAAAGTTGTTGTTTTGCCTTGTCAAGCTATTGCTTTTTTTACTTTCTCGTCGCCCCTTCATCTTAAACTTCCTATTATTTACGATACATTGTGATCCGTCAGAAACATAATTTTCTCAGTGCAAATTGAATTGCTCCTGCCGATAGCATCCGAAACCTTTTTCGACTCATCGGTAGTTCCCTCGTTTCTGGTTAGGAAAGCTTGGTGAACGAACCGGGCAACTGTGGCGAGATAATAGGGAGTTTTAGCATCAACGACGGCGACGGCAGCGAAGACGTCACTTTTAAAATGAATTGGCGTTTTTTCAAACTTTTTCGCGTTTATTCCAATTCGCTGAAAATGTCTAAAGTAGGCAAATTTTCCTAGATTTTATTTCTTGGGGACCGCATTCAAGTTAAGAAAAAAAAAAATTTCGTCGTCGCTTGTTTAAGTCCTCCATAAAACAAGAAATTAGGCATTTTCACAAAGTAGTCGTGCAGTAACGGCTAAGAAATGTACAGAAAAGCGTGATGCACGGGCATACCTGTTGTTTTGCTTAATAAACCGGCCTATTGCTGTTTTGACGGTCTTGCTGCCGTCGCCGTCGTCGTTGCTAAAACTCCCTATTAGCCGTCGTGTACGAACTCACGAAAAGAACTCAGGAGAAACTGTTCGCCGATTGGGCACAATAATACAAAGCATTTTTTGTGCCAATCAGGAACCAGCATTCTCATGACCGTTGGGAAATGGTCCGGTGAGAGTCGGTACCCAGAGGCTCTTCCGTCCATTCTTGAAAACTTTCGTCGCGCCTTTTAACCCGGCCGACTGACTGCATGCCCCTGGGTCTCCGAGGACGCTGCTCAAGCAAATCGAGAGTTTTTCTGTAAGCGTTGCGTGACGAGACAAAACGGCTGTCAGGGAGACTATAGATAGGTGAACTGGTAGGACAGAAAAGAGCTGAGATTGAAGTTCCCACTAGTAGAAGTTGGTGCAAACAAAATGCATAGTCGCCTGTTTTGTCTCTTCCAGGGTAGATTCCGTCCGACATCCTGCGTCGAATATGGACAGCAAGGTGCCTACAAAAATGGCATTTACAACATCTATGATAACGACGGAAGCAGTTTCCCAGCCTACTGTGATCTAAAATCCGAGCCCGGTATTGCATGGACCCTAGTCATGTCTTGGAGTAGAGAAAATCGCCTTATTTCTGCTTTTCAAAACGCCCCTCTTCAGGTCAATGCCCCAGAAAACGAGAATTCCCCGAGCTGGGATCGTTACCGGTTAAGTCTGGAGCGAATGAGATCTTTGCAGGTCCACTCCACCCACTGGCGAGCAACATGCAGCTATCCGGCTTACGGCATCGATTTTAGAGACTACCTCCGTGGTAACTTCAAAGACTTCAACATCGTCGATTTCCTTGGTACTGCAGCTGGCGAGTGTAAGAGGGTAGAATATGTGGATATCCGAGGGCACAATGGCGCGAACCTCAAGGTACCGTTTTGGCAGAAAAAGAACACTTGGATAGTGCATACTGTCAGCAGTTCACATCGCTGCGAGTTCAAAGCATCAGTTGGAGCGGTAAACAAGGAGCACAACTTTGCCTCTTATCGTAATATTAATCAAAAGTTCCGCTGCACACAGGCAGACAAATCTACTACTCAGTGGTGGTTTGGAGCTCATCTTAAAAAATAGTTTCCGGAAAACGAGTTTACACAGCTCCTATGTCAGAACTAAGGGGGCCTGCAAATTGTACCGCTCTTATAAACAGACGAAATGCATTCAGTATTAGTGTAGAAGATCTAAATTGTTGAAGATGTACACTCTTAAGATTAGAAACTCTTCTTTTTCATTGATAAGCAGTCATTTTATAGGTGAAGGCAGCATTTTTCATTGCTTGATTGACCTCTCTGTGTATAATTGTTAGAGAACTCACGCCGGAGACGCGAGTTTGTGGGGGGGAGTGGTCTGAGGGCATCCTCTCCCAGAAACGTTTGAAATCTAGAAGTTCGGAAATGTTATTATCAACATTCTCAATGAGATATTTCGAAAAGAACAACTCAACCTGGATAAGGTGTTACACAAAAACATTTTTCTTCTACAAAAGTCGAGGGTAGTATTACCTGCTACCCTTTGGCCAAGCTGTGCCAGCTTCGCTTTGCCCCCGCTTTGCCGTTAATCATTCATTTCCCAAACCTTAATACAACAGAGCAACAATTGCCTGACTGATTAAGAGTAAAAACTGATAATTGTAACCATTGTGAAATTATGGAGATTAAGAACTGACTGTGAGGAGAAAGGCAAATTACAAGATTACATTGAGAACTACAGCCCGCATCACCGTGGCACAAGTGAGGCCCACAAGTTTATTAGTTTTTTAGCTATTTAGTGTTTTACCAAATAAAGTGTTTACTGGCTCACTTCATGATCACATACCTAGTTTAGCAATCTGAATTCCTTTTAACTACTGTTTGTGCACTATGTTTTAAATACTGTTCGAAAAACGAGCAGGAGTGTATTATCAGTTTTACTAAAAATAAATACTTTAATAATTTTGATCTAAAACTTAGACGTAAAGTTTAGCTTTGTCTTTTATCAATATAAAAACACTCATTAAACATTGATTTCTGTTTTTTCTTCATGAACTATTAAATAAATGAGTTTTTGAAATAATGAAGACAACCAAAACGGGAAATTTTCTCGACTTTTTAACAGCCATAAAACCTTTTGTCAGCCTTTTTAGACCCTTTTACAGACCGAAATGACAGATTTTCCTACCCTTTTATATACTTCAACGAGTGAAATCCCTACTCCTTCATATACCTTTCATATAACCATCTCGGGCGGAGCCTCCCCGTATAGGCCGTTATAGGGAGTACTCCACCGGGTTTAGTGCCCTTTCTTGGGTCCTTTATACTTAACGGGAATGGGAAACTTTAAAAAAAGGCACACAACAGAGCAGTAAGCAAGGTGGCTCAATTAACCAGCGATCGCCCAAGAAATTTTATCGTTGCCATTTATTAGTAACTATGAACTACGTTGAAAAAAAATATTTGTTTAATAATTTATACATTATGTGCAACATCAACCGCAAGTTAGAAGTAATTTAGTCCTATTTTTCCTTGCCAAGTCGTTAGGCCTAATTATTCCGCGCAGTCTTTGCGTTTCGGGTCACGTAATCTGAGCCAGTTTCGCCTCAGATACGTCACCGAAATGCATTGGACGAGAAGGCGTGGGAGGATGCCGCACAGGGACTAGGCACTACTTTCCCTTCAGCGCGGTAGGGAATGGAGAGACCGCGGGCTCATTACTAGAAGAAACGCCCAGCATATTACATTCTCCAACTAATTTCCAAAACGAACATTTTTGCAACACACAGCGACACATTTAACCCGAGACAACCCTGAAGACTTTTCTTCCATATCCGGGAGAAAATGCGTCAAAAAGTAAACTACACACGGCATTTATGTCATGATTTTTCCGAAGTTCCAGATGTTTACCAGGCACTTGTTATTTTCCTTTCTTTATAATCTGCTTCTGCATTAATCCTTTGATAATCAGTAAGAAATACGGTCATGAGGTAGGTTAGATGGAGAACTAATTTCGTTGACTTCGTTTATTTCTAAATACTAAGATCTTCAAGATCTTCTCTTTTGTATTGTTTGTGCTGGCATCTTTATACACTGTCTTTGTGCTCCCCTGTATAGCTACACTGCTCGATAAGGCCAGTTCAACGTTTTTTCTTTTATACTACTAGAGTACGAGTATACATTTCTTGCGTCCGTTTCTGAATTGGACTTTGACGCTTGAAAGTAAAGCTTAACCTTGTTGTTAATATACTTCTCAGTGGGTACAGACTCTGTCACTGGTCAAAGTAGCTTGTGTTTTCTTTTGAATGTTCAGGTCACCTACTTGATTTATAGGCGTCCCGCGCGTCAGGAAAATTCTCTTCCATTGCTCAGAATAAAAAAACATTTTCCTTAGCATTTCGCAACGTGTGACGCGTTTCGACGATAGGTACGTGGTGGACGGAATAATCTTATTGGTGGCCTCTGTCCTGTCATCCTTCTAGACATCAGGTTCGTAGCTAAATCACACTTTTACCTCATACTCTTTTTGTACTGCCCGGCTTACATCCAATATTTTTTGTCTTTATTTACATCAAGAGGTCTATGAATTAACCATTGCAAACAAGTACTGTAGCCGGAATATCATGGTGTGCTTTTCGTAATTTGTGTACGGAAATCAACATTTGAATGTCTCAAGTGTGGTATACAAGAAAATAACTGTTTTTCAAAATTTCTAGGGTACTGTTTCATTTTTTGAACATGACGGAAATATTTTTTCACGCCCAAGCCTCTCCGGGTAGCTGCCCATGATAGATCGTCATTTCATGTCTTTCGGGTCCTCGGTTTGCGTTTTCATCGCGAGGGCCGTTTTCATCATCACGGCCAGTACCACTTACTGTAGCTACTTTACTCTGGTTCTTTTTCTTTACACTGAAACAGAAAAATCAAAACTCATCTTAAAGGGTTAGCATTAGGTAACATCGGCTGAAGTCAGATTGTTTCTTTCAGTAAAATTACATGAAGAACAACTTAAGTCCAACTTTACTATGCGTAATATAAAAGTGACATAGAAAAACTCCACCGTGATTCTTTGAACCCGGGTCACTTGCTTTATAGCCTACATCCATATCCACTATAACATCGAGGACTAGCTTTTAAATCCAGTAATTTTTAAAATATACATGTTTTTATATATGCCGTACCCCATTACAATATTTGAAAGCTAACCGTTTTCAGTTCAGTGCTTAACTCTAATCACTGCAGATCAGTGCTTAACTCTTTACTGTGTTCTCTCCATAACTGGCGCTCTGTAGTTTTGGTTTCTTCAGCTATTCTAGCCTCATTCTACATTCCAGTCTCGTTCCATTATGAAAATAATGCACTGTATAAAATTCATAAGGTGTCCAATCTGGCTTCACTCGACGTTATCTAATGCTGACCAACTTAAAGAGGCGTTGCACTCTTTTTTATATACGAATGTTGTTTTTTCCGGTCCAGGCTAAATATTCTTATTTTTCTGTCGATTTTAGGGTTAAAATATTCTTGAATTATTCTTAATTATGAATTATAGCTTATGGCATTTCCGCTTTATAATGTATTGGGGTTTTATTACCAGTGTTCTTGCCGTTGCGTGAAAGGAATAATTTTCTATGATGGTTTAGTTATTAAAAGCATAAATTGTACTGTATTTACAGATTTTCAAACACAAAATTGAGTATTTTTCAAATTCTCAGCCTCGAGTTTATTCTTAAAATATTTTTAAAATTTGACTTGAAATTTTTGCTTTTCTCTCTGGAATTTCCATCATCTAACATTTTGGGAGACTTTTTACGTTTTCTGTTCTTTTTCCCTGTCTTAGAGTTTTAAACTCAGTACGAATGTTGCCAGCGTTTGACTCAAATACTTCATTTGACATACATTTTGTCTAATCCGTATCATGAATTTAAATAAAATAAACATTATGATATGGATATTAATTAATAAAATTTTTAAAAAGTTGTCATCTTAGACAATAGGAAGCCAGTTCAAAGCCATTCATCATAATGTCTGCGCGCGCATGCCGCATTTATTGTGCTACCCAATGTTTTTTCTATGGCATGGTATAAAACAGTTATGCAACGCTTTCACGTGGTATACTGTGGAATATCCCACTTGTCACTTGTATACCACTCGAAAGCGATGCATAACTAGTATATAGAAAAACAAAGAGTGTATTAAAACTCTCATAAGCCCCCTCCTAGACTTCAAGGTCTACTTTTTTTTATCATGGTTTTACAGATACTAAACAATTATTGGATGAGGTTTTTGTGAGATCCGGAAAAATCAAGGTCGAGGTAACTGTTATCAGCCGAGCCGAAGGCCGAGGCTGAGAGCACTTTCCGAGACTTTGAATATTTAGGATATCACAAGAACCGAATCTAATAACTGTTTTATTTTACATTGTTTTGAAGAAAATAACGACAAACACACTGTCAGAAATAACCTGAATTGATACGGTTATTGGAAATCATGCTATGCGCGCGCAACCTACAGATTAGTCAGTTTTCTGATGGCAGATAACTAACTAATCTGTAGGTTGCACTGATTTCCAAAATTACCAGTAGCCTCTTAGCCAATGAGAAGACAGATTATGAGTACAATGTATAATAATGCGAATTCTAACAGCAAAGGGTGAAATATCAAACTCAAAATTCACCAAAACAGTGGATAACAATTTCCGCGCGTTTTGACTGGCCACCGTCACTTGGAATATCCTTTAATTTCCAGAATACTCCCCAGGACGGAATTCTTTTAGATAGCGCGCTTGTCTCCAGCAGGTGCTGCCAAGCGCCCGAGTGAGACTTCCTTAATTAGCAAACAGAATCATTGTCACTGCATTCCCCATTACTTAAGATTTCTACAATCAATTTAAATTTCTTGACTTGACTGATTGATTTTATCTCAAAAGACACCCCCTCTTGTTTAAGCTGTACATATCAAGGCTATTTTTTGGCGAGAAAACGGCTTTCCTTTCAGACAAGAAACCTCCAAGGCAACTTACTTACAGTTCGGGGACACTTACACAAAGTAGATGACGATGGCAATGATAACGATGAAAAGCGCTCCAAGGATAACACCAATCACAATCCACTTCCAGTCGTCATTGGATGCATCGGCTAGGGGTAGGTTAGTTGTCTGCAGTTCCTGAGTGGTCAAGGGCGTGGTCAATGGCGTGATCATATTTGTGGCATTGGGGGCGGGACTTGTAGCCACATAGTTTAGCTTTAATCCACTAATAGCGGAACCAAACACAGCCTCCAGCGCCGACTTGGAGGTATTTACTACCTGGAGAAGGATTGCGGCAGGAATGACGGCTCCCCCCTGGATGTTAGATGGTAGTAACACGTAGAATGCAATCCTCAGAGAACTGTTATCTTGGAGTGGATAGCCTGGTAACAAGTGGACGTTGTCTGCTGTGAAAATTCCCAAAGCTCGCCTGCGGGAAGAAAAACTCATGTTGTACTCCTCTTTGAGTAAATGAGACCAGGCCTCAGTTGTTCAAGAGATGGATGAAACTTTCCACCGGATAAATCTCTATCCAGTTGATAACGCAAATAGTTTCTTTAATACCTATATACTGGATAGAGATTTATCCACCGGAAAGCGCTATCCAGTGTTTGAACAATCGGCACCAGCATGGTGTGTATGTTGGATATAGCTAGGAAAAAAAACGTTAAAACAAAAGACAAAATACACGATCTACGGTATGCTTTGCCGGGTTTATTCAAGATTTTTTTTGGCGTTTTTTCGATGATCTAGTCCTCCTTTTTTCTGCCCTTCCTTTAGCCAAGACAACTATGATCAGCTTTCAGTCATGTTTTTCAAGGCAGGACAGAAATTTTCGGACGGCTGCGCAAGGTGTTATTAGTAAAACTGTCTACTTCTCCTGAGAGGAGGTGGAGAAGTCAAGCGATATTAATCCCGCAGCCCATGAAATTCTTGTTGTTACGAGTAGAATTGTATCACTACCATATTTAAGAAGTAAATCTTGGGAAAAGCTACATACGCCTGTCGTTTTTAACCCGCTTTCAGTAGCACGAAGCACCCACGAGTCTTGTTATTTTCCTCTAAAATAAATGCTACTCTGTTAGTGTACCACCTGACTAAGAAACGGCTGGCAGTTTTCTACTCGCCCACCCGGATCAGGGGCACCCAACGACAATTTTCGGCAAAATATCTGTTCGGAAGACGATTTGAGATCTAGAATTTTCGGAACATTTGTTGTAAAATTTCTTGCTTGCCTGCTTCTCCTAGGATTTTCGAGCATCTAAAATATGGTATAATTGCCTATTTTTAACGGATATTTACCCTAAAAAGGTCATCTAGAATTTTCAGGAGCCTTTTTTCTGGCTGAAATTTTCGAAAAGGTAAGCTTCGATCCCTATAATTTTCGGATCACTAGACTTTCAGCTAGGAAATCCGAACAGATGAAAAATTTTTAGGGGATAAAAATATGCCTATATCTACCGTTTAAATACCAAAATACGTTTAACAATGCTATGTTTTAGTGGTTTTGAACTATATTCTCGTTGGGTGCCCCTGCTGGATCAGGCATGCCGACACATTTTTTGTTTCATACTGTGAAGTGACTATACGTGTAACTACTTCTGCATGGATGAATTGCGGCCTCATCATTGTTAACTGATGTATATATTCTGAAGTGACCAAGGCTACATTGTTCTCTTCTGGTCAGCAGAATTAACCCCAGCAGCATTTGCTGCAACTTGTTTATACCACAGGGAGAGGCAGGCCGAGGTCCATGGCGCTGACTACTTCTCAAACGCTCCTCGTCACTCGTGACATCCAAATAATTGTTACAGTCTTGATTCATTTATCTATTTAGAAACGGTACTATTAGTGAACCGTCGCCTCGCATACCTCCTTCTTTTGCTGGCTAGACCACACGCAACTTTGTTCTCCGAACAACGTTCGTCCATTGTCTGAGATATTTGTCCCCGGAACTGCTGGTCTACTGTTGCGTTGTACTGCAAAATGAATCGATGACAGTTAATAACTACAGCAACGACAGCTCGATGTTCACCGAATATTTATCGCACTGTTCAGCATGTAAATTAGTATAAACACAAAAGATAAGGTGTACTTTTGGAGTTAAGAACCTGTGAAGTTTTTCTTTGTTTTCAACCTTGTCGGGCCCATTTTGTCGACCTCCCTTTCTTTGTTAACATGAGAAGCTTTGCTCAAGAAAAAAAATCTCAGCAGGCGCCGGAAATTGATGCCCTGGTACGCGATAGAAAGGTGTTTGCTTGGTGTCATAAAATTAATTAAGACCGGAACATAATAAGTAAACCAGACACCGAGTATCCGCGAGAGACGCGTCATTTGAGCGCGAGGCAAGGCGAGGAACCAGCATCCCACGCAACCGTTTTATTGCGGCGTGACCTTTCTGTTTAAAATGAAAAAGATTTTGATCATTCGAAATGTATCTTAAAAATAAAAGCTCGCGTCATCTACGTATACGCGTAGAAAGTAATTTACATGATAAACAAATGCAGATCGGACTGCCGGTGATTTGGACGGGGCACGCCAGGGTTAAAAGAGATTACGTTAAAGCATTTTATATTTCCTTTGTCACTTTGATAAAATTTTTGAAGGAGCGACCCGTATTTCATGTGGAAATGTGTGACAAAGCGCCGCAAAAACTTGTTTCCAGTGCCGCTCAAATGAATGGACGGCAGCGTACATGTACGATTTTTTTTGTTTTTGAGGGTCAGGCAGCGATCATGCGATGTAACCGAGTTAAATTCTTACTAATTAATTAATATTCTACCTTAGACTTTCAAAGTTCAAAAGCGCTGTGGTTTTGATTTCGAAACCATTTGAAGTGAAGGCGACCGTCGACGGTATGAGTCTTCGTTTCCCATTTCGAGTCTGTCGAGGGTTACAACCCCCAAAAGCATTGGCATGCACTCAAAAAAGAAATATGTGGAGTCCGGCCGACGGGTTTCTCCAAAAATGAAATATTTAGGAGATTTCCTGACGAAAGACGTGGCAACGCGGGAACTTGAACCCGCCAAATCGGCCTATGCCGAAGTGGAATTCAACATGATGCCAGCTACTGTGTACGTCGCTTCCACGTTCGTTTGATCACTGATGTTCTTCGCCAGTATATCATTCCACCGGATGGCCTTGTAAATTCTGTTACGGACTTAAGTTACATATTAGTGATATTAGACTTGAGGTAAGTTTGTTTTTAGTCAAATTATTCCCAATACAGTGAGGTATTTCTGTTTTCTGGTCACTTCAATTTAAAGAAATCATTTAGCTTTATTATTCTGTTTCTCTTCGGTAGTCAGTTTATTTATGGGCTTTTGTTATCTAATGGCAAAATCTAATTTTTATCATGCTTATTTTGTACTAACTGGTTTTGTTTCTCTTGGGTAGTCAGTTCATTTATGGGCTGTTGTTATCTGATGACAAAACCTAATTTTTATCATTATTATTTTAAACTAACTGGTACTGTTTCTCTTGGGTAGTCTAATGACAAGACCTAATTTTCATCACAGTTTTCATTTTGTACTAACTGGTTCTGTTTCTCTTGGGTAGTCAGTTCATTTATGGGCTGTTGTTATCTGATGACAGGACCTAATTTTCATCATTTTCATTTTGTACTAACTGGTTCTGTTTCTCTTGGGTAGTCAGTTCATTTATGGGCTGTTGTTATCTGATGACAGAACCTAATTTTCATCATTTTCATTTTGTACTAACTGGTTCTGTTTCTCTTGGGTAGTCTAATGAAAAGACCTAATTTTCATCATTTTCATTCTGTACTAACTGGTTCTGTTTCTCTTGGGTAGTCAGTTCATTTGTGGACTGTTGTTATCTGATGACAGGACCTAATTTTCATCATTTTCATTTTGTACTAACTGGTTCTGTTTCGGATTATTATTATTATTGTTTATTGCTATTATTATCAACATCATTATTGAGTGATTTAAAACTATTTTTCTTTGACACAGGGCTATAATTTGCAGAAGGTGATGGAGTGTACACTGATTTGCTTTAGTTTTCTTTCAGAAATTCACATAGAATTTACTTTAGTTACAATTATTGCTTGGGTAATGAGATAAACTTTCAGCGACACAATGTGACAAAATTGTTTTAACCAAAATCATGATAACACCATCAAAACGTTTTTATTATTAGTATTATTCGTTAAATTCAAACGATGCTAATATATGTATGTAAAAATGAAATTATCTTGTCGCTTGTTACCGAGCTATCCGTACTGTAAAACGTCAAATGAAAAGTTATAACACTCACATGTCTATTAGTTCTTACAAATGATTTTGTCAATGAAAATCGACGACAAAAAATTCCCTTCTCTGGCTTAATTAAGAAGCTTGGGTTGCAAAAAAATGTGTTTGTAAAACACAACCGAGTCAATTATCGTACGTTAAATAAATCAAAGCATTACTTTAGCAAAATAGAATCTTAGGGTTAACTTCCCGAGATTACTTCAAACCCTCTGGTTACCTTCCCTTCGCCGTGCCCTGTGAGCTTTGCGTTAGATCTCACGGTTTATTATTATAGAATCAAGTCGCTATTAAAATGAAGCTGTTATAAGTCAGTTGTAGTTACTGATGTCCAAGAATTCCAAATGTTCCTGTTTCGGGAATCGTAGTTTCTCTGGGATTAAATCATTCTCATTGAGTAAACATTAATTTATCACAGGTAAGTAAATGTACTTAATTTATCACATCGAACCTCGTTGCTGACGCCGTTTTGTGTAATGTTCCAGCCGACTACACAGTAATAGACAGAAGATAGTATACTGTTCGATCGACATAATTGCAAATAATTTCATTCCTCCCGTAAGAATAGATTTAGGCCGTCATTAAAATGTTTCTCGGGTGGTAAACCTTAGCTTCTCGTAATATTTTCTGAGTCGGCAAAGGGTTTATGTTTCATTTTCAATTTCTCTTTAGTAACAGATATAAACCCCGCTCTCGTTAAGGTTTGGTTCTTGATCTTCGATTATCCCATTCGAGTGATAGTTATTTCTCTTGCTATCGCCTGCTATAATTATGGTTGTGCGATCAATAAAGAGCGGGGTTTTTTTACAGTAGAGCCATGCCTTGAATACTATTTCGCGTGAGAAGTAACAGTTGACGTGTGTCTCCACGCGAGTAAAGCCAACAAATGCGCGTCCGTATCTGGAAAACCTTTTTATTATGTCAAGAAATGTCTTATTTACACGTCTCGTGATTCCCACGCCGGGTGTTTTTGGATGCCGGCAAGTGCGAAAAAAGTAATTACCGAGGATTCCAAAGTAACACCTCAGTCGTATGAAGGCGCGAATTGTGATCTCCCGTTTCAGTTAATCATAAGCCATGGGTAGATTCAATCTACCCTTAGCCTAATTTGCATATTTTTTTTTGGTGAGCAAAGCCCGTCATGAAGCAATATTTTATGTTTCTTTTTATTTAATTCATTTTAATTAATTAACAAATTAATTTTAACTAATTAACGAATCAAGAATTAGTTATAAATAGACCTGTTATAGTCATGCAAATAACGCTTGTTGTTGTTGTTGTTGTTGTTGTTTTACGTTACTCGTAAAGGTTTTCTCGGAGCTCTCGTGCAATAAACAGTTCATCTTCACGTTTTGTTATTATGAACTGTTTTGTTAGAAAATTAACTTACTACTCGCGGAAAATAATGAAAATTCAATATGTGCCCAGCCTCGAACATTGGCGCCCACCTCGAATAAGCGCCCACTCGCAAGACCCAAACATTTAATAGACGCCCAAGGAGCCTAAACGAATAAATACGGTATACCATTACCTCAATTTATGAACATCGCCCCGCAACGCATCATTTTCCATAAGATGATTATAAGATTGATTTTAAACTGAAACTGTTGGGCGTTACCTTTGAGCAAGTGCCAGTTAATAGGGACCCTCATATTTATTATTTACTTAGTAAGGCTAGCAGTGGGTTGTATATTGTATAAATAATTATGTAAATACTATGGGTACACGTACTCTATTGAGAATCTGGACTTACTTTTTTAAAGTTTGATCCTTTCAGTCTTCGCATTTACTAATTGAGGTCTGGGGGAGCGCTTTGTATAGTAAATATTTAAGTAGAATTAAGAAGCTCTTTAGGTGACTGCTTAAAGCAGTACAGCATCCTGGATATTCGTCGTAATAGTGATATGAAGTTATGGCGAAGGATCACTTCAACCAACACTGCGTTGAGCGACCTTTTACCCCCAGAGAACACGGCAGATGAGAACTAGGTCGCATAATTTTATTCTACCTAACATTCAGCAAGTCGTTTTAAATCAGTTTTTATAAATAGACATCTTTTTATTAGTAACCAACATTAATTTAGTCGTTTTCCTAATGTATTTTTTCGCTTTCCTTTATTCATTTTCTTGACATGTAAATTGTTGCACGTCTGTTTGCGCAATGAATGATTAATAGACCTTCATCATCACCATCACCATCACCATCACCATCACCATCACCATCACCATCACCATCATCATCATCATCATCATCATCATCACCTTTATAATTACACATCTCAAGGTATCTTGGGCAGATCTGGGCAAAAGAGTCGACCGGGACGATTACATGAAAACCGAGCGTTACTTGCAAATTCTGTTTCGAATCATAGTGAAACAGTGCTTCCGAATTTGACCTCTCGTTATGGATATGGTTGTTTATACCAGGCAGCCCATACAACACAGCATATACAACCTTTATTTACCTGTTCTTTCAACATGTTTACTACGCGTATTTCCACTGAGTTTTGAATTTCTTGCGGTGATGCTGACTTGGGGGATGCAACAGTTGGATCAGGTAGTTTCTCGCCAACTTTGAGCACTAAATAAAAGAATTAGAGACTTGAATTAGCTCGGATTAGATAGTTGTCAAGGTTAAATAAGATGATCATTTTCTCCAAATCTAGGAAAGGTGGTTCACGTTTCAATAATGTTAAGTAATATTTTCTAGGTCGATTTGTCAATTCTGGAGGCCAGCACTGACAGCGAGAGAGAAAAGAAAGTTGAGCACAGCATATTTACAACCCGGGGGGGGTACTCAACAAAATTTTATACGGGAAGGCTTTATATATCGAGATTTAAAAAATAGGAACTGCCAAAAAATTTGAGTGAATCATAAAAATTACTGCTCAAAATCTCAGAAAGGGTGTTAATGATACAGCAAAACAATAAAGAAGGCACGGATGGACAAACTTGAAAACGATGCCAACAAATTGCAATTGCGGTTTTGAAACCTTGTGTCAGTTGTAACGTTTAGAATAACGCTTGGGAGACATATTTGTTTGACAAGAATTTGTGAATTTGTTAAGTTCCTTGGTAAATAGGGACGCGTTCCCGGCTTGGAGGGGAGGCTTATCCGGATTTCAAGTGACTGGGATGAACGAATGGGGGCAAAAATGAAAACCCAACAAAATCCCTAGGGCTTCAAACAAAACCCAAATAACTCCCTGGACCAAAATTTAACCCCCCAAAAAATCCCATGCCGAAATTCCGAGTCATAAAAATTTCCAGAGGAACTACGCGGCGGAGATACGCGGGAACTATCACGAATCTTCAGATTGTTTTGAATACCCCAAAAAATTCCTACTTAAATCAAGCTACCCAAAAAATAACCTGCCAAAATTTTCCTACCCAAAAAAATCTCGAAATCGAAACTTTCAAACCCAAAAAATCCTTCGATCATCCCTGTCACTTCAAATCCGGAGTACCCTTCCTCTGGGGACGCGTTCTTGGCTTAACTAGCACGATGAACTAAATAGCAGTGTCACAGTCCCTTTAGGCGTTGACCCTGAGTTTTGTCATGTATTTGGAATAGCGAACTCACCTTGGCAAGTGTTGTTAATATATAACAGACCCTGTTGACATTCACACATGTAGCTACCCGGTGTGTTTTTACAAACACGGAAGCGACCCGGGCAACTAAACAGCGTTGAATTCAGGCATTCATTAATATCTGAAAAAAAGAGGCAATAGAATAAATTTGTACGCGTAGGTGTGGATACATGCGCGCGCGCCACGATTTTCTATAGTGTATGTATAAGGAAGTACTGTTTAAAAATTGAAAACAAAAGAAGAGAAAGCAAACGAACGAACGAACGAAAGAACAAACTGCAAAATTGACGAAAAGCGCGCGGTGAGTACTTTGAATAGCTACCCTGCGAAAAAATTAACCCTGCGAGCTGAGCCTCCTTTTGTCTTTTTGAGTGAAGAGAAGAAAAGGAGGCTTTGCCTGAATCGCGTTTGAAGTCGCTAACGCTCGAACTTCTGGACTGGACTACACATTAAGACGGAATCCATTAGGAAATTGAACAATTTTAATTTTCAGTGGACAAAAACCTTGTACCAGAATAATTTAAACAATATCGCATTCTTTTTTACATTTTTCAAGGGCTATAGATATAATTAGTTATCTGTAATAACACCAAAGAATATTTCTCATGGGAGCCCGAGAAAATGAATGTCAAATTTCTCAAGAATTGTGAAAACACTGGTAAAATTCTGAAAATTTCATGTGTAAGATGCCGTTTTGTGAAATTTGACATTTACTTTCTCGAGCTCTCATAAGAAATTTTCTTTGGTGTTACTACAGATAACTAATTACATCTATAGCTCTTAAAAAAAGTAAAAAGAACGCAATATTGCTTCAATTACTCTGGTACAAGGTTTTTGTCCACTGAAAATTGAAATTACTCAATTTCCTGATCGATTCCTTCTTAACAAAGCTTTTACTTACTGACTTACTTATTACTAGTAATCTTGTTCTCTATACGCCACGTCCACATTTTCCATAATCCACCTTATTTGCAATGTTTGGTTCATTAAATCAATTTAATTACCTTCTCTATCATAATATTTAAAAACACGGCATTCATGGAAATCAGTTTTTTAAGTGGCATATTGTTGTAAGTTAATGTATTGTTAGGATTAGGATTTTTAGGTTTTAGGAGGCTAGTCATTGTATTGGAATTTATTGTACCTGATGAATTTTTTAACCGCGTATAAATAATGATTAAAGATTAAAAATTAAAGATCAAAGATCAAGTTTTCCCACCCAAGTGCGTCTAGAAGTAGAGAAGAACTTCATGAACCGGGCGGCACGATTTTGAAGCTTCTCAGTTAATTGACTATTTATACCATCCCAGGTAGACTTGCCTACAACTCGAACTCAAATCTTTTCACGAACGCGAAGCGCGAGCGGTAGATTTTCTGCAGCAAAACCGAGCGAGAGAGCGAGAGCGAGAGCTCGCCTTTCGCGCTGGGGCCAAGTACCGGAACCGGAAATAAGAAGCGAAGGACTTTGAGAAAGTCTACATCCCAGGCTGTGCAACAATAATCAAAATGTGGCTGGATGAGGAAATTATAAATCAATTTAGCCGTATCGCCTAGGTCTCTTTTAGGGCTCCATTAGGCCAAAAGATGTCTTTTAGAAATTTGGTCTTAGTAGCTTTTCCAATGATTTACCCTTCTCAGCTTGGTTGATATTTTTCCATTCTATTATGATTTGCATTTGCTTACTGCCTTGCAGCGTAATCTTTGGCGAGTGCCAAGTAACATAAATCCAGTTTTAGCAATATTTAGACTTAACTTGTTCGCCATGAGCCAATATTAGTATCATCAGTATACATTCTAGAGGCAGCCTTTTCTAGAAAATTTGGGGAGATTGTTAATGTATATATATTCCACAAGTGATTTGTTTTGCGTGTGATAAATGACTTTTCACCTTGCACTTTTGGCTTCGATTGCTTAAAGATTCTAGACCCCCTTAACCCCCGAAGCCTTCAACTAAAATCTCACATCCCTAAAAACCTATTGGGATACCCTTTAAATCAATTTTCACGCTATTTCAATTACCTGTGCAAGTAAAGCCATTAGCTTCCAGCTTATATCCAGAGAAACACTTGCATTCGTAACTACCGTCCAAATTTTTACATTCTTGTGTG
>BOPM01000460.1:308304-315943 GCA_022179025.1 Porites australiensis | reverse complement strand
TTTAGGAGGAACCACACCGTGTGAGCACAGTCGCGGACAACAAATATAAGTGAGGAAAATAACGCAAAGCAAAACTAAGACGTTATTAAACGAACTAAATGTACACGCAACTTGAATAAATAAATAAATCAATAATGCACGCGCCCAAAATTACATTGCGCGCGCGCACGCGTACCAGTATACAATTGAAATAAAAATCCAAGTAATAAATATTTAAGCCTGGATTGCTAATCTCATCTCCCGAAGGGCTGCACCATACTTCTCGACGATAAAACCATGGCGATTGACGAATTTAGTTTATTTTTAGCATATTTGCTCCTGTAGAGCTATGAAGAAGATATCAAAGAAATTTCATCAGTGAGCACTTTCCAAAATATTTTTTGGTTATTTTTGCGGGTATAGCAATAAAACTTGAAAAGGCTGGCCGATAAGTAGTCGTTGGTCAGGCCATTTTTTTTAGTGAAAATCCACTTTGTTAACTTGTTTCAGCAGTAAAACTAAAGCTTGTTAACAAAAACATTAACAATAAACGACTGTTTAACTGTGACAATAGACGAATCGAAACACACCAATGACATTACGACCAATAACATCGCGACTTAGTTGACCAATCAGGTCAATAACCAGAGTTTAATACCATCAACTGACGTGATTCAACCCACTTTGACTCTGAAAATGACTACCGCACAGTCACTGTCGACAACTGAACAACAACATTCCTATTCAGGACTACGTTTACCAGGACGATCATACTCAACCTACTTATGAAATGACTCCTGGGTTCAAACCTTTCACAAAATGAAGTAAAGTACTTTTTATGCTTTTTGTTTTTCAAAACTGGACCATAATTACCGTATTCATTTGATTAACCGCCCTGGGCGCTTATTAAATTTTTGGACCTTGAGAGTGGGCGCTTATTCGAAGCTGGGCGCCTATTAAATTTTCACCATTTTCAGCAAGTGAAGTATGTTTATTTTGCAACAAAACAATAAATGCTAATAACAAAACGCGAAGAAGTAACAAAGCAAGGTTTCTGCAAAATACTCTGAAGAAAACTCCTTCCTCGGTGAAGTCACTCAAGTGGGTGGGGTGGGGGTGGGGGTGAGCGCTTATTTGAGTTTGATTGGGAGGGAAGGGGGTGGGCGCTTATTCGAATAAATACGGTATTTGCATTCATTTGCTGCGATTACAAAACTTTGGAGGAATCAGTACAATTTGAACTTTACATGTACATACTGTGGACTATCTTGAATTCTCGGTCAAAGGAGAGAGGACACAGTCTGAACTTGGTTCCAGTTTGACTCGCGTTTGCAATTGTACAAATACTGTAGCGCAAGCGATCTCGTTTAAAGCCTGGTTAGATAATCGTCGACGCGCTCGTAGGGAAAAACAATAGGCACGATTGCGATTGTCACTAATGATTTCACTTGGACCACACAGCAGGGGCGGATCCAGAAAATTCAGAAAGGGGAGGCCGGGACACTTCACAGATCTATTCTATATACTTTTTTTTCTGAGACGGAATTCTATGAAAATAATACAAAATTTCAAAGGAAGAGGGGTGGCTGCCTCAGCCCACGCCTAAATCCGTCCATTTCACAGGGCAATAATTTTTGGTGAATTCATCGCAATTATTTTGCTTCTGGAGTCAAGGTCCAACATAATTCCTCTGCCCACTGTGGGAAGGAAGTAAATCCGTGGAAAACCTTAAACTTACATTTTAACCCAAAATCGTAGTGAATTTGCTTAGCTGTTATGCTTGGTGAGAGAACAGTTCCGTTCGGCAGTGTGAAGTCGTCGTCTTTGTTCTCGTTAAATGTTCCCAGAAGACCTTTGGTTTTGTTATAGTATTGGGTATCCAATGCGACTACAAATGACATCATTCCTTTAGATACACAAAAGTCCACTCCACTGCCTGATGGGAAAATTACTTGTACGCAGTTGTCCTCATTTTTCTTTGCCTGCAGGTTTCCCCCAACGTTTCTGCTAATGTTTGTAAGATTGTTAATTCCAGGGTAGAGTGTCCCGTTAATTAACATCTCCAAGCCACCTACAAAAGTGAAAGTCCATTTAGATAAAATCCCAGTTCATTGGAGCCTTTCTGCAAAATTCATCGTCGTGCTGTATGTAATTCGGGTTTTTATTTGTATTTGTTGACTATGAGATCTACACTCTAAATTAATGGTGCAATTAATTTTTTTTTCACGGCTGCATGGCCAAAAAAAATGAAAACGGAGCATTTTATCAATAAAACTCAAAGAAATTTTAATACTAAACACGTTAAACCTTAGAAAAACGTTTCGCTAAAGAAAAGTTATCAAGCAGTCAATGTTTCATTCCTTTCTCGGGTTGGGTCAAGTTGATAATGCTTAAGGTGGATTGTTAAAAGCTCCTTCAAAACCCATCAGAAAGAAAGACTTGACTTCTCTTATTGAGGGCACATGCATCAGTTGTAACTTATGTGTTAATTAACCAGGTTTGCGATGGAATTTTATCACTTTTTTAACTCAATAATTATAAATTCGTGAATATACTAAATACCAGTTTTTCTTGGAACAAAGCGATATTAAATTTGTGAATAGTGCAAATTTTAGATTTTTATTATCAACCTTCCCTGTCTACAAAATTATTGGAATTTTTTAAATAGATTTTTAACACACGTAGCGTTTCTATTTTATAAATTCCTCATTTTGCAATTTTGTATTTAGAATGTTCTTTTAGTGTCCATAGATAAATACTTTGACACTTAAATGAAGTTAATTCATTCATTCATCCACTCATTCGTTTATTCGTTCGTTCGTTCATTACCTCCATCCTTTAACCTGACTTCAACCTTGCTAGTGTTTGCTTCCTTAGCAGCACCGGCTGAGAAGATAGTAGCCGTGTTTAGTCCTCCCTGAGCTACTTTTGTCCTTGCTTGAAGTACTAACGCATCGTTCATGGTTCTGGTCATGGTATATTCTCCGAGACCATTGAACGTATAGTTTTTGCCATCCAAGGTGTTTATGTGCGGGTCGCCAAAAAAGAAAACTGTCGCAAAAAGACAGTGCATCATCAGTGTGAACAGTAAAAACGTCCAAGTGGAGTTAAATCAAGGGGGGAATTTAACTTATAATACAGGTTTTGATGATTCGTCTTTCGTCGTTATAATATCTGTCACTTATCTGTTACGAACAAGAAGTGATTTTGAAAAGCATTTAACTATAAAAAATTGCGATAAAACATTTCTTAAAATCATTTTAAGATTAAAAAAAATTGCTAAAAAGCGACGACGTATCCACGTTAGCTGAACGTCATTATCACGTCAAATAAGTTAGTGATTTTTGGTCTATAAATACTAAAAAAAAATAACAATAGCTGATTAAAAAATTGTAACGTGAGAAAATATTAAACAAAGAGTTTCGAAACTCTTTGTTTGTGATAATGACGTTCAGCTAACGTGGATACGTCGTCGCTTTTTAGCAATTTTTTTTAATCTTAAAATGATTTTAAGAAATGTTTTATCGCAATTTTTTATAGTTAAATGCTTATCTGTTAGTGTTTTTTTTTTTTCAGCCAGTCTATCGCTGTTGTTTTCTTCAATAAGTCAGTTGTTTTGGGTCGGCGACTGCTCGCTGTCACTAATCCGTAGAATATGGATTACGTATTCAGCAGAGTCCTAGTCTATGCGCTAATGACTTAAAGAAAACGATAACGACATCTATGGCGAGAACATACAACTATAAAGATAGCAATAACCAAATTCATATAATGACAATGATAAGCACGGAAAGAAAATGATTTTTATATAACAATGATAACCAATCGATCTCATTAGAGCGGTAACCGAAACCACACGATCATATCAATTCTGAATCGAAGTGACTACACATTAGCCTGGATAGTAAGTGCTTCCGCACGAGTACGTCGAGAAAGTTGGGACGAGGGCAAAAAAGAGGAGAGAAGAACAAAGGACACTTTTGTCTGATTGGCTGTTTGATTTTGTAGTGTTCAGTCTCCTCACCGCGCGCAATGAGTAAACAAAGAAGGCTGCCAAAGCGAAAGTCTTCCTTCGATCGTTCGGTCAGGATGGCGTGTTAAGGTTTACAAAGTGTGATGTCTTTCTCTTAGCCCATAGTACTTATGGGGGCGTTGACAAGATTTTTAACATGCGTATATTGCTGAGTGCGTTGCAAAAAGAACTCATCTAAAGGGAAGAACATCGGTTGGGATGGGAAATTTTTAATTTACAAAATGCTACAATAAAGAGTGTTTTTGGAGGAGGAAACGTATTTTTCCACTTCACTGAACCGTCCTGCTGACCCGGAGAAAACGGAGAAAGGTAAGCTTATTGTTTATGTGGTATGTGTTATCACTCAAACTGTGTACAACGTCTTGACCTTTAATTATTTAGATGTTGTTGAGTTTTATATAATCTTAGGCTTAGTTTTTCTATTTCTTGCCAGGTTGTGAATTTCTGACTTTACTGCCTCTGAATAGGCTTAGCTACGTAATTCCCGAAATATGGCCTCAAATTCTTAGAAATGTCTAAAATTCTCCAAAAACGCTCTAAAATTCTCCAAAAATTTCGTTTTTTGATGGCGATATAACAAAAAGGAATAAGTTGTAATCGTAAAACATCGTTTGTTACCAATGTTTAAAGGTTCCAAGAAACATGACTTTACATTTGTTTATATATGTATATATTTATCTTCCTTAACAAACGAATGTCCCATAGTGCTCTAGAAACTGCTGTAGCATGTGAGCGGACTGAGCCCTCTCCTGGTCGGTAGGAATACAAAAAACGTTTTTTTCAACGTTTTTGCCCGTGAGATGTTGTCAAAATGTCGGGTGAATGTTCAAATTGCTCTAAAATTCTCCAGTTTGTCAATTTTTTTCTAAAATTCCCGATATTTTTTAAAATTCATTTTTTATGTCTAAAATTCTCCTCAAAATTCCGGAATTATGTAGTTCAGCCTACCTCTGAATGACGGAGTGATGCATGTAGCGACTCACAGACTTCCTCATTTTTTCATTTTTTGGCAAAACATTCCTCACCACGACCCCTTCTATTAAAATAAGTTACCTGTTTACTACAAAACTAGAGAATAATTGGAGTCTGTAAACGTCTGGGTGCTTTCCTAACGGATGTGGTCCACTGTAATTAATGCTAAAGGCGGGACCCACCATATACACGTACTTGACTCCATCACTTTTTTGCTGGTTATTTACACAAGTAAATGCAGTCGATAGTATTGCTGACACTATCTGCCGCTCAAAATTGCTTGTTCTGTGAAAAGTACGAAAACGCTCGAAAACCCGAGAAACCTGGGAATAATTCGCACCTTCGCAGACAAAAGTCACGTTTGCTAGAGAGAAAAGAGAGGGATTTCCTGTCTACCCTTCCCCTTCGTCCAGTTTTTGCTTTCGCTCCAACTTTCGCGCAATAACTCGATCGGGAAAGCTTGCTACACAGACTATTCGTACAGGAAAACTTACGCCTTCGAATTGGAAAGTAATCATCACAGAAATCCAGGGGACGCACTTCGTAGTACAGGTTACAGTTGTTAGATTCATCACAGCACAAACGTTCCGCAGTTTCGTCATCCAGTAACTCGTCAGGTCGATCAACAAAAGATAAGGTCAGGAAGCTGTTAAACTCGTTTAGGAACGGGAAAGAGTAACAGCATTTTTGTCTGGCAAAAGCAAATACGGGGTCTCCACCAATGTCAGTGTTAATAAAAATTGTTGTCACCGACGTAAAGCACCAGTCGCCCTTGGAAATTCCAAAAAATAAAAATCTGGTATCAAAAAAGACCTGCCAAAACGAACACGGGCAACTGGTGAGAGATCCCACTGCGTTTTGGAGCTGACTTTGCATGTTACTTGTTTGGTAGTCATGCCAGATAAAGCACTGTGCGGTTGCATCATCTCCTTGTCTGTCTTCGATTCTGAAGAAATATTCCCCTCTCCTATCGGCGTTACCAAGGTGATCATCGAGTTCTTTCACTTCGGGTGTCCCTGAGCTACAGTAAAGAAAACTCGCTGTAAGGTAAGGTAAAGGAGGCAACAAAAACCGGCACTTTTTTTAAGATGATGTTACACGGGACGATTCGCAACGACGATTTTAAGCGCAACACAGCGTTGCAATGTTGGAACAATGTTGTAACTATTCGAAACAATGTCGCAACAACGTTGCAACGCTGTGTTGCGCTAAAAATCGTCGTTGCGAATTGTCTCGTGTAACATCACTTTTACAACATTGCGAGCTGAAATGTAATGTTGCGCGTTTTAGCAACCCCGGATCAACAGTGTCTTGCAACAAATGATCGCCAAAAATAGTTGGAGTAAGTAGTACTTTTTGCCGAGAATAAGTGTATAACAAAAAGCATTTAAAGTTTATAAGAATTAAACTATGAACACCTTTGCTCTGTGAAAAGTAACTCAATTTTTCATTTCTGCGTTTCAGAATTAGTTATTGCAAGCTAAACGTAGTTGCAAATACTCTAGGTTAACTAGAAAGGATCATGTTGGTAGTCCTCGATTTCCTTTTAACAGGTTTTGGTTCTCCCGTGTTTTTGTTACCGTGGATTTGTACTACTACAAATCGTGTCATCTGGGGTCCAATAAGTCCCAAACACTAATTAGGCTTACCTGCTATATAGATAAGAGGCATGGAAAAGAAACGCATAGAGGTTTTTAAAAAACTAATTTATGAATTGTTACTCCCAATAGAGCATTTTCACATGATGCTATAACCACGATGGTGTACCAAGACAATCCTGTCGGGATTGAGGTCTGTTTTTTTGAAAACGTTTTTTTTGTTCCAATGTTCTCCACGTAAGTGAAACGCTCTATATCCCTGACCACGTGTATCAGAGAGAGATCGGAGCGTGTATGATTCGTTTACGCCAGTCCAGATGAAAACACTAAAACGAGAGAAATACGATAGCATCCCTTACAGCGCATGCGTAATACTAGTAGTATATGATGCATGAAATGGAAAACCGCCTGTTTCGTCCGTCCACACATAAATGAGAAGCCGGTGTTTTTAAATCTCCTTCCTGGGGGCCCTTTTTGAGAAACCTGCGTTTCTGGTGCCCGAAAACCCCGTTTACGTGTAAATGGAAGGCTAAAAAGGAGAACAAAAAATCCGTTTCCAAAATTATTCAGATTCAAAGATATCCATACGTGTGCACGGGGCAATACGGATGTGTTAATAGGCCATTTCCGGGTACCCCGGGCCTTTGTTTCAAAACGAGGTTAAGTGCTCAGCATTTGATATGGAATGATTTTTCATTCTCATGCAAATAAAACTCATTTTCACAAGAAAGGTTGTGCACTTGGCCTCATTTTGAAAGTGAGGGTTTTGGAACTCGGAAGTGGCCTATTGTTACGTGATAAGACCTCACCTATCGAGACTGGGATACTTTATATCTGGCTCGGCGAAGTCGAAATCTCCAGCGTTGAAGCCTGCTACAGGATAGCCGTCATACAAGTCTGGGAAGAATTCACTATATTTGAATACAAAGATTAAAAAGTTTATATAACAATTTTCCTATGCTTTGATGGGTCCTTATAAATGAATTCGACGATGACCACGATAATTTATCGTGATAGTTTACCGCTGGGTGGATACCTTATCTGATTATCTGCCTTT
>BOPM01000460.1:295804-305804 GCA_022179025.1 Porites australiensis | reverse complement strand
ATATGGGGTCAACATGGGAACATCGAAGGGAAAGTTGTCTACATCGTAAGTTGGAATAGGGCGTTCCATTTCAATTTCTGCGTCGAAACGTATCATTCCATTAGCACAAATCTAGAAGGCAAGACAAAGTTATCCGGTTAGGGAGTTAGGTTTCAATTGAGACGAAAGTTCTCCAACCACCCCTACCAAACAGCGAAAAAGCACAACTTGATCTGAGTACTTACAAAAAGCTCAAAATGCTGAATTCCGAAGAAGTAAAAGCCTAAAACAGGGTTAATAGGCACTGGTATACAGTATCCTGCTTGCACGTCTGTTACTAACATTTCACGATCTCCTTGCTCTTCTCCATAAGGGTACATTATATCCCAAAAGCATTGAACTGCACAAAACAGAAAAAAAAACACAACTGAACAACCGAGAATTTTGTCATTTAGAAAAGATTCCAAAAGGGCTTCATCCAAAAATAAACAGAAAGAGACCGCTGCGAGGTTTTTTAGGGAGGGATCCCACACTACTGAAAAATATACATTCATGAAAAGGCTATTTCCTGACTGCAGAACTTTGGGATGGAATTAGGCTCTGGAAGGTAGAGGTAAGCGGAAAGCTAGGGAGCATAATGTCAATATATGGCACGTTTTGTTATATGGGTGAAATTCCCGGGGGGTAAACCTTAACACGAGTCAGTACGCCTTTTTAAAAATAACAATAATTAATAATAATGAATAATGTTGTTGTTGTTGATGATGATGATGATGATGATGATGATAGTAATGGTGACGACGATGGTAATTTTTTGCAACAAATTTGAAAAAAAAAACAACAACAACCGTTATTTCATCTCTTGAGCTGAAATGTTAAAAATCTTAGCTGTTAAAAAATACATAACACCTAACAATCCAGATTAGCCCGCAAGTCGACTGAAAATCGCGACTGATGACCCAATGAAAATTACCTAATTGAAAGTCTATAAACAAGGCAACTTTACTGTCACAGTTGGTGTGGCCTATTTTACCTGGTTCTCCACAGTCCTGTCCTTCGTAATTTTTCGGAATCGGACATACACAGAAGAATGTGTAGTTATTTGCAGCGTCGACGTAGCATGTTCCATTGTTCTTACATGGGTTATGCAGACAAGGATCGTCTAATTATGGACAGTGAGAAACAAACGAAAAAACAAATATTAGTCCGCTTTCCTTTGTATAAAGAGCGCCATAAAAAAGTGAAAATAATTTCTGCATGGTATAATTTCTGTATGTATAATTTTTGTATGCCCAACGTACTACAGATAGAGTAGTACAACGGTCACTGGAAACAGAGTCCGGCTGAACACTGTTAAGTGTATAGAAATGCGAATATCCTTTACGAAATCCCATTAAGAATTTGATCCCTTTCTCATTAACGGCGATACTTTAGAAGTTGTAGACAGTGTATAGTTATTGGGTCTCAATATTTCTAGTGAAATAAGAAGGCCTCTGAGAGATTATATTTTTTGGTACAATTTAAGAGAGCTAAGGTTACTCGCACTGATTTAGGGCTCTGCTATTCTAGTTGTATTAGATCAATTATGGACTATGCAGTACCGGCCTTTCACTTCAGTTTGCCTAAATATTTAATGCAAGCATTGGAACGTATACAGAAGAGAGCAATGTCCATCATCTGCTCCGGTGTTAGCTATCATGAGGCTCTGTTATTATGAACTTTAAGGAATTAGCAACCCATCATGACGAAATAAGTGAGTCACTTTTTCACACACACAACCGTAAATGACAACAATCACCGCCTTTATAAGTTAATAACCTGCACCGCACGAATGTACTTATTCATTAAGCTGCGCACTACCTTTTAACATGCCACGTTTTAAAACGGACCGTTTTAAGAACAGCTTTATTATCCTTTGATCTCTTAAAGCAAATAACTTATAGGTTAGAGTTTTCGAATTTCGCAGCTTGTATTTCCAATCGATAACTTTTCTTAGCATCTCATCTCTTGTTAGTCTTTTTATTCCTTTTAATTAAGATAGATTAGTTAATGTTTAGATCTATAATTTAATTTTTGTTAAGTAAATAGGCAATTCAGTTTTCGAACTGCTATGTATCTATGAATTAATAAACTTCAAAAAACAGCATCAGAGCACCTATCGACATTTAGCGCCAATAAAAGGCGGGAACTTTGACGCCAAACTCACACACAACTGTGGCTTTTGATTGAACGAATCATTTTTCTCACATGTGAAAAAACGTCGTTCGCAATTCTGATTGGACGTATCATTTTTCTTTTCTCGTGTGAGAAACCTCGTTCGCTCCTCTGATTGGCTAAAACTCATTTGCGTAGGAAAATTTACGAAATGGCTTTTCAGTGAGTATATCTCAGTATGAATATAATAAATATGGTGGTGTCCGACTCCGCATAGTCTGAAATGTCAGACTAGCCCCTGCATCCTCTGGGGTAATAGAAGAAAGGAGAAAGAGTTGAAATTTTACCGTAATTACAGACATCGCCGACAAATCCAACTGGGCATGTGCAATTAAAGCTATCTACTCCATCAAGACACGTCGCCCCGTTATGACAAGGACCACTTGCACAGTCATCTATATCTGTAATACAAAACAATTGATAGATCATTTTTGTTTTCCATACTGAGTAAAGTAACAATAAGTGGTTTGCAACAACTCGTTCCTCAAATCAGATGTCTTGAATCTAGTGTCTTGTTTTCTGTCGCTACATATCATTTTTTATCACTAACAACGTGCCTTTTTCGTTTAAGGGTCTGTGTCACGGCTGGCTACTTCATTTTGTTAAGTAATGCAAATTACACGCCCTTATCCGCTATGAAGATTGAGAAATTACTTGTGAATTACTTGTGAATGACAATATATCTTCCGGGAATTACTTCAAACGTTATCCAGATTAAAAACATTTCTTTTTAGTTGATTAACCGTTTGTAAATATAACTTGTTTTTTGCTGCTTTTTTTCTGTTTTGTACGTTTTCTTTTGCTTGCTTTTTACCCTAATTATATTTCAGTATCATTTTGCCGCTTATTTATTCATTATATTTAGTCTTAGGTTAGGGAGGAAGCTCATATAATAAGCTCCAAGGTTTCTATTTGAGCCTCCTAGCCAGAAAAATACTTTTAATTCTTTCACTTACAATTTACGTCTCTTTAATCTTTAAATAACATTTTTGTAATATATTGAATGTCTGTGTGCATATGTATTTTTTTTTTCTGGCAAAAAAATAAACTGAAACTGAAACTGTTACAAATAACAAAAATAACTGACTTTGAAAAACTGTTGTAAACAAGTTTTCAACCACAAATGCAATCCGTTTCAATTTTCTTCAAGTTTGTCTCACTTATAGGAGCTGTGTCACGAATTTCAGCCAAAGTAGGTAATTACAAAATGCCCGTTAAATTAAGAGAAACGTGAAAATAACCGCCTAAAACATTAAAGGAAGGTTAAAATAACACAACAGATACAACAGATGCCACGGATGGGCAAAACTGAAGAAGATTGAAAAGGATTGAAATTAGGGTTTTGGAAAACTGTTCAGCCTAACAGTTTTTCAAAGTTGATCTCTGCTGTTTGCAACTTCAAAAATAACGCTCAGGAGACATATTTGTTTGTCTCGATTCTCTGCTTGTGTCATTTACAAGTAATTTCTTTGCTTACTTTAAGTTCCATAGCGATTGAGGGCGAGTAACTTGCAAAATTAAACAAAATGAACTGGACTGCCGTGACACAGCCCCTTTAATTTTGTAGTAGTAGTTCACATTGTTTGCATTTTGGTAAATGCCATGACACGGCTTCTTTAACAACCATCATCAAAGCAACTTATTTTGCATACAAATCCTACCAACTGGGGTTAAAACAGACCCCATAACAAAAGTAGCTTTAAAGCTATACAGTAGTTTATAACCTTTAGAAAATAAATGTTCATTAAACTTCTATTTGTGAATGCAAATATGAACATAGCTCCTTGAAATCAAAGGAAAACGTTTACGTGCAAAGTAGACAAACATGCTTAGGTTACTGTCAATGTCGTTCCTATTGTTTGCTGGGGTCGATTTGGGCCTCAGCAGGGAAATGAGCCCCACGTTTGTATAGCCACATGTAATATAAAAGTAATATTTGCATTCAAGGTGGCTTATACATGAGGACAAATTCCTTAAATTTCGAACACATTGTCCAAGCATGTGAGCTATGGCAAATGTTGATTACCAGCAGGGGTATCATTAGACCCGCTTAGTAGGACGAGGGTTAAATCCTACCTCTCTTGAGTGGTAGTGGTGTAACGATTAATCGAATTCTCGACTAATCGCTATTATGACCGTTCAGTTTGATTCACGATACTTCGCTTCTACATACATACATAAATATTTTATTTAAGGTATCATAAGAAATAAACGACACAAATAATACCCTAAAAACGAGGTTTAAGAGGTTAACCCTATGTAAATAAACTTCCAAAAATAAAAACTAAATATATATGTTTATGAATAAAATCTAAGATGAATAAAAACCTAAGAAATACGCATGTACGATTTAACAGCTATTTTAAAACGTCTTAAATTTCCTATCTCAACAACATTGGCGGGCCGGTCATTCCATTCACGAATAATTTTAACAAAGAAAGAGTATTTATAACAATTGCAGTTGGCCGATTTAACTTGCAGTTTGTAGTTGTGATTGGACCTGGTACGTTTTGAAGCGAACTCAAACAAATCGCAAAAACAAAGGCTATTCAATCCGAAAACGAGTTTATAGCATTCAATCAAAGAAAAATAATAGCCTTCTATCAGTCAACTGCGATCACCGTAACATTTCGCAGCGATCTTCGTATGACATCTCTCCCCTTCGCTGACCTAACGCCAACCGAGAAGCTCTTCTCTGAACTTTCTCTAAGAGAACAATATTCTTAACTAGGTAAGGGCAGCATACAGGGGAAGCGTACTCGAGGATTGGTCTCACAAGAGCCTTGTACAATGTGGAAAAGATTTCCTTGTTTACAGAACCGATTGTTCGCTTCATTAGACAAAGAACTTTATTGGCCTTATTGACAACCTCAACAACGTGTAAATTCCACGAGAGGTCATGCGAGATTGTGATGCCAAGTTTCGATTTTGGTTCGATTTTTACACACCTTTTCCAGGGTGCCCTCAGTGAGTTATTATATTGTAAAATCAAAATCCAGAACTCTTTAAAATGTGCGTTTTTGATTGACGAGCAAAGAAGAAAGCAGTTCGTGGGCCATTTTGTGCTGAAAAATGCTGTCCTTCAACCACCCCTTGCGAATTTCCAAACAAGGCAAACCATGTGCTACACGCTCTTTGTCAGGTTCTCAAACCCTCAAACATGGCTACGAACAAAGCGACTGTGAATCCTCATGTCCCTGTTACTCAAATTGAGGGTTTAGGGTTACATGTTGTTAACATTACGCGTTATGTTATAAGAATTAAGAAACATTTACATAACAGAATCGAAATAATCGAAATCGAATCGAATCGTAAGGAATGTGAATCGTTACACCACTATTGAGTGGACGTGCACGCAAAAGTAGTATGTCATCTACCTTGTTCGCAAACTGATCCATTGTATCCAGGTAAACAGGTACATGCTGCTGTTCCATTTTCGACAAAACATGTTCCACCATTTTGACAAAAACGGATTTCGCAGGGATCTACAATAAGAAATATTACATATTCATTAGTAAGACTCCAAGTTGCTTATCATTTCTCCAGGAACTCCATTACTGAAAAAAAAAATTTTAATGCTTCAAATTTTATTAGTTTTTTAGGGAAATGTTTAATGATATTTTCAGTATACGGGAGAATTGAAGTTTCTATGCCCCCTTACTTTCCAGCAAGTAACGTTTTTTAAATCAACTTTTGAGTTAAATCGAATTTCGTTATATTATGTGGTTGTGTGCAAAAGGTTGCATTCCTTTTAGCCAAATTTTTTTCGGATTTAGACAATTCAGATTGTTTGGATTTTCGCGCTAGCTGGAACAAAAATCTGATATAAGATTGATCCATACAGTAGCTGCCGGTTGCTCTGATCTTCCTCCCAATTTAAACACATCGTTTGTTATTCTTTCCGCTAAATTAAGTGGAGAAAGGGAAAGAAAAGTAGCTCTTTAACTAGTGGTGGTTCATAATGGGAATTGTCAACTTAAAATAATCTGAAATTTGATTCAAGAAAATTCAGAACACAATTACGAATTCTCAAGTGCTGAGAAGAGCGTTCTAAACACACAGGCATTGGACATTATAGTTTTACGATGACAAAATGCAAGCGTTTTCGCTTCCTTATGAATTTAGAGTTACTGGAGAACTTGAGTTTAATATACTACAATCCTTCAGCGGCATACAACAAAGTAAAATAACTTTTGCCCAAACTAACCTTGAACCGCTGTTTTTATAGATGAACGAGCACGATCTTGCAATCGAAAAGCTTAATCGTTAAATGGAATAAAAATTTAAAACCAGATTGAGATACCAATCTGAACGATCCAAGTGCGGAGATGGATCGTTCAGATTGCAATCTTAGATTGGTTTAGCCCTTAATGGAACCAAAAAGCAAATTTTGGATCGCAAAATCCGGATTTCCATTGGCCAAAGGAATGCAGCCAAAGTTTGCTTGCAAGTTTCAAAAAGAATCATATTTAACTAAGTTGAGATGGTTAATTGCTCAGTTCAAAGCAACTACAGAATAGAGCTTTTTCACTCACGTCGCCACCAGCTATACGAACTCATTGCGATAACAGAAGAGTTCAACTCCCACAGGATTGGTTTGGGACACAAACATGGCCGTCGTTTTATTGTTTTGGGACACCAATATGGCGGACATTACGTCATGTGAACTACTCGCCACTTTAGAAACGAGGAGAAAACTGGGCCGACTTAGCTTTGGCAAGGACTTCTGGGCTCGTTACTAAGAACGCGCCGGTCAGCTATTGGCCAATTTTTCCATGGACCCAGCAAAAGTCCTAGAGGGTCTTTCTTTGCAAAACTTAACTTAGGCCAGTGCCAAAATTAGCACAATTAACACAATTCCATACCTTGTGTAACCGATGATGGCACATACTCTGAACTCGAGCTGGTGGGCTGAATTGATTCTATTAATGCAATAAAGAGATAAACAACTAAAAAAAAACAAACGCTAATAAAATATCATGATCCTTTTCTTCTCTTTTATTACACTTCTGATCTGCATCGCTGGAAAATTGAAGCAAAGACGTTTTACTGCTTGTCTAAATTTACATTTATTCACGTTCAAAGGCTGCTGATTTTAATGAAATCTAATCATTTTATAGTAAATTGAAGGGGTTATGCCATACGCGATATTTCGCGGCGCCACCTTTAGTTTCCCCGCGAAATGACGCTTGAGGAACGAGTGCAGAAATCCATACTGGTCACATGTCAATGCACAGATCTGGGTAGTGCTTCTAATTGGTTGAAGCAAATTTTCCTTGCAGCACGACTAATCAGAAGTACTTCCCAGATTTGGGTAGTGACACGTCATCAGTCTGGAATTTCTGCGCTCGTTCTTTAGAGGTCACTTCGCGGGGAAACCAGTGGTGAAATGTCGGCTGATTCTCAGGAACTTCGCATCACATAGCCCCTTAAAACCGCAATCCACTGAACAGTTTTTTTTTTTGACGCTGCTGTTTGTTTCGTCAAATATACTAAGGACAGAAAATATTAAAAGAATGCTCCCTTTTACCAAAATGTCCAAATTTTCGGCCCCGTTTTTTAATAGATTGTGTGGTGTAAGATTTCGTGATGCAGCCTATAGAATTCTGAAAAATATTAAACCTTATGTAAACAAAATATTACATGTACCTGAAGTTTCCGAAACACTCAAAGACGAGAAGGAGAGTGTGCTCAATGTTGCTGTACCATTGGGCGAAGTTAAAGAAGCTGTCAAAGTGCTGAACGACAATGACGATGAAGATATGCTTGCGGTTGAGAATGATATACTTGCCAACGATAGGATGCTGAGCGACGTTGAAGATGACGTTGCACTCACAGATGACGTACTCAGTGATGAGATACTCATAGATAAAGCTGAAGTTGAAGTCGAATACTCGCTTATAGAAGAACTAGAAAATGCTCCAGCCACAGAGGAAGTTGAAAGTGAGGACGCGCTTGTCGACAACGGGTCACTTGAAGAAACTGAAACTGACGATGAAGATGTGCTCACAGATGAGAAACTGGGCTGTGAAGATGAGTAAGCTGTAGACTCAGTGGATAAATAACTTGGCGAAGTTGAAATTGAGGACGCGCTTGTCGACAATGAACCACTTGAGGAAATTGAAGCTGACGACGAAGATGTGCTCACAGATGAGGAACTGGACTGTGAAGATGAGAATGTTGTAGACCCAGATGATGAGGAGCTTGGCGAACTTGAAAGTGAGGACGTGCTTGTCGACGATGAGTCACTTGAGGAAACTGAAGATGACGACAAATATGTGCTCACAGATGAGGAACTGGACTGTGACGATGAGAATGTTGTAGACACAGAGGCTAAATAACTTGGCGAAGTTGAAAGTGAGGACACGCTTGTCGACAATAACGTACTCGATGAAACCGATAACGACGTTGATGATTTGCTGACCGAAGTCGAAAAGGAATACGAGGACGAAGATGCTGAAGCTGATGATTCTGACGATGATACACTCGGTGAATGTGAAAAGGAATCCGACGTTGACAATGAAGAAGAAGTGCTTTCAGACGAAGAAGAGGAACTCGTGGAAACTGCTAGGAAGAAAAATTATATATTAGCAGCATACAATCATACAATACTACCATGCAATCGGTTTGTGGTTGGGTAAGAACCCTTAAAAGGTATATTTAAGTAATGTACGCATTACCTGAAAATATGCTTGACGAGTAAGTTGAGGATAAAGATGTGCTCATCAATGATGAACTAACAGATGAAGAAATGGAATAACTATCAGAAGAAGATGTGCTGGTAGATTCAGTAAAACTCGCAGAAGAAGAAATACTTGAGCTCAAGCTTAATGTGCTTGCTGACAAAGAAACTGTACTAGACGCTTGTGAGGTAGATGGCCTAACCGACGAAGAAATGGAATAACTGACAGAGGGAGATGTGCTGAAGATTCAGTAAAACTCGTAGAAGAAGAAATACTTGAGCTCAAGCTTAGTGTGCTTGCTGACAAAGAAGCTGTACTAGACGTTTGGAAGGTAGATGGCCTAACAGACGAAGAAATGGAATAACTGACAGAGGGAGATGTGCTGATAGATTCCGTAAAACTCAGAGGGGAAGAAAAACTCAAGTTAAGTGTGCTTGCTGACAAAGAAGCCGTACTAAACGCTTGTGAAGTAGATGGGCTAACAGACGAAGAAATGGAATAACTGACAGACGGAGACGTGCTGATAGATTCAGTAAAACTCACAGAAGAAGACATACTTGAGCTTAAGCTTACTGTAGTTTCTGACAACGAAGCTGTACTAAGAGTTAGTGATGTAGATGGGCTAACAGACCAAGAAATGGAATAACCGACAGAGGGAGAAATGCTGGTAGATTCAGTAAAGCTCGCAGAAAAAGAAATACTTGGGCTCAAGCTTAGTGTACTTGCTGACAAAAATTCTGTACTGGACGCTTGTGAGGTAGATAAGCTAACAGACGAAGAAATGGAATAACTGACAAAGGACGATGTGCTGGCAGATTCAGTAAAACTCACAGAAGACAAACTTGAGCTCAAGCTTAGTGTAGTTACTGACAAAGAAGCTGTACTAGACGTTTGTGAGGTAGATGGGCTAAAAGACCAAGAAATGGAATAACTGACAGAGGACGATGTGCTGGTAGATTCAGTAAAACTCGCAGAAGAAGAAATACTTGAGCTCAAGCTTAGTGTGCTTGCTGACAAAGAAGCTGTACTAGACGCTTGAGAGGTAGGTGGGCTAAAAGACGGAGATGTGCTGATAGATTTAGTAAAACTCACAGAAGAAGATATACTTGAGCTTAAGCTTACTG
>BOPM01000460.1:266715-295565 GCA_022179025.1 Porites australiensis | reverse complement strand
GGCCTTACCGTTACTGTTAACTTTATTTTTACTCTGAGGGGGCCCAATGTCTATAAGCCTCATGGTTTCTTTTTGGGCTTCCTCGCCACTTTCATTTGCTTTTGTGTAACTGTCTTGTTTTATCGTTATTTGTATTTTGTGGTTAAAGTCAAAGTTAAAGCACGAAAGTACTACTTTACGTCTGTTACTAGAGACGGCGCCGCCATTTTACTTGGTCATCCTAGCTATGCAAAGATCCAGCCGTTTACATTGGAAAGGCAATACTTTTATTTATCACTTATTTAAGGCCTGAGTATTGGTCCAGCCCTGGGAATTGAACGCGCCACCTTCCACTCTGCAATCAAGGGCTCTACAGACTGAGCTAGTAATGCCGCGGTTTGAAAATAAAATGAAGCAAAAGGACCTCCAAGATTGCCAAAGCACGGAAAGCGGCGGATAAACTACTGAAGAGTTGCCTGAAGAAAAGCAACATAATGTCGGTGGAACGTGCCAGAAAGATCACCACCCAATAGATAGATTCTCAAGCCTAATACAATGTATCTATTTCACAATAATTTTCATTCACGACAAACAAGAACTGATACTTTGAGAAGAAATGGTGGAAATTGATTGGGACATACTAGAAGACGAACTTGACCGTGAAACACTGGACGAGCCTGATGGTGAGACACTGGATAAAAACCAGGTCTGGGACACACTTGACGTGGCAGAAATAGAGCTTGAATGTGATTTAAAGGACCATTATCATAGCCTGCGAGCAAGCTCTCCCATTTGGGCAAGCGAAGCGAGCCTCGCGAGAACGCGCGAGTGAGGGGCCGAAGAAAGGAGAGGCCTCTCCTTTCCTCTGCCCCTCGCGGCTTCGCCGCTCGCTCGCGCGTTCTCGCGAGACCCGTTTTACTCGCCCAAACAGGAGAGCTTGCTAGCAGGCTACCATTATCATGATTAGAAGCGTCAAATTTGCTCGTCATAGAAAAACTAGTAAACCTTGTAAACGTTGCAGCTACGCATACTACATGTATACGTTATCGCATAAATGTTACTGTACTAATTTATTATAGTCTTCAACGTTGGGTCCACTAGTATCCAGGTCTAGCCTTGATTGGTACGGTATTTTACAAAAAAAAAAAATTCTAAAACCAACATGTCAATGCATAGGAATTCTCAAGGGCTCGTAATAAAGCTCTTGTTGTTTTAATTCCGGAAACTCGGGTTTACCATTCTGTTCCCCCTTTAATCCGTGTGGCACGAAATTTCTGCGAGCACTTTACTCCCAATGGTTTTTCATGCTGAGGATTTATTTTCAAGATTTTCAAGAAGTCGCGTTCATTTGGAGTACATAACACTTTTTGTTCAAATGCAATCGAAAGACTACAAATACAAGCGAAACAACATGCAAAGCTACAAAACACGTTAATTGGTTTAGCTCTATTAAAATTAAGTCTTTGTGCCTAATGCTGTGACAGATTGCCTCGGCAACTGATTAACAATGGCTACGATAAGGTAGTCCCTTGAGTTATTAGTGGCATTTTCGTTTCTACACCGGCGCTCTTTTACAGTGGAAAAACATTATTATCGAGAGTTTTTTTGCAGGAAACATTTCATGCCTATCGTGAAAAAATGTAAAAAAAACCCAGCATAATTGGAAGGAAAAACTTAACTTTAAAACCGAGCGACAGGTTTTCTTTCTATCTCTCTTTCTTTTTTTCTTTAGAAAAAGTGAATTATTTCTACAATTAATTTCTAACAAAAGGATGAAATCGAGAGACAATAAATAAAAGTGATGACCCATTAATCACATACTGGTTTACTTCTTCTCATACACTGTATTCAAACGATTTAATCACTTTTAGACACTGATTCGTATTTTGTATCAAAAAAGTGGGTAACGATAATGAACATGACGTTAAACCCTAACACGGAAATTAGTCCGTGAATCCACCGTACTCAAATTACTCCTTCAAAAGGAGTGGAGCTAGTTGCATGACTCATGCCCAAAACACCAAAATTGACTGAATAAATTAAATGGCCGAGTCTCGAAACAAGGACATATATTTCCTTTTAATTTTATGAAACATATATATATATCACCTATCAACATTCCAGTTTTAGAATTTTGCAGGATGTTTGATACATTAACCTGTTCTAATGGCTTAGGCTCCCACGTATCTTCTGTAGCTTAGTGGTAAAGCATCTTGACTAGTAACAAGAAGGTCATATTATTGTTTGAGACTCCTATTGGGAAAAACTCTTTTTTTTTGGAGTCGCCTGTGCACTGACTAAATAAAAAATCTTTTTTTCTCTTTTTGTTTCTGTTGACAATTCTACGATATGAACGAAATCCAAGTTATGTCAAAGCACAGATTATAGTTTAACAGAAAATCCCTTTGCCTTATCGCTGCTTGTAGTTTAGAAACTTCCACTAAACATGCTAAAATTTCATCTTTCTTGAGGTTGTTTAGTAGTTTTGTTCCATTAGACGTCACAATAATCTTATTCTTCTTTAAAAATCGAATCTCGTTTGCGAAAACAATCATTCTGATTGGCACCCGATTGGATAACTGCTTTTGTGTATAATCAGTGTCTTTAAGAAAACTTGTCGCGTCTTATCAACCATGCAGAAGAATAAAACTGTTACGTGATCAATAAAATTTGTTCAAATTTTAGGTCTGTTTTCGCTTCAGCATTTGCAGGAAAATAACACATTTAAAAACCCTTCACATGCAGCAATAAATTAACGACAGATGGTATCACTCCCCTCTGGGACATCGCATCAATATTGACATTTATCCAAGCAACGCTGAATATCACGCAGGGCCTTTTATCATTTCTTTTTTTTTTTTTCCTTAGCAGCTCATTTTAAATTTCTCAAAGAGTAATTGTAACGCAAGCCTCGATCTCACTGTAGTTTTCTCATCGATATGAAAATCATTATTCTTTTTCTGAGGTGAACCGAATTCTGCTCGATGTTCCCGTCTTTTCTGGATTGCAGGTCACCTGCCGGTTCATATAAAATGTTCCTTGATCAACATAAACTTATTAAAAAGAGGTTACGCACGCTTTGAATCGCTTCGACAAACAGATGTGTATAGAGGCAAAAAGCGCGCTTCCCATTTCACGCAAAAATGGTTTAGACACTCCCCTACTGGTTTGAACCTAAAAGCAAAGTTTCGATTCACAGATCATGACGCCAGATAGTTTCCAAAACTCTTCTTGGAATGAAATACGATATCCTAGCCTAATTACAAGCTCATGTTACAGTTTTCCTAACTTCAACACAAAGAATCGGAACCGACTGAGAACTATAACCTGGCAGAGAAATCTCTTGAGCAGTTATTTGTGAATTATTTTTTTGGTCGCTATTTTAAAAATAACTTGTTCACTTATAAATGTAGCTGCCACTGGAAACAACGTCTCTTGAATATTCTGTCCAAACCTGAATGATCATTTTTCGACAAAATTTGTCAAACCACCGATAATATGATCAAAAGGAAACTTACGACGTAAAAAATTCATTTCACCTCACTATCATATAAACATTACGTGAACCCGTTTAAGTGATTCAAAACATGTCATAAAAACGTTGGGAAATACTATGTAGTAAATGTAGTATTACCTTCTGAAAAGTTGGTTAACGCAGATACCAAGTAAAGTAATGTGACAAGAACACTTCTAAATTCTCCAAACTTATTGCCCGCCATTTTACATCAGGTTGGATATTCTTGGATCGTAAAATAATATTTCCTCCACTTCCCGGAAAAATCGATTAGCGAGTTTTGCCTCAAGTCCGGTACGTCATGGAAGTGCAGGTGTATTGGGCGCGCATTTTCAATTCATTTGTCTGCTTAAGACTCCTTACACAGGCAAGGCATGCCTAATCGTTTTTAACAAAGATTGTTTGCTATGACAACCACGGTAAGTTACCAAGGAGCCAGTCATTCATGCTGTTAAAAACCGTTTTTAACATTCCATTCCCAGACTCACACACTCCAGGGATGTTTATATTTCTAGCAAACATTGGCTATCTCGGATCACTCTGACGACCAATCTCAAGTTTGAATACAGGGGGAGGCATTACCTCAATACCGCCCTGAGGCTGTGTGTCGTTAAGGTCCCACGTTGCTTTCCAAGTCTGTGATGGGGTTCAGTTTTGAGCAGTTTTGTCTTAGGTTGAATGAGGGCGGACAGCGCTACGCAAAATAATCTTTTCAAAAGCTTCCCCCGGTTTTTATGGAACGACCACATGAAATTAAGTGCCAGTCATGTGGGACCGGAAATGATTTATGATTGAAAATCGCCGGGAACAAAAGCTCAATAGGTGCATTTTGTTTTAAATTGTGCTTCCGGGCGCATAATTCAAATGCATGAGGTTTCCTAATCACTCTTACATGGTATTGGACAAACCCAACGTCTGTTCAGTGTTCGCAACTGCCAGAATCTCATCCTACCGTTTTTTGTTCTTCAATGCACTATCTTCAATGATTAATTTACTTGCCAAATAACGAGAGTAACAAGTACGATCTGCGTAGAACATTCTCGTTTTTGCCTCCTATGAGATTCTAGACAATCTACAACAAAAAAAATAATTATTTTTTGTTTGTAAACTTTTTATGGATCTTAGGTCAACCTAAAAATAATATCAATTAGAAACAGCGACTAAAGAGATACTGAAGAGTCAGCCGAGGATTGCTGAGTGTGCTTATTAGAAATTTTCACTGGAAAGAATTATATGTAGTCAACTAATTGCTTAATCGATGTTTGTAAATTAATACGTACATTTAAAAAAAGAAGAGTATATTGCATGTTGCGAAATCAATTATCGATAGGTTTATGCGTCTGCGTGGGTATGTCGAGGCATTGAGCACGCGGCAAGTTTGGAGAGCACGAAAGAGGTAAGAGTTGCTCGAAGAGCATCCGAGTGCAACTCCAGCCTCCTGAGTGCTCTCCAAACTTCCCAAGAGCTCAGTATCTCGACATAAGCACAGCTGAAGCATGAACTAATTGTTTTACATTATCAAAAATATCAGTGCAGCAGTTACCTTAAATGTTTACAATTATAACACCCGCTCAAAGCAGAACGCGTCAAAATGGCTACGTGACTATATTTTGCTACAACACAGTTATGTTTTTGTCTTAAAAGTGAGAGAGAGTTTAACAAAGTTGCTTAAGATAGCAGTCAAAAGATTGTAAAATCCACATTAAGGGTCCGGAAAACTAGTAATTCAACAAAAAATTATTTTTGAAAGAAATAACTTTGCAAAGAATGATTTGCACACGCCATAACACGAATTTGGCAGCGTCAAGAAACGTTGAAGGTGAAAACGCCTCACTTCAGGTTGACATGCCTCACTCAAAAACGCCTTTGCTAAGACTCCCTAATACGGAGCTAGGTAGCCTTGTTCCTAGCCTGCGAACCGCAGACATATCTGTGGTTGTCGAAGTGACGCCCGCAAACATGTCTGCGGTTCGCAGGCTAGGAATAAGGTAGCCGCAATCTTGAATTACTGCACATTTAGATCGGTCATGAAAGTGGTACATTTACATGCATGGTTAGTTGTAGATTGGGTAGTACGGATACCCGTCAACGCAGACAACGGACTCTGTTCTCTGGCCCAATCAACAGATTCACATAGAACGTTAACTTCCGTCGCCAAACCGCTCACTTTTTTGAAACCTGTGTGCTGTTAATAATCTTAACACTGATTTCCCGAAAGTGTAATGTATAAATGAGCGAATGAGGATTTCAAGGACAGAGTCCGCAGAATATCGGCTTTTTGTAACTAGGAGTGCTAATGTTGTGTTTTACTTTCTTTGTTTGTTTTGTTTTGTTTTGTTTTGTTTTGGCCCAGTAAAGGATGTGCAGTGTTATTATGACTAATGACCAACTTTGACGACACAAAGACGGCTGCGTAGACGTACTCCCCCTTAATAAGGACATTGTCTTTGGCCCCCTCAAAGTCTCTAACGCGGTTTGACTGCACGGCTTAGAGAAAGGAATAAACAAAGCGATACTGAAGACGAGACGCTCTCACGATAAGTCGCTTATGAAGACTAACAAGGTCACGGCTGAGAATTGTTATAATTGTTATTTGTAACAAGAACAAAAAGGAAGAAAGAAACCGTCCGCGTTTGCATGCCTCTTTCTCTCTTCTGTCGGTTAATCGTTCAACCTAGTTAAAACCCATTAAAACCCTTCGGCGCGGAGTCTCGGTCAAGTATAAAGATATGCTATAATTGATTTGAAATAAAACAGAAAACTTTCTAAAAAATTTTTAAAAACTTCTGCGTAACTGTTTGGCAGTCACGATCGATTCGAAAAGTACTTTGAATGAAATTTCATCTGTAGTACGAGTCTTGTTTCAAACAATACATCCCGGCGTTTCTTGCATCTGTGGCTTTGTTAGTACAGGAGTGTTCCGCTTATTTTCAGTTTCTTTATTTTCAGTTCACTTTATTTTCAATTCGCTTTATTTTCAGTTCTTCATAAGTTAATTTACATGCCAAATAACGAGAGTAACAAGTACGATCTTAGATAAACTCTTTATCTTATTCCTTAAGTTTGCTAGTAACGTTTCTCATCTTGAAGAGTTAATGTGTTATGATTGTCGTTTTTCTCTTTATTGTAACTGTATTAGAGGGTAATTAGTTTATATCATCTTATATCTATATTAAACCATACATTTGTCTAGTTCTATTTTTTTCTCTTGTTGTAGTCGTATATTTACTGTTTAGGTATTGTTTTTATATGTGTATTTTGTATTGTTGTGAAGGCCGTAAGTTATATAACTATTGGGTTATTACGTCACCTTCGTTAAATAAAGAATATTGTATTGTATTGTATGATCTGCGTAGAACATTCTCGTTTTTGCCTCCCATAAAATTCTAGACAATCTAGAACAAAAAAAAAATTATTATTTTTGGTTTGTAAACTTTTCATGGATCTTAGGTCAACCTAAAAATAATATCAATTAGAAACAGCGACTAAAGAGATACTGAAGAGTCAGCCGAGGATTGCTGAGTGTTCTTATTAGAAATTTTCACTGGAAATAATTATATGTAGTCAACTAATTGCTTAATCGATGTTTGTAAATTAATACGTACATTGAAAAAAAGAGGAGTAGACGTTGAAATTACGATGAGACACGTGATATTGCATGTTGCGAAATCAATTATCAATTAGTTCATGCGTCTGCGTGGGTATGTCGAGGCATTGAGCACGCAGCAAGTTTGGAGAGCACGAAAGAGGTCAAGAGTTGCTCGAAGAGCATCCGTGTGCAACTCCGGCCTCCTGAGTGCTCTCCAAACTTTCCAAGTGCTCAGTATCTCGACATAAACACAGCTGAAGCATGAACTAATTGTTTTACAACATTAACAAAAATATCATTGCAGCAGTTACCTTAAATTTGTATCATCATAACGCCCGCTCAAAGCAGAACGCGTCAATGTCTACTTGACTATATTTTTTTACAACACAGTTATGTTTTTGTCTTAAAAGTGAGAGAAGGTTTAACCAAGTTGCTTAAGATAGCAGTAAAAAAGATTGTAAAATCCATATTAAGGGTCCGCAAAACTAGTAACTCACCAAAAAATTCTTTTTGAAAGAAATAACTTGGCAAAGAATGATTTGCACACGCCATAGCACGAATTTGGCATCGTCAAGAAACGTTGAAGGTGAAAACGCCTCACCTCAGGTTGACAAGCCTCACTCAAAAACGCCTTTGCTAAAACTCCCTACTACGGAACTAGGTAGCCTTGTTCCTAGCGCAATCTTGAATTACTGCACATTTAGATCGGTCATGAAAGTGGTACATTTACATGCATGGTTAGGTGTTGATTGGGTAATACGGATACCCGTCAATGCAGACAACGGACTCTGTTCTCTGGCCCAATCAAAAGATTCACATAGAACGTTAACTTCCGTCGCCAAAACGCTCACTTTTTTGAAACCTGTGTGCTGTTAATAATCTTAACACTGATTTCCTGAAACTGTAATGTATAAATGAGTGAATGAGGATTTCAAGGACAGAGTCCGCAGAATATCGGCTTTTTGTAACTACAGCAGGAGTGCTAATGTTGTGTTTTACTTTCTTTGTTTGTTTTGTTTTGTTTTGTTTTGTTTTGTTTTGGCCCAGTAAAGGATGTGCAGTATTATTATGACTAATGACCAACTTTGACGACACAAAGACGGCTGCGTAGACGTACTCCCCCTTAATAAGGACATTGTCTTTGGCCCCCTCAAAGTCTCTAACGCGGTTTGACTGCACGGCTTAGAGAAAGGAATAAACAAAGCGATACAGAAGACAAGACGCTCTCACGATAAGTCGCTTATGAAGACTAAGAAGGTCACGGTTGAGAATTGTTATAATTGTTATCTGTAAAAAGAAAAAAAAAGAAACCGAAAGAGGTAAGAGTTGCTCAAAGAGCATCCGTGTGCAACTCCGGCCTCCTGAGTGCTCTCCAAACTTCCCAAGTGCTAAATATCTCGACATAAGCACAGCTGAAGCATGAACTAATTGTTTTATAACATTATCAAAAATATCATTGCAGTAGTTACCTTAAATTTGTATTATCATAACGCCCGCTCAAAGCAGAACGCGTCAATGTCTACTTGACTATATTTTTTTACAACACAGTTATGTTTTTGTCTTAAAAGTGAGAGAAAGTTTAACCAAGTTGCTTAAGATAGCAGTCAAAAAGATTGTAAAATCCATATTAAGGGTCCGCAAAACTAGTAATTCACCAAAAAATTATTTTTAAAAGAAGTAACTTTGCAAAGAATGATTTGCACACGCCATAGCACGAATTTGGTAGCGTCAAGAAACGTTAAAGGTGAAAACGCCTCACTTCAGGTTTATATGCCTCACTCAAAAACGCCTTTGCTAAAACTCCCTAATACGGAACAAGGTAGCCGCAATCTTGAATTACTGCACATTTAGATGGGTCATGAGAGTGGTACATTTACATGCATGGTTAATTGTTGATTGGGTAATACGGACACCTGTCAATGCAGACAACGGACTCTGTTCTCTGGCCCAATCAACACTGAGATTCACATAGAACGTTAACTTCCGTCGCCAAACCGCTCACTTTTTTGGAACCTGTGTGCTGTTAATAAAAAGGGTTAACACTGATTTCCTGAAAGTGTAATGTATAAATGAGCGAATGAGGATTTCTAGGACAGAGTCCGTAAAATATCGGCTTTTTGTAACTACGAGTGCTAATGTTGTGTTTTACATTCTTTTGTTTGTTTTGTTTTGTTTTGTTTTATTTTGGCCCAGTAAAGGATCTGCAGTGTTATTATGACTAATGACCAACTTTGGCGACACAAAGACGGCTGCGTAGATGTTCTTCCCCTTAATAAGGACATTTTCTTTGGCCCCCTTAAAGTCTCTAACGCGATTCGACTGCACGGCTTAGAGAAAGGAATAAACAAAGCGATACTGAAGACAAGACGCTCTCACGATAAGTCGCTTATGAAGACTAACAAGGTCACGGCTGGGAATTGTTATAATTGTTATTTGTAAAAAGAACAAAAAGAAAGAAAGAAACCGTCTGCGTTTGCATGCTTTTTTCTCTCTTCTGTCGTTCAACCTAGCTAAAACGCATTAAAGCCCTTCGGCGCGGAGTCTCGGTCAAGTATAAAGATATGCTATAATTGATTTGAAATAAAACAGAAAACTTTCTAAAAAATTTTTAAAAACTTCTGCGTAACTGTTTGGCAGTCATGATCGATTTGAACGGTACTTTGAATGAAATTTCATCTGTAGTACGAGTCTTGTTTCAAACAATACATCCCGGCTTTTCTTGCATCTGTGGCTTTGTTAGTACAGGAGTGTTACGCTTATTTTCTGTTTCTTTATTTTCAGTTCGCTTTATTTTCAATTCGCTTTATTTTCAGTTCTTCATAGGTTCATTTACTTGCCAAATAACGAGAGTAACAAGTACGATCTGCGTAGAACATTCTCGTTTTTGCCTCCCATAAAATTCTAGACAATCTAGAACAAAAAAAAATAATTATTTTTGGTTTGTAAACATTTTATGGATCTTAGGTCAACCTAAAAATAATATCAATTAGAAACAGCGACTAAAGAGATACTGAAGAGTCAGCGGAGGATTGCTCAGTGTTCTTATTAGAAATTTTCACTGGAAAGAATTATATGTAGTCAACTAATTGCTTAATCGATGTTTGTAAATTAATACGTACATTTAAAAAAAGAAGAGTAGGCGATGAAATTACGATGAGACACGTGATATTGCATGTTGCAAAATCAATTATCAATTAGTTCATGCGTCTGCGTGGGTATGTCGAGGCATTGAGCACGCAGCAAGTTTGGAGAGCACGAAAGAGGTAAGAGTTGCTTGAAGAGCATCCGTGTGCAACTCCGGCCTCTTGAGAGCTCTCCAAACTTCCCAAGTGCTCAGTATCTCGACATAAGCACAGCTGAAGCATGAACTAATTGTTTTATAACATTATCAAAAATATCATTGCAGTAGTTACCTTAAATTGGTATCATAACGCCCGCTCAAAGTAAAACGCGTCAATGTCTACTTGATTATATTTTTTTACAACCCAGTTATGTTTTTGTCTTAAAAGTGAGAGAAAGTTTAACCAAGTTGCTTAAGATAGCAGTCAAAAAGATTGTAAAATCGATATTAAGGGTTCGCAAAACTAGTAACTCACCAAAAAATTCCTTTTGAAAGAAATAACTTTGCAAAGAATGATTTGCACACGCCATGGCACGAATTTGGCATCGTCAAGAAACGTTGAAGGTGAAAACGCCTCACTTCAGGTTGGCATGCCTCACTCAAAAACGCCTTTGCTAAAACTCCCTAATACGGAACTAGGTAGCCTTGTTCCTAGCGCAATCTTGAATTACTGCACATTTAGATGGGTCATGAAAGTGGTACATTTACATGCATGGATAGTTGTTGATTGGATAATACGGATACCCGTCAACGCAGACAACGGACTCTGTTCTCTGGCCCAATCAACAGATTCACATAGAACGTTAACTTCCGTCGCCAAAACGCTCACTTTTTTGAAACCTGTGTGCTGTTAATAATCTTAACACTGATTTCCTGAACGTGTAATGTATAAATGAGCGAATGAGGATTTCAAGGACAGAGTCCGCAGAATATCGGCTTTTTGTAACTAGGAGTGCTAATGTTGTGTTTTACTTTCTTTTGTTTGTTTTGTTTTGTTTTGTTTTATTTTGGCCCAGTAAAGGATGTGCAGTGTCATAATGACTAATGACCGACTTTGACGACACAAAGATGGCTGCGTAGATGTTCTCCCCCTTAATAAGGACATTGTCTTTGGCCCCCTCAAAGTCTCTAACGCGGTTTGACTGCACGGCTTAGAGAAAGGAATAAACAAAGCGATACTGAAGACAAGACGCTCTCACGATAAGTCGCTTATGAAGACTAACAAGGTCACGGCTGAGAATTGTTATAATTGTTATCTGTAAAAAGAACAAATAGGAAGAAAGAAACCGTCCGCGTTTGCATGCTTCCTTCTCTCTTCTGTCGGTTAATCGTTCAACCTAGCTAAAACCCATTAAAACCCTTCGGCGCGGAGTCTCGGTCAAGTATAAAGATATGCTATAATTGATTTGAAATGAAACAGAAAACTTTCTAAAAAATTTTTAAAAACTTCTGCGTAACTGTTTGGCAGTCATGATCGATTCGAACGGTGCTTTGAAAGAAATTTTTTCTGTAGTACGAGTCTTGTTCCAAACAATACATCCCGGCTTTTCTTGCATCTGTGGCTTTGTTAGTACAGGAGTGTTCCGCCTATTTTCAGTTCGCTTTATTTTCAGTTCGCTTATTTTCAGTTCCTTGGAACTCCAAGCAGCTGTGTTTATCAAAAGACACCTGTAGAAGGGATCTAGATTATTCTCGAAAACGCTATACTTTTCGCTTACAATACGGTACTAATTTTTATTCAACGAAAAAAAACTTTTGGGGTTGTAAAACTTCCAAATTGCCAATATTGTTGCCTGTTTTAAAATTGTCAATAGACGTGAGAATTAAAAGAAAACTTCTTTGGTGTTTCTGTCTGTCAAATAGTTCAAACGGTTTTCTCTTTTTTGTACAGCTGTTATAACTACTCGTCACTCACAATTTTATTCCCAATCAACATTTTAATTCAATTTTTTTACATGCAGAAGCAAGACAGCCTTTCACAGTTCACCTGGTAAAATGGACTTAACCTCAATATTTTTTGCCTTTCTTGCCTTGGAAATATTTGAAACTAACCACAATCTTGTCCAGGTAAGAGCCTTTTAAATATTTAATGTTTTAGTTTCTCTTTATGCAGAAATGCATCTCAAAAAAATTAGGAAAAGAGTTAAAAATCTAGAGGAATACGGAAACGCGGATTAAAAAAAGGTCCTAAAATTGGACTATGAGACGCCTTCACAGAAAAGGTGTAGGAGCCACGATACGGAAAAAGAAACTCAAGATCACCACAATCTTACTAGCCTCCAGTTATTGGACTGAAAGACGGAACTGAATTACAATGTGGACTGTTTGTTGGAGGGTTATTTAAAAACAACGTCCGAACCAATAGGGATTTTATCAACGGAAAAAATAATTCGCGATAAACGGGATATTACCACTACTTGGTAATCGTTTGAGCCATTTCATATCATAGCATGTACTGGACCTAACCATAATTTTATTCATTGAGCACCGCATCAAAGTAAAGTACTGGGTGCACGGTAGCTTTCACTTCAATGATTTCATTTTAAGATTCATTCGACACCTAGCAAATTAACAGTTTTCGAGAATGAATAAAATCTTTGTTGACGTCGAAAAAATACATCTATTTTCGCAACTTTTGTTTTTATGCAGCTGATCAAAAACAAGATTCCCTAAATTTCGTATCTACACTTCCCATGGCACAGTGTGATGATCGAATGGCAGCGTAACACGATAGCCTCCCACGCGTGACGAAGCGGTAAGAGCGTCTGCGTGCGAGGCCAGAAACTCGAGTAACTAGGAAGCTTAAGCATCCAAGACGGTAACAGCAGCGAAACCGTCACCGAAAAAGTCATCGCTCTTATTGCAACTCTTTTAATTTCTCAAATGTTGGCGAATTTTTTAAGAGTTGAATTCTAAAGGACTGTATCTAAGTTCACAAAAAGAAAACAGGGAGCTAGAGCAACAACGACGGCGACGGATAAAAAACGTCACTTAAAAAGAGAATTCGCGCTGACTACAAACTTAGTCGCTTTTATTCCATCTTGTTCAATTCGACAATGAATAATGGCGATAGTTTCAAGAGTTAAATTCTAAAGGACTGTATCTAAGTTCCCATCCTCCTTAAAACGTAAAATTAGGAAGTTTCACCTCGTAGTCGTACAGTGACGGCAAAGAAATGTACAAAAAAGCATTGATGCACGTGCAAAGGTGTTGTTTTGTCAATCTAAACCTATTTTTTTTAGCCATTCTCGTTGCCGTCGCAGTCGTCGTTGCCTAAGCCCCCTTTGTTTGTCATTAATGTTTTGAAGGTATTGATATGGGGACGTACTAATGAATTCTAATAATTTAATAATCTGCTTACCTTTGAAATGTTACAGGCAGACTACAGGTTCTCTGACGTACAAGCTACCTACAAAATATACAAGAAACGATTGTACGGAGATGTAAGTATGACAATATCAGCAGAAAAAAAAACACAAAAAAAAAGACCTCCGACCCTCCCCCAACATTCTTTTAAACCAATTATGACAGACCGTAACACTTCATGTGGACTTCATGTTCTTGATCTATTCCATTTGCGTTTTCCATTACTGGTCATTTTAAAAATCAGTATAGCGCTCCGTTTGACTAAATAAAATAAGCCCCACCCTCCCCCCGCCCCCCCAAAAAAAGTGTATGACAAAAATATACCCCCAGTGGGCTTGATAGAAGAATTACGGTACACTGTCTTTAATTTCAGGGTACCTACTACGGGAATTACCCGGTAGGGAAGGGTCAGTGTACCCTTGACCCTTTGTCGCCGATGGCTACCCAGGCGGGATGGATTCGTGTCGCTGCTGGGCCAGCAGTCTATCGGCGATCCCTGGGATGTGGAATGTGCCTGGAGATTACTGGTACAGGTACTGGAAGCGGAAATAATCCCATCGTAGGAAAACGAAAAGCTGTGATAGTCGATCAATGTGCAGCTGGCTGTGGAAACAGTAAGTTCTTTTATAAAGTGTACTACCTTCGTTATTCTCCACGATCCTCGTTCCATAATAATAATCTCCTTCTTAGTGCCCTGCCTTTCAAAACAAGCAGGTGTGAAGGAGAGGTAATTAGTTCCCAATAGTCAAAGCGTTCAGATTTTCATACATCAAGATTTAAAAGTTTCTTAGTCACGTCATAGAAATATAATGAAGTATCATAATCATTATTCGTTTGAACACTTGAAATGATGAGCAATGAAGAGTAGCGTGGTGGGGGCGTGGAAAATTATTGATTGACCCGCACATAAGAAAGCTTACCTGGCATCCACGTCTCCTTGAAATGGTTCGGATCAGTAAAAGAAGGTTTTCTCCACCTGACTTGTTAAATGTATGTACCCTGGTTAAAAGCTGAAAAAAAAAGAAAGAAAGAAAGAAAAAGACCTTTGCCAAGATTTCGTCTTTATTAAAAGACTTCATCAGGGCAAATTCGCAACATATTCAAAAACTCATTGACAATTAATAAAAAAAACAAAAGAAATTAATGTTTAATAAGCGTCTTCTCAATGTGACAACGTCAAAGAGTATATATTCTCCGCATCTTCCAGATCTAGGCAGTACCTAATCGAATAAGAAAAAGAATAATAAAAATGAGTAAATGATCACTGTGTTGTTTCCTTACCTCCCAAACATTGCTCTTGATTGTCCGGCTCAGCTCAGATGTATAAGTGGGTACATTGTCAATACGTTCACGTTTTCTTGGAAATTAAACTTTGCTCGGATTCCTCTAGGCCCAAAACCAACAAATGCCTAAAGCAGTGACAGGAAAGGACACCACAACACGGCCTTTGCATTGGTCTTACAGGGGCTCAAAGGCTCTGTAATACTGGTGAGCCCCAAATAAGGGCAAAACAGCTGTCCATGGCTGCCACTGCCCGGGTGATATGGCTATGCGCAAGCGCAAGGTACTGGCCACGCCGCAAGTTGGTGTCTGGCTGTGTCATCTGCTTTTACTTTGCTCTGGGAAAACTCTGCAAGGACAGTCAGTAGTATCCTGTCAATCAGGACAGTGCAGTCGATTCTCTCTTAACGGACACCTCTGTAAAACGGACACAAAGTTGGTCCCTGCCTATCTTTACTTCCTTTTTTGACTCTCTATAAGACGGACATCTCTCTAAAACGGAAAAAATGTGTCCGTCTTAGTAATAAAAAGACTTGACTATACTACCTTTAAAGGCTGCCGTCTGTCTTGGATTTGTATCTTGTTCAGGCTCATTTTACTACTTTCTCGGATCATTTTCATGTTCGTTTACTCAAAAACGATTCGTTTTTAGATGGAATGGACTTCTTTATTCCCGGAGATGGAAGATGGAAAATCAATTACGTTGCTATAGACTGTCCGACGATCCCAGGAACAAAGGGGAACGTTCAGCTTCGATTCCAGGGAAGCAATCAATGGTACATCAAGCTACAAGCCAGAAATACCAAGTTAGTGTCATGGCATACACAAACTGTAATATGTAAATCTACAATTGGCGACAAAATAAAGACGCTGTCATTTTTTTAAAAAGTATCCTAATAATGATAATAATAATAATAATAATAATAATAACAACAATAATAATAAGGACTTTATTGGATAGCACAATTGCTGGAAATTCCAGTAGTTTTCATTGTGGTCTAGATACAAATTTAAAAATATTAAAAAGTACAAGAACACAAAAATAATAATAAAAAAACTCGACCATAAAAAACAGAGCACTTTCTTCCCACTCCTAGTCAACGTTGGGTAGTTGGTTTTTGCTGACAGGCCTCGTGTTGGTTTGTTTATTCCTGCTCACCAGTTTTCATGAGCAGCGGCAACGACAACAAAGAAAACGGGGAGAGGGAGGAGAGGTACCACTGATAATTGCCTTCGACTAATTTAATGGAGAATTTATAAATCGTCATACTCGTCGTTCTGGCCAGTGTCTCAACTAATTTTGTCGCCGATTGTAAATATAAGAGAAACAGGAGAAAGCAGAATTTCTATATTGGCATTGTTTAGTCAAGTCAAGTTTTAGTCTTGATGTGAGCTACTCTTGTATGCATGATATGATATGTAGAGCTAAGCTAAATAACGAACACTCATTCATGACCCAGCGATACTATCATAGTTATCACCATCATCATCATCACTATCATCATCACCAATGTCATCACCTTCGTCGTCATCAACACGATAAAAACTCACAGCAAAATATTTGTGGAGTCGTGTGGTGTGCATAAAGGATTTAAGCAATAGAAAAAGTTTTCCGTGTTTGCATAGCCTGATATAAACTCGAGAGGGGTTTGGAGAATTCGAGACAGTTATGCAAACCCGAGACGAAGTCGAGGGTTTGCATAACTGTCGAGAATTCTCCCAACGCTTCGAGTGTTTATATCAGGCTATGCAAACACAGGAAAAAAGTTTTCTATTGCTTTTATAAAATAACTTTCCCAAGAAAAAAACGCAAAACTCTTTGTATGGCACTGATTAAAAGAGAAATTCTTACCAGTCGCAAAATCTTGCTCACGAAGTCTTGCACACGTAATCAGTTCTTGTTTTACAAAAAGATGCTTTGCAAAATACGGACCTTCCTCGCTTAAAATGTCAGCTTAAGCGAAGAAAAATTGACCCACTTCTTTTTAACGATTTTCCATGTTTCAGCCGACGAAGGAATGGGTAAGTAAAGTAAACTTGTCGAGTTTTGAACGCGGAAACTTTTCAAATTCATGCTTGCGTGATCAGCGCGCGAAAAGCCAAACAACTTGACGCCACAACCATGTTTACATCCTCTCATGCAAACACTCCTCTCGGCCAATCAAAGCGCGCGTACTATCTTAGTTATTTTATAAAAAATAAGATAAAGTATAAACTGCAGTGATTCTCCTAAGAATAACATTTGATAATAAATTAGGAAGGTAAAAAGTCTATATGACTTTTCCAATGAATTACATATAGACGCGACGAATGGATAATAGTCGTTCGAAACAAAGGAAGGTAATAGCTCTTAAAATCATGACAATGTATAGGGTACGTATGAGCTGACCTGGCGCTAAAATCGAGTCCTCGACGTATTTGCCCTTCTTTACACTACCAAAAAAGCCACATGGTAAACGGTTCAGCTGAGTTATGGTTGCACGCGGCAGGTTGCTAAGGACAAATAAAAGAAGCGCAAGAGTTGCAAGAGGCGATAGCCGAATGCCATTCTAACTTCTTGAATGCGTAGCAATCCACCCAAGGACAACCATGACTGGGTGATCAGACACTTCTTTCTTTGCTTTCCTTTTTTGTTTGTTGTTTCATTGCCCGTTTTATGGGAAGGTGACGTTAAAGATGATTGCGAGTATTTTCAAGCGCGATTTCAATTGATTCAACCTTGATGATATGGCGAGTATATCACTATTCTTCTGGGTGGCCTATGAACGGCATCCAAATGAACGTCTCTTATCTTATATAGAGTTCCAGCTGCCGGAATAGAAGCCTTGGTGAACGGCAAGTACCGCTGCCTATCTCGTGTTACTGACAACTTCTTCGTCGGCACGGGGCTCGGGAAATTCTCTTTTCCACTGCGTGTTCGTCTAACCGCTATAACCGGTGAACAGATTGAGACGGTTATACCTGATATCACAAATAACTTCAGCTTTCCAAGCAACGTGCAGTTCAAGGGAATTAACGACCAAGCAAGTGAGTAGCTATAGACCATTGAGATATTTAAATAGACTTTACTCACGATACCCGCCATCTTAGAATTGATTATATAAAAGCAAGGTCATCTCAAGGTATTCCAGGGGGGCAAACAAGTGAGAAAATCTGCCAATACAAGAAATTGCTGCCGAGTTTGTGACATTGCTTCTATCCCATCAGTCATTAAGCGCGTGCAAAGATGGTGGGTACCGTGAATAAGGTCTATCGGCATTGTCGATCACGATTGTTTTCCATAGTCTATTTAACAATTATTCCATGAGTACGCGTTGAATATGAGTTGGCTATAATCTTCTCACATTCAAAAAGCGCGAGTGGAATAATTGTTTGCTTAAAAACGTCCACAAAATACATCGAGAATTCTTCCCGACCTTATTCGTAAAAACAACCGATTTTCAGCTTGTTTTTAATTTTGACCAGACGCGTACAGTTACTTTATTTGGAGAGCATGGTATAATGGCTTAGATACCATGGTCACCTTGGGGACAAAAGCAAGTGACCGTTTTAGGGCCTGTTTACATTGAGGTGGGAGACCCCAAGTAGGTGAGGTAACCCTCTAAGGTGGTGGGGTAACCCGCCTGTCCATATAATGTCTCATTTTGATTTGATCACGTTTACATGATAGGTGGGGTGACCCCCCACAAGTTACCTCACCTATTGGGGGTCCCCCACCTCCATGTAAACAGGCCCTAAGAGAGGTGGCCGTTGTAGAGAGGTTTAAACAAGAGTCATTGTATCGACTGTCCGCAGAAAAAAGTGGCCCTTGTAGAGAGATTGTCATTAGTAGAGGTTCGACTGTACATAACAAATGAAGTACCCAGTTGTATCAACAGTTTACATTCGACCGTCCAACGGTTAACTACATGTAAATTGACTGGGGATCAGACTTCAGAGGGTAGACCAAGGTCCAACACTCAGTGAGTGTTAATTCAAATTATTATTCATTCAAAATATTTTCCCGATTCTGATTGGCTAAAAGCACACGTTTAATTCACCATAAACAATTACTGATGACCAAATTTGGAAGAATTTTGTGTTTAACGAGGAAATGACGTCAAAAATGCAGCGTTTTCGCAGGTTAAGGCACCGTTAACCAAGAAGACCTGGGGACGAGGTTGAGTTGTTTTGGTTGTGAACTTGAAAAATGGCGGACATTTCACTCGTTTCAAGAGTACGAACTAGGCGAAACAATAGCTAAAAACATGGAAAGAACAGCAAGAAGACAACTTGAAGGGCGACATATGCTATTTGGAGAATATTTGCGGAGTTGGACAAACCTAAACGTGCACTATCGAAGATGGACTTAACATCGATGGATCGATGGAGGTATTTAAAGCATGTTTTAGCCATGTTTTTAAACTAGGAATAATTTTGAATGAATAATAAAACAATTATTGAATTCGGCTCTCGGAGGGTGTTATCCGCCTCGGCCAATGGCCTCGACGGATAACACCCTCCTCGATCTCCATAATAATTCTTCATAAGATATTCAGCCTCATTCATTTATTGTTATGTAAATCGACTGGAGATCAGACTTCAGAGGGTAGACCAAGGTCCAACACTCAGAGAGTGTTAATTCAAAATAACCGAGAAGAATGCACTGTCTTTGTTTCACATTCATCTGCATATGGTCATAGTACCTTCTAGTCTTGTAAAAATGTAAATCAAAAAGATCTTTTTAGCGCTAAAAATGTCACAGATTTGCATAATTTCAAAACAACAGGCATTTTTAAAATTTCATCTTATGGTAATTGAGCTTAATCTTGGCAAGTAATTAGTTATTACTGTAGTCTCAGGACCGCATCTGTAAAAGTTTTAACTTTGCCTGTGTCGAACCAACCTTTCGTGCTATAAAGCACTTATAGCACCTACATGTAACTTACATGTAACAAACAGTGTCAAAAAGTGCACGTGCCGATTAGAAGTCGTCGAACAACGTGACTGCGTTAAAGAACCATTTTGTTTTGCAAGGACGCGGGTTTTGTAAAGACCGTCCATTGCCAGTAAGATCATGTCCGAGGAGCCTGTTTATGGAGGATTTCGAGTTAACAACTGTGTTAAGGAAAGTCTAAAGAAAAACACTCATAAAACATACGCCCGTTGAATTTAGCTCATTTCGAAGTGTGAACTATTTTTTTTACCAGGCGGTCGCTTACGAGAGTAACCACCACTAGTAACGACCACTTTTTCGAATTTCCGAAGTCATCGCTTACAAGATCTTTGACTGTATATCATTATTTAGACTTTTATGGAAACGGATATTGTACACTTCGAAATGAGGTTGCTTCAAAGGGTGTACGTTTTATCAGAGTTTTCCTTTAAACTTTCCTTAACACGAAATCCTCCATAAACAGGCTCCTCGGTTTGATGTTACACCTGTCACCTTTATACTGTTTCCTTCCTAATAATTTGTTACTTTCTCTCCTCCCTCTATTCAACTCCTATCAGGTAGCTTCTCAAGCATCAAGTGTTTTGGTCAAGGCAATAAATACCCGTATCCTTTAGGCGGGATGTCTCGTAAGTATTCTTCAGTACAGACTATCACAATAGCGGATTCAGATCTGTAAGTAAGTCGGGGGACCCGACCATCCGGTATCTGGTCACCTTGCCACCCAGACATCTCGCCACCAAGAATAGCACTTATCTTAACTAACTAACTATGCCTTCATGAACGGAAATTCCTTAATCGTTACTTTATTTTCATAATTCAAAAAAATGACTAACGTTCCTGCCAGTTTTTTAACCTCTCAAATGTCAAAGTTTACATTCACAGAACCTATACAAGTATTATAATAAGTATTATTATTCCACTATTATGTCATTTTACCATATAAGGTCAAGAGAACAAGCAAAATACGAGGCCGTAATACACCGTAGTGTCCTGGTTTAACCGGTTTACAACAGGGCGAATACCGGCGGATGCAAAAGGAAGGTATTTTTATAAGCTTGACGAAAAAGTAAAATCTCGGGTAATATTAATCCTAGGTATTAAGCTGTGTCAAGTATTTCAGATTTATTCGTTGGTGGCGAGGCGACTTCTTGATGGCGATTTCGTTGATGGGGAGATGACTGTAAACCGATCGTCCAGTCCCTTGGGGCGGCCGTCCTCGAAAATACCGTAAAATTCCGAAAGTAAGCCCCTCCATGTATAAGCCCCTCCAAATATAAGCCCCCTAGGGGGCTTGAAATTGGAAAATTGCCCTCAAATACAAAGTATAACAAAGCAAAAACGGTAAATTTACTTCCAACTATAAGGCTCGCCCAATCGATTTTGAGACGTAAATTTCCCTTCATAGATAAGCCCCTGCGATTATGAGCCCCTCCCAAAATAAGCCCCTCAAAAAGGGCCTTTGAAAAATATGAGCCCCGGGAATTACTTTCGGAATTTTACGGTATTTTAGGAACCTTACGATCTCAGAACGGCAACGGCGGCGAAATCGTCGCTTAAAAGGTGACTTCTCGTTCTTTCGATCTTCATCGAGATTATTCCAGCACACTTTCTTCGTCAAATTTAGGCGAACTCCTCTAGAACTGAAGTTTTTAAGAACCATATTCACGTTTCAAAAGGGAAAGAAATTTTCTTCGCGGTTCGTCTACGTTTTCCATAAAACGTGAAATTAGGCGATTGTGCACTGGACGGCAAAGAAATGCACAAAAGAGCATGATGCACTTGCAGAGCTGTTGTTTTCTCTTTTGCCTAATATTAAGGTTACCTATTCCTTTTCTGCCGCCGTAATCTGATCCAAAAATAAGGCGGAGGCCAGGGGGCCCGGGCCCCTCCCCTAAATCCGTCATTGTATCATTATATCAGACGTTTTATACACAGTTTTTCATAGCGTATTCTAGTAAGAACGTCATAGACGTGGTATCATAACCCAGAGTTTGTTACTCAATGTAACGAAAAAACGTTCCGTGGCGACTTATGAGTTTTAGCGTTTCACATCTTCAGCTACTTTCTAAAGACTCATGAATATCCTTCACTTTGTTTTCAATTGGTCTCTTTGCGTTTTTACTTATTTTTTTACAAAAATGCCCGCTTTTTAGTAACCTTTACGAAGCCCTGTAGCGAACTGAATTTAAATTCACAGACTTTGTCAAGTAGTTAATATCTGACGCTACCCTTACCTTAGAACATTTTCGTTTTTCCTGACCCATCCGAAGCCATATTGGCAACTTCGAAACATCTTTTTGATGGCCTTTTATAGTTGTAACCGTTTTGAATGCACCAGGAGAACTAATCCTGATCCCCTGACGTGCCTTGATTTGCAGCAAGTGATCCAAGATGTAAAGACGCCTGGCCAGGTCTTCCGTTTGCAGACGAGCGTGACTGTCACTCGTATATCATCTGTTCATCCAAGTCTTCCGCAGCAAAACAATTCAGTTGTGGAAAACTGGCTTTTAATCCTGTAACAGGTGGCTGTGATAACGTTCCTAACTGCAAGTAAAGAAAGTTGCCAAGTGAAAGAAAATGAGCCCATCTTCAAGCCAAGTGCTTCCACGAAAATTTTATGAATAAAACTATGAAAATGCCACGTTGCTCTCATTCATTTTATTTTATGAGATTATCATAAAGATCCAAATTATACGGCAATCACAAAGGTTTTAGCATTTCCTGAAAATCCAATAGAAGTGTTTGTACAATGGAAATTCACTGGTAGTATTTGTGGGTAGGATGGAAGGGTCTGAAACACGTCGCTGAGCCCCAATTTATAGATCAGAGTTGGCCCCCCCCCCCCCCCCCCCCTTCCAACACCCTGCTGTAGGAGACTGAATTTTGGAATCCATCAGCACCACAGACCACAGAAACCACACAATAACAGCAAAAGCAGATTCAATTGAGACCCCAAGGAGAAAACTTTAGTTAGCTACAAATTAATCGTTGTTGTTGTTGTTGCTGTTGTTGTAAAGCACCATTGGACAGCAACGGAAATAGTGCTATAAAAGTGAATACTTTTATTATTATTTATTATTATCATTATTATTATTATTATAATTATTACTGTAAAAAAATACAAGAGGGATGGAACACTTCTAATATTGCTTCAAGTGCCAACTTCTATTGAAATTATAGAAACATAGGAAAATTAAAATACAGTGAACCCACCTTAAGACCACCCAATTGGGTGTTTCTTGGTGTTCTCAAACTACCGTTGGTTCGCTTTTGTTTTGTGGTTTGTATCACCGAGTGTCTTTTACAGCGCAACTACTGTAGCCATGGCCACCTATATAAATTTAACCAATCAGACAACATTAAAATAACAATACATACCAAGAAAGTTGGCTGTCAATCACAATTACTACAAAGAAACATAAACAACAGGGATCAAAATCAACCAGTTAGATAACCTACAGATGTGACCTTTTGAACCCGTCAAAGAAAACCTACATGATTCCTGAGAGGTCTGTTGGAGTACTGACTGAGAGGTGACAAACATAACATTGCTTATATTTTTTACTTGAGGTAGCATGTTATTGCATAGTGTGGCAATGTTAGCAAAGAAATTGTTTTATCATTCATTCAAAATATTTCAAACCTAAATACATGGCTACCTTTATTTAAAGTTCCCGTCTACAAAAAATTTGACTGCTTCTCAGTTTTTTAAGAAAATTAAGAGGTGTTTAATTAATTTCCTGCAGCTGATATTCTTTATAATTATAGCAGTTCTTGTCTATCAAGAAGTATTTTTTTCTGTTCCTGCTCTGTTTCTGCAGAGACATGTATGCATCCTCCTTTCTGTCAATAGTAAGTTCAGCTATTTCATATAACATCGAAGCTCTGGTAGGTGACCACCTCAGAAATTCAAAAAAGTGGTCATAACTAGAGATGGTTGCTTAGGAGCCTGATGTGCTCTTGGAAGCAACAGCATGGTAAAACAATAGAGGTTGGTCACTTACGAACACTTCAGAAGCTCATTAATAATTCACAATGGAAAAACAAAAGAAATTAATGTTCAAAGAGTGTCCTTAAATCTGATAAAGACAAAGCTACAGTGTCCATTTTTTAGACCAATAGCGCAGTGTGTAGTTTCATTTAAGTGTCAATTTATATGAATAAGACTCTGAGTGGTCGCTTACAAGAGCTCAAAAACAAAGGAAAAGTCCAGCTAGGGGTTCAAAAGTGGTCACGGTCACTTACGAGAGTGGTCGCCTACAAGAGTTTAAGTCACAGTTCAAACCGGGCTTCACAAAGGTGGCTGTAACTAGAGCTGGTTGCTTACATGAGTGGATATGTGAAATGTTCCATTATTTTCTCCAGCCTGTGTTTCTTTGCGTGACATGCGTGTGTCCCCCTTTCCGTCGATATCAAGGAGCATTTTCGATGAATTGCATAGCTTATAGGGATCCTAGGAAAGAGCTGTTCAATACGCTAAAAAAGGAAACTAATCTTTTTCTTGGCTCTATGACTCCAAGCTCTGCTTTTGCAACGTTGATAAGTATGAAGCAAGGAGAGAAAACGCAAAAAATTGTGGCTAAATACATGTGATCGCTTCCGCGAAAGAGAAAGACACGTTAAATATAACCTTGTCTAGTTGTATAAATTCTACAAATGTACACCTCCGTAATTATTGCACTAAAATCTTTGTTATCGTTGTAAACAAATGTGTCTGTAGGCGCTCTGTTAATAATAAAGCAGCTATCCTATCCTATCCTATATCCTATCCTATCAATACAACTGACATCAATCGTATTGATTTCTCAATTCTGCAATTTTACAATTTTGTCAACTCTAGCTCATGGCCGGCGTTACAGCCAATGAAAAATGGACTATATATTGAATGAATGATAATTAACTAAGTTTCTTTGATCCTAAAATATATTGATGCTGTAAGTGTAGGTTTAAATTTAATACAGGCCACTTACTTATTTTTCTTTTAAAAGAGATTATAAACTCTTTCTTGACAGTCAGAGAATAACATTCATCTACCTAACTAATTAATTAATTACCGGTAATTAATTATTTTTTAATTTATAAACTTTAATAATACCTCCATATCTTTGTAAATCTTTGTATAACCCGAAAACGTTGCTCCTTTGGCCACTACACACTTTTCCAATGTAATATTTATTGTAATATGTACACTGGCTCTGATTTCCTTCTTTTTTAGTTCCTCTTATTATTGTATTTATGTACTTTTTTTTGGAATAAGTGTCAATAAACTGAACTTGAACTTGAACTTGATGATAAAATATTGTCATACCTGCTGATGACAGAATATTAACGCTGAATGTTCGTTATATTCTTGCACGTTCCTCGCTCGCGGACGAAGGATATCTCCAAGTGCACACAACTTCTTGCTCCAGGACCTCCAGAAAAACAACGAGAAGAACAACAGTTTGAGGAAACTTCTTGCAGATTCAGCATTCTTTGGACTGTATATTTGTAACATATCCCATGAAACTCTGCGCTCTCTGTTTTCCGAGTTGCGCCTGGACCCCAGGGGAGTGGGGCAAGTCAACATTGCCCTTACTTATTTTTCTATCACAAAATCCCACCGGCCACGCAGGCTAAGTTCCCTCCCATGTTTAATTTTTAATTTTTCTTGAACGTGAAAGCAGTCATTTTCACCTGGTAATAGCCAGCGAAAAGAAACGAGCGTAGTGGCAGGAAAAATATTATGGTCGCAATCATCAGCTTGCTGTGGTGGCGTCATGCTCAAAAATCTCAATTTCGGAGATTTCACCTGAAGATTGGGTCCTTCTTTTCGAGAAAGTTCTTGTATTCAGATAAGTGGGGGCCCACACAATCTGTTTTTGTGACGGTCTGTAAATTTATAGAAAATGTGCTGAATTTAATCAGGGGCCTACAAAGAGTTTTCGCAGACCCCTAAGTTCTTCCAGATCAATCTTCCCCCATTTGGTGCTTGGTCACGAATACGGAATACAAGTTACACATGCGAGGGGGGAAGCAGGAGGACCAAAACTCCCGCCTCCCGTGGAAGAACTGCCACCTGCCACCATCAGCTCCTTTCCTCTGCCGATCATACCGTACCCCGGCCTTCCGCCCTCTATTCCCCCTCCCAAACCTAGTGCTTTCCACACGTTGCTCGGCAACTTTTTGGCAACTTCTCGTATTTCGAGCAACTTTTTTCGTTTCGAGCAACTTTTTGCCGAGTTCTAAACAATTTCTCAAGTTATATTCTAATTCTGAGATATCAGAGCAGCTTTTGGGGCTTAAATTGACCTTTCCTCCATATTTCACAATGTTTTAGTGGACAATTTATGAATTTCAAAAAAAAGGAGCCAAGTAAAAAAAGTAAAAAAAAGGAGCCAAATCCTTCTCCCCCGGTTGGGAAGGATTTGGCTTCGCCTGCGGCCCCCCGACCTCGAGGCATTTCCGCCGCACTCAATCCCAGCACGCAAAAAAACATCTCTATTATACCCAGGGTATACTTTCACAGTCTTGCTTGCTGCAATCTACCCGCTGCTGCGGATAGAGCTTTCTCTCCTCTCTGCTCGTACCGTCGCTGGGAACGAGAAACGGCTACTAGTCTAGGCCCGAGTAATCCCCGAACAAAGCTTGTTGAACAGCTCCCCCCCACCCCCCTCCTCCCCGCGCTCTCTCTCCGCCTAGGAGATCAAATGTCGAATGTAACTAAACTGAAGCTGGTACGTACCAAGTTGCTGCTTGTTACAGTACAGTATTGGTATTGGTGAAAGCTTCAGACCTGATTGTCTGGTCGAGGTCGGACACTTCCGTTAGAGTGTATCATTACAAACAGAAGATTTTTTTTCTGCGTATTTCCTGTATTGCCTGTAGCGCCTCCCTGTGGTAAAATATTTAAAGATTAAAAACTGAAGATGTCCGACGCAGGATTTACCTCACTAGTGATTATTTTATGTTTGTTTGATGTTTTTCCCATCTCAGATCAAACCTCTCCTGGATATGGTATGTATTTGTTCATTTTCGATTTTTCTGGTTTGTGATTTCTTTCTCCTAGTATAGTTATTATATATAATATGTTTTGTATACAATCTCCTTTGTTGGCCTCTGTTGCGTCAGGGTTCTTCTAGAAACTTGAATAGAATAACATGACTCGTTGTCGGGTCTGTCGTATCACTAGGAATTCCTCTACAATCAGAAGAAATGAGTGGAACTCGCTTGACCAAAAGAGCAACAGCTTAACGCGTGCTGATGCGGTCAAAAATCGCTTTTTAAATACTCTAGCTAGCTGCTATTCATCGCCTGTATCTAACACGCTGTATGATTTACGATTCCAAAACATTTTAATTGACGACTAGAATACTGATTACTAACCCCCTTTTTAAGAGGAAAATTCAGAATGTGGCTACAACCGACAAAGCCACTTGGCAATTTCTTTTTTTTTGAGCGATTATGAACCATTATCCTCGTTGATTTCCCTGCTTACTTCTTGCCATTTTTGAGCAATTTTCTGTTTATCAGCGCTTGAATCAGGTTCTTAACCCCTGTTGTCCACAAAGGTCAGCTTTGTCAACCCGTTTTTCTGTGATCTTGTCTCTGGCACGTAGACTATTACTCCCGGGTATGGCAGAGGTACTGATGAAAAGGGAATGGTTTTCAGGGTCTTGAGTCTTTTAACAGAGTCAAGGCTTGAAGGCCTTAGCCGCACACCTCTATCCAAATTTTCTGAGTGTCCCCCCAGTTCCCAGAGTCTCAGACAGTGGGAACAAACAAACAGAGTGGAATTTCAATTTGTTTGATAGCAGCTGGCACGCAACTAAAGAGGTGAAATGTAAACTGACCCATTTACAAAGAAAAACAAAGGCTATTTAATAGGCGAACATAGGGAGCCGGTCACTCTTTCACGCCGAAATGATCTCATTAGGCAGGCATTCCTTTGCTCGTCACACATTCCTGTCCTTTCACCACCCCCACACCCCCGGGGCATGGAACTGTGGTGAGATGTGAGATGGAAGGTTACCGCCGAAACCGCAGCCGCACGAAGCAACGGACACTGAGGGATGAGGAGGGCCATAGTAAGTGTCCGTATTGACGAGGTGTCCGTATTAAGCGAGTTGAATTTAGGGTAAATGTAAGGGCTTGGACAAAGCAAACTGGTGGGTGTCCGTAAAGCAGGGCTTAGACGTCGATCAAGAACCGGCAAGACAAGACAATAAAATTAATTGTAAATGGAGAGGTTTACCCTCTGCATGCCCCTATCGCAGCAGTAGGCTGATAAATGTCAAGGTTTATCGTCGTTTTTCTAGCCTTCCTCTAACTTTTTTCAAACTTAGGTCTCATTAATTATATTTTCACAACCCAATTCGAATAGCCTTTGCCGCTTGAGGGTTTTCAACGTATCTATTTTGCAATAAAGAATTGGAAATTAATTAAGTTGTTTTTAGTAGTGGTCTCTAATTACGCCCGACTACTCTAATGTCCAAACGTGACAGCTGAGTTGGCTGAAGAACATTAATCTATCAGTCTCTGCTGCCTTGGTGCGACATGAAGCACCTTTTCAAAACTTAAATGATAGATTTCCCTACCCTTTCATATTCTTTAACTTGTGAATTCCCTACCCTTGAAATATGCCTTAGCCTGAGAAAGGTACCTTATTACACGAAATTTGTGCGACATATGTAAAATTTAAATTTCGCGATTTTACAAACATTTTATATTTTGAATCACTTTAATTTCGCGTTTTTGAGTACCACGATTTACATTTCATTGGCAATGTTATTTAACATGTCCTTGAATTAAATAAAACGACCATATCAAAGAAACAATAACGTCAAACTAAGAAAAACGCAACAGCGGGACTAAATGCGGTCAACAGTAACAACAAAGCAGTTCTCACAATGCCCACAAGCAGTTCATGCTTGTACATGAATTATTGTTCTTGAGTAAGGCAGGGGTCGCACTGTGGCCTTTTTTTTTTATGTCGCGTCATATGTTGTCCCACAAATATGTCACGACATTTACGCCACGGGAGTCTTGGAGGTCGCACGTGTATAAATGATATTTGAACCGGACT
>BOPM01000460.1:176715-264215 GCA_022179025.1 Porites australiensis | reverse complement strand
ATCAGTGCTCATATGAGTTTGTGCGTAATAGACAACATGAAATACAGCATGTTTCGTGGACAGTAACAAGTTTCTCTGGATTACTCGGCTTACACACTGAAACATTTTATTCAACCTTTCACGCAACACTAGCAGCGCGGCTACCAAGTTCATATTTTTACGTCAAGTGACCCAAATGGCGTCGTCGTAAAAGGATAAGGCTGAAATGTGATTGGCTCAATATTGAAAGTTACGTACGTCGCCCCATTACACCCGGTGAAACAATCAGCCGGCAATGTTTTGCAGTAATGTATTGCAGGCCATGTGCGGTTGTATTGAAGTGGCATATCATTTCTTTAGTGGTGAAGCGATATTATCTTTAAATTCCTTTCGAAAGAAACAAGCTGATGAGAGAATTAGTTTGTTATTTATTCTCACTGACTTTGAATTGTACCTGTTATTTTAGGTTGGGAGTGGAAACAGCACATCTACAAGTTTATTCCATTACCGTGGGCTGGCCTGAGTTGGACAGAGGCAGAGAAATACTGTGAACAAATAGAGGGCGGACACTTACTAAGCATCCGAACTCGAAAGGAAAGCCGATGGGTCACAGAAAGAATCCGTCAGATTCGTCAAATAATAGGATTCTCCAAGTTTTGGATTGGAGCTTCAGATTTTGGTCACGAGGGAACTTTTCAATGGAGTGATGACACCAATAATCGTCCTATAAACTTTACCAGGTATACGGGAGGGGAAGCAGTAACATTACAGGTTACATTCCTAGTCCATCGCACTGGTGCGGAAGGAAACGATAGAAAAGGGGCCACAACCTCAGGCCGGAGTTTCACCCGGCTTTTGTGGGGTGGGATGATAGGGATATTAGGGTCAAAGGGGTCATAGACACCAAAGATGACATGAGATTGACCGGTATTTTCTGAGAGTATTGCCTACTTCTCTCTCACTGGGAAAGGTGGATAGAAAGTGATTACTGAGGTTGACGGTCAAAAGGGCTAAAGATAGCCGAAGGTTACCGAGCCTGCGGGATGATATGGGAGCATATACTTTTCCCCCTCCCAGCTTCCACTGGGATAGAATATATAACGGCTGAGAAGAAGCTAACAGGGATTTAACCTGATTCACCGTACTCATCCAAATGGGGTGTTAGTGTCTTACAGCTAGGAAGCGACTTTAAGTTGCAGTAACCGACCATCTTATCGAACTCCAGCATCCTTATCTTAGCTGTATCACCAAGCCTACAAGATGCTATAAAAATGGTATCGTAACCCTCCCAACCCCCCGAAACCTAATCGAGTCTATTATTGGACGTGCTCTGTAACTTATATTTTGACGCCATTTTAGTAGGCTCGATTACCAGACGCTGTTCCGGAATTTGAGCCCACATTCAACCCCCTCCACGAAAGAGTCCCTTCGGGGGGAGGGGGACAAAGACCGGACCCAGGAGACGGCGTAGATCGAGCCTACCATTTTAGCCGCTCCACTCATTTTTCAGGGGCGTTTTCTCGGTCTGGAACAGGTATCTGTATCGAACCTTGTTTACACATACCGTATTTACTCGATTAAACACCGCCCTGGAAGAAATGCCACAGATGGAAGCAAAAATTAGCAATAAACGCCGCATCGGAAACGCTAAAAAGTTAACAAATGCCTCAGCGTTTAATCGAATAAAGACGGTTCGTGAAGTTAAATCGCTACCTGTCCGCGGACGCCTCATCTAATATGTAATTACCTTTAATAATTGTCAGCTATCATTTCTGTTCACCTCACAGCTGGGCAACTGGTGAGCCCTCGGTGCACAATACAAATAACCTCAGGGAGGATTGTGTGGCAATACAAGCTGATCCTGAATGGGGGAAATGGAGCGACGAAAGATGCGTCATTGCGACTCCTTTTATATGTAAAACAAGAGGTGAGTCCTTCAGTCTCGTTCTTAGGCACTGTCCACGCTAATGCGTTTTCGCTGTCATCAGAAACGCATCGATCGATTCGCGTTCACACTGTCGTCTTGATGCGTTTTTTCGACTGTTCACACTAAAACTTTCGAAAACAGTAGAATTGCACGTTACAATCACACGCGTCTGCGATATTTTCAGTCATCGTTTTCATTTTGATGCGTTTTCGACCGATAATACGATAAGTATGCGTTTTCATTTTGATCATTCACTTTCAAGAGCGTTTTCAAACCGATGCGTTTTCGACGAAAACGCTCAGAGTATTAGTACGGACGGAAGGCCTGAATGCATCAAAATGTACGCGATTTTAAAGAGAAACGTATTTGTGTGGACGAGGTTATAGACTACACCAGGCACCTTCGTTACAAAAACTAAGAAGGCAACGGAAACGTGAACTTGAAAAAAGCAACAGACAAAATCTTAATCAGTAAACTGACTTAACAATACTTAATTAAAAATTTAGCTGCCCCAAACTATAGAGGCATTGAAGAGCTGGCCGGGACTAGGTGTTCCACTCAGTTAAAAGCTTGCAAACGCAATCCAAGTTTTTTGACTTCTGTACACTGAATAATTTCACTTATTTTAGTTAACTTAAATAGAAATAGTAGAGAAAAAATTCTAAGTGAGCGAGCAACTAACGGACACAAATTTGCTTCCGAGTAAACAGCCAAAGAAACTACGTAAAAACAAAAACTACATAAAACTTATTTAAAACAACCAGAATTTTTGAAAAAAATCTACTCTCCAGTTCCTTTGCCCTGTTTCTTTGTGGGTGCTCTTTAAAAGTTTATTTTTTCTAAGGAACAGTGCATTTCTGTTTAGTTTGCTCCGGGAAAGCAGACCTGGCCTTCATACTGGATTCTTCGTCAGTCAGCGAAAGTGAATTTCAAGAAGCTAAACGTTTTGTATGGTCCGTGATCGAAAACTTTCACGTCTCGGCAAATGGCACTCGTGTAGGATTTATACGGTCTTCTGCAATAGTTAGTGTCATATTTGACTTACAGTTCAGCGTGGATAACAATATTTTACGCTTAAAAGAGATGGTCGACAACATCGTTTTTGCTGAAGGAGGCAGCACAAAACACGAACTCGCGTTGCAGTTGGCTCGTGTGAACCTCTTCTCGGCAAATGGCGGCTCACGACCCGATGTGCCGAAGGTCCTCATCGTGTTAACCAAGGGAAAATCGGAGAACATTCTTGCTGTTGCGCGCTCATCCATGGCATTGAAGAGAAACAACGTGACTATTGTGGTTGTAGGAATCGGCGAGGAGGTTAACATAGAGGAGTTGCTAACAATGGCGTCCACCGCTGGCGATATGACTAGGCTGAATACATTCAGAGAGCTCAAGACCCTAGTTAGTACAATGAAGAATAAAGTTTGTGACGGTGAGTAGTACTTGTAAAATAGCCTGTTTTGGGCGGTCAAATTGCGGCGAGCACCCGAAAGTTAAAGAGAAAATTTAGCAAAACTGTGAAAAGTAGAAAGGAGGGAGGACTGTGGAGAGGGGTTAATTTTTGCACCTCGATTCAGTCTCTTCACCCATAATCTCAACATTACCTCGATCCGTTTTACAGAAATTGAAGTTCTCACAGCGCATACCCCTTTCCCAAAATTTTGTCTTTCAGGCGGCCTATATTTGAGGTCGCTATCATGTTTAATGGCGTGATTTATATACAATCATATGACATTCAATTGAAAGCAAGCAATCTTCAGAATGAAGGATATGGAGATAGAAACTCATGATAACTTAATGTAATATTTTTACTCCACATTCAGCGAAGAAATTTCATTACCCGGGGTCGAGTCTCGCTTACCGTAAATGATCGATTAAACAGCGCTTAAATGTGCGGTGCTCGTTCGAGGGTGGCGCTTATTTCAACTACGGGTAAAACACTGAGGTAGATTATTATAGAGAGAATTAAGTGAGGCGCGTATTAGGTATGCACAATTTAATATACACTTATTTCGAAAGAAATACAAGATGTATCGTGAAAGCAGTTTTGAAGGTATTGCTGCTACAAGAACCCGGTTTCAAGAGTTTCCCTGCAGCAAAACTTTAGAACTCACCAGCTGGTCGTGGTCCTATTTCTCAAGCGATATGGTTTCGATATCTCTTTGTATCAAGCGCCGTAACAAAGGTGTGGCGTTTATTTGTAAATACCTAAATTAGCGCCGCGGCGCTTTGTAAATTCTTCCCGGTAAAGGTGCGGCGCTTAATAGATTATTTACGGTAGGCTATGTTAACACAATTCCGAATAGCTTTTGGTGCTGACACTAAAAGTTATCTGGTATAGCATGAACACCTATCCGACATGTGACTCACCAGTTTAGAGATCGGTGCGGCGCAGCTTCGCACCGTCACAGAAATCGCGCCGCCACAACAGTTTTTATGCGTGTTCAGAGGCCCAATCCCATATGATTTTCTTGGCACCACGAAAAGCTGTCCGGTATAGCATGAACACCTATTCAATATGTGTCTCACCACTTTAGAGATCGGTGCGGTGTGGCTTCGCTCCGTTACAGAAATCGTGCCGAAATCACCATTCTCATATGTAAACAGAAGCCCTATTCGGTAAGGTTTTCGTGCCGGCGCAAAAACTATCCGGTAAAGTGTAAACATAGCCTTGGTCTCTGATTGCTGAAGTGTGATCTAATCTCCCCTTTCTAACCTGCGAACGCAAATTTTTTCCAGTCGTCGCTTCTCTGATCTCCATCCGGGTGGAGAGAAGCGACGGCCGGAACTACGTCTAAGGTCGCAGGCTACCATTCCTGGAGCTACAACCAGTTGCAAAAATGTTGAGTCACTCCCACGAAAAAAACCACCTTCTTTGCTTCGAATCGCTGCCATCCCATTCAAAGTTGATAAGGGGTGGAGGGGGGATCACAAGCACAAGATCATGGACAGGCCATTTATTCGAAACTACGGTACAGTGTCTCAAGTACTTTTGCAACTGTTTGTAGATGAACACTGCCTTCAAAGCGCCGTAAAACTTGAATTCTATTTGATATGAATGTTTATTTTATTAACCACGGGATCTTTTCATTTTGTTCAGAGATGATTAAGAATATACAGAGCACGGCGCCACAAAACTGAAGAAAATCCGAAGTAATATATGACGGTAGATAACTGACACGGAGAGGAAGACGGCCGCATAACTGCTGACTGTGCAGCACAACAGAAAACTAGCAAACTTAACTTTGTCTATTTACTAGATTAATATGAAATTTTTCATGGTAAAAGCTTAAGCACAATACGCAACAATCTGCTGGAAATTAAAATAAACCTCGATTTCCCGAGACATTGTCATCCTTTCCAATTTTCCAAGTTTTGGTCCTCTTTATTTTGGCATTGCGGTAATTGAGGGTGTGAATGGGGGTACCTCGATAACACTCAACACTTCATTTTTTGGCGTTGTAACATAAAACAGTTAAATTTTAGGCATTTTAACACTAACAGTAAAAAATTCTTTGAAACAGTAAATTTTTTCTGGAAAGAAACAAAAACGGCTCCAAAGAGGCCACTATTATTTTGTTTGGTGTATAGATCAAGGGGTTTCTGGCAATTTTAAGACAATTCCGGACTATTTCAGAAGATTTCCGAAGGCTTCCGAAGATTCCGGAAGACTGTCGAAGATTTCCGAAGACTAACGAAGAGGTCCGACCATTGCCGAAGATGTCCGAAGAGCCCTTCAAACACTTAACAGTATTTTCTCCGGAAACAGTAAACATTGAAAAACTGGCCAATTTAACAGCAAACACTAAAAATTATGGCCAAATTACACCAAACATTAAACCCCATTCAGACCTTCATGATTGTATATTTAACAATTGTTCCTCGAGCCCGAATGGGCTCTGAGTCAAGAGTCATTGGCTAAGAGCCCATGAGGGCGAGAGGAATAATTGTTTTAGTAAAATCCAGCTAGTTGATAAAAAATATCGAGACAAAACAACTTTAGCTGGCAAAACGCGATTCAGTTGCCATTGTTTTGGTTTTCAAAGCCCGCGCTTTTTGCTACTAGTGGGCTATAACATAGAGCCTAGTGATAGCTCAACCAATCAGAACGCAGCATTGATAATAGACCAATAACAAATACCTTGTCTAGTTTTAGCCTGTCCGCACTCCACTTTCTAAAGTCCCACAACAGACTAGCCTCGGCCCTGCACGGCGTCTCCCCAGACCGTCACGGTCAACGCATTGCCATCTGGTCCGACTGGTCCATCTGAGTGGGAGTGGTTGGCGCGTTCGACTCCAAATCCCGCGATCCTGAGTTTGGGTCCCGCTCTAGATGACAACTACCGGCTGGATTTTTTTAACAGTTTAACAGTAGCCCGATTTCAATTCCTAGATCATTCTTATCTGTAAATAGCCAACTGGCTGTTAGCTAGTTTGGGTTTTAAACTCAATTTAGGTTATTTGCTTTTGTCGGAATTTTTTTTTCAGTAAGAGGACCTCTAAACTAGCTACGCACTAGGGCGACTGAGCGTATCTTTTTCTGTAAACAAACATTTATTTTCACAAAACTAGAAAAATGTGGAGAGTTAATCTAGAAATGTACTTGAAAAATGCAAAGTTTTAATCATTACTTTAAACGACTACAAAAATATATGTTTGGTTTAATTTTATCCTGGGCTTAAATTTTATTTTCTTTTGTTTTTGGTATGGTAATGTTTGATAATGAGTTTAAAACAAAGGAGTAAAATTTAAACCAAGGATAAAATTGAACCACAACACATACCCCCAAGGTACTGGGCTGGTGACAAAGGGAGTGATGAATTCCATATGGATAAACGAAATCAACACTCGGGCAGAAATTTCACACCAAGGCGTCGCCATTGAGCAATACTTAAAATTTTCAGGTTGAAAATGCTCTGAGGAAACTAAATTGTGCAGCCTATTACTTTTAGAAACAGCGTCGCAAAAAAATAGTGCCCAGAGCTTCCATGTGTTTGGTCAAACTTTACTGACTATTTATCTGTTGACCTTGAACACTCCACAGTGGACTTAACAGTTAGAGCAACCTTGTAGAGCATTATAAGAACAGTACCACAGGAGAGTACTCAAGACGCTCAGCAGCTTTCATTATTTCGAATGGTAAGACTATAGGATTTCATCCACAGAATCAACAGACCGGGGCTACCATTGGTACAGCACGAGAAGAGAAGTACAGCTCAGTAGCCTTTATTTGAATTGTCACACGACAGGATTTTATGCACAGACTAAAAAGTCAGAACCACCTTATTCAGTATAACTGAATAGCACTATTAAGGAAAGTACTGCTCAGTAGTTTTCATCAAACACTAAAATTCTTGAACCACCTTGCATGTACAGAGTAATAAACAGTACCACTGGAAAGTACTGCTCAGTAGGCACTCGCATTTGAATGGTCACACTTAAGGATTTCTTCCACACCAAACTCAACTATTGGAACTGAAATTTTAGCGCAACATCATACACGGAACTACATCAAGAAAATGAAACCTTTCGTTTGAATCAGTTACATAAGTAGAATTTTATCATTCGATTCAAAGGTAGCCGTTTAGTCGGCTCTATTAGCTCTCTTAGTTAAAAGATAAACCACGAAAATATAAAACTTAAGCAAATTATTTCGTTTGTCATTCCTTTGTGGTCCTCATGAAAAAACTAACGAAAATTATTTAGTTAAGGTCATACATGGAAACTTCAATAGCATTCGATTAAAATCGCCGATAACTATGCTTGCATGAGTGCTTTTATCTACTAATGCTTCAGCGAGAAAAATAGGCGTAACACCAGAACTTAAACAAGTCTTTCCTTCAAAAAAGCTCAGGGACAGCAATTTTTATGATAGCACTTTTCTTTAGAAAACTGAGCCGTATGCCAGTCAATAAATTGTATCCGAGTGTCTTTTTTCTAAAAAGCTTTTTCAACATTACGGATTATGAAAAAATATCTTCTAATTACACTCGGTAACGTGGTTTCAAAACATACTCTTAAAAACAATAACACACCGGGCCATTAAATATTGTTAAAGCCCGCTTGTGCAATAAGAGATGTCTTACAGGAGCCAATTTTCGGATTTCACGTACAAACCTGTCCATTCCTGTCAGGCGGAGATTAAACCCCTTGTTCCATGGATTAGTTGTTTAAAAATCGCTCTAAAAAGGAACAGTAAAATAGGTACAATAAAAGGGATTGTGAATGAGATCGTTTATTTTCACTCATTTAGCGAGGCAACCTGTTTTCATATTTGAGTGATGTTTTCCTTTTGTAAGTGCAGTTCCATTCTCACTCGAGCCTTTCCGGAAGTAATACTTGTCAAAAATGGTTTGGGTGATGAAAAACTTCCAGACCGAAGCTCATTTTCTTGCTCTATTTGTTCAATACTAGTGTATCGCTATAGGAAGAGTTTGTGCTTGAATGAAAAACTAAACAGAGTTTCAGAGATTTCTTTTCTTGAAAAACAGTGTTAAAATGTAGACAGGTTACATTTGGCAACCACCATCTCAGCATCCGTCAAGAGAGCATTTACTTTCATTCCTATTCAAATATTGTCCAAGCTAATTTTCCTTGCAGCTTAATTAAAAGGAAATTAAACAATAGTACAATTATTTGTTTAAGTAGAGAAATGGATATTTCAAGGTTAACAACTTTTCGTAGCGCATAAAATTACGTCGCACAGTGCACCTGTGGTTGCACTACTCAAACCTTGGGAAACGTCGGAATCGAATTTGATTAAAATCAGTTTTCAGTTTAGAAACTGCTTTAAAACTTATTTTTTACTAGACACTCATCTATATTCAGATTCTTTGTTCTTTTATTTTCTATGAGAAAATATATTCGTTGGTAACTAGGGGCGTAAACGTCGAACGAAAAGAACGACTCCATGCAGGCTCCTGAAGAAGCTTAGTTTTGAATCAGTTTCAAAACTTTCGCTACCTTGCTTTTCACTAAGTGTATTTCTTGTATCTAAGCGATTTATCTTCTTTGTTATGCATTTGTAGAAGCAAGCTGGCGTTTCGTGCAAGACCGACATCACTTACACTTCGTCCACAATGTATTTGGCTATAAATTCCACAGAGAAATGACAAATTCAATTCGGCCATTGTATCGGTAGACAATATGGAAACTGCGTATCCAGTTACTTAGCCTTTGTCCGCAGTTTTTGCATTATTCATTGTTTGGCAATTAGTGTCCGAGACAAAGGGCAAAGTATGTGGTATTATTATGCGTCTATTTGAGTTGGGCAATAACGTAAATGTAACACTGTAGCTATATGAATGGAAATTACTGAATAACTTAAAGTGGTCTGGCTTTCCGCGTTCGAAAGGCTAAGGTAAAGTTGCTTAGAAACACCAAAAAGAGGAAAATTTCACAAGGTGATTATTCACGGTGCTTTCGAGGCATTTACGTTAGCTTGGTCGATAAAGTGCATTGCTATTAATTCATAGTCAAATTCCTCTGAGAGTTCGAAAACTAATTTGGCTGTCTAGTTCACAGAAGAAGGACATTGTTGTTTACATGAACTGACAGTACACAGAAACTATTTGAATACCTAACCAATCAATGGGCTCGAACACAAAAGCTTTGAAAGTCTTGAATGGTAAAAAATCAAATTGAACAAAAGCGAGACGTCAGTCAACTCCTTGAGCGTCAAGTGAGACACTGCACTATTGCAGTTCAAGGACTGAGACGACAACAGCTTCTTGAATTCAAGGGTCTCTCAAGTGCGAAAATTTCAGTGACCTGGGCATGGCGGAAACTTCCTTCGTAATTCAGCAAACCTTCTCGGACCGGAAGCCTCCTCGCATGCCGAAATGCGCGCGGTGTCGCAACCACGGCAAGGTATCGTGGTTAAAGGGCCACAAGCGATACTGTCCATGGAGGGATTGCAATTGCGCTCAGTGCACCCTGATTGCGGAAAGACAGCGCGTCATGGCAGCGCAAGTCGCGCTCCGTAGGCAACAGACTCAGGAGGAGAGCATGCGAGTCCAACTGACGAAGAAAACACCCGCATTCATAGCACCCCATGTCCCCCCTGTCCCGCAGTTAAACGGTGTTGCAATACACTGCGCAGAGGATAAGGCTCCTGCAGTACTGTACAGGGCAGTTACGCAAGGTAACTTCAATGTTAAGTTAACTAACTAAACACTTTAGGAATTCGTGATTTAGTTGCGATTTTCCGCTCATTTACACATATACATGACTGGCAGGTACAATTTTATAACATGTAGCAAATTGGTATATGTTTGCAGTTTCTTAACCTGTCAATTACACGCCTCCAAGACAAACACAACAGCGTTTCATCTCGGTATGTTTCTTTGCGCTGTTTGCACAAGCGTTATCGTGCGATGACAGGGTGATATTTTGCGGAGAAACCGTCTGACGTTCAAAGTACCCTTTCAACGTCGGAAGAAATCAATTTCTTTAATATTGATGAGTAGAATATGCACACAAGTTGAGCAGACCATTTAATTATAGTCCTTGCTCTTTTCCTATTGTTAGTCAAGGCATTTTATAAAAAAAGCTATATCTTTTCAAGTAAATGAGCAAACCCAAGATATCTATATTAAACTTTGTTTGAATGATTTAAATAAAGGCCCGGCTGTGCTCTTTCCTTGAAACTTAAAAGTTCCAAAAAGAAAACTTCCGACAGAAGGCCTTCGCATCAAAGTCATCCATTGTCCCAAAGAGGAACGAAAAGTTTTGTTTTACGGATGAAAGTTCAACAAAAGGTTCAGGTTGAGCGCTTTTAAAAACATGAAGTATCATTATGCATATTAAGGGCCGTCGGCACTTAAATTTGATAATTTTATTCGTTTTACCATGCCTTTTTATGAATTCTTTCTTTTTTTCCTTTTACCAGTTACCTGCCTGAAAAGTCTAAGTTTGCTTCGACAATTTTTCACGTGCATTAACTAAATATTCTTGTAGGTGCAAACGATAGAAATAGTGCATTAAAAGCTTTTCTTGAGATAATTTGTTTCAGATTCGATTTTTTATTTCAGTGGCCAATTTTGTCCGGAACTTCAGTTCTCAAATAAATGAGCTATTATGGATAATCTCGTAAAAGCTTTTCCATCGTACTTAAAATAGATATTTCATAGTGTTTACTTGAAAAAATACAACCTTGATCTAGCATACACACGCAAAAAGCCGTATTAAGCCGGTGAAAAACCTGAATAAATCTTTCCCCAGAGTCTCACAAAGAGGGTGTGGAAAATTGGTTTATAAAAATACGTAAACGAAAGACTAGATTTCATTGAAATAAGTGAACGAAAAAAACTAAGGGAACATTTCGCGGTTACAAAAGATCACGTTCGCTTGTAAATAAAAGTTTCTTTCTAATGCTAACAAAATTCTACAGTGAATATTTTCATTGCCTAGAAACTGGTTCAATCCAGTTTGCTTTTCTGAAACGATGTTTTTGTCTTGTCATGTCACCAAAGCTTCCCCAAATAAAGTATCTTTCCACTGACCGAGTGATCGAGTTTGAAAGACGACTGCCCTTTTTAAAGCTCAAATTTCACTGAAAGGTATGAGGAAAAAATGACGATTCTTCAAATAAGTTGGTTCTTACGAACACCATTCGTGCGTGTGTCGATCCCGGAGAAACTAAAATTCCTTCTTTCTTTATGTCTTCCATAGACTCTGAAGTTGAATCATGTTTGACACCATCATCACCAGTGTCACTTTCCTGCGAGAGCTAGGGGAAGTTTTGAGATGCCTTTTGAGATGACGTATTAAAAAAATTGATAAAAACTGAACCCTCACTAGGAAATGCATTTCGCGCCTCTCTTTTGTTGGATATTTTATTTTGCGCCATTCCGAAGAAACTGCCCCAACCTCGTTCCTAGGGTCCTCTCCTACTCGGTCTCCTGAGCAGGACATGACCCTGGGAACGAAGTTGGAACTGCTCCCGGTTTCCGAGCGAATCTGAATCTTTTCATTGCTCTTTTTCCCTCAGAAGCAGAGAGTGAAGTGGCGAGAGACACAAAACAGACAGCTCAGGGGAAACCCAACGAAACACAAGACCTCAAAATCAAAGAAGAGCCAGTTAGTCCTGTTAGCTTCGAAGAAAATAGATTTTCAGATTCCGAAGAACAAAATCGCAAAAGATCCTTCAGCGAGGGTGAAAAAGAACGAGAGCAGGAACCCGAGCGTCCAAAAGTACCTCGCCTGTCCCCCCACAGAAAGGAAACTGAGACATTTAGATCATCCCTAGAGCTGCTTCAGCGAATATTCCCTCACCAGAGCAGAGCGATCTTAGAATTAATCCTCGGCGCCTGCGAAGAAGACATCGTCAAGGCCATCGAGTCCCTTCTCCCAGAAAACAGTCTGAGACCTTTTTCATTTCCGCTATCCGTCAGAGGCTTTGGATCAGGGACGCTAATTCCTTGCGACAGCGGTTCCAAGTCAGCGTTCTCGCCCATTGCAAAATCTCCATCTTATGCATATCCGGGAACTCTACCTTTGCAGTCGCCATCTCTGAAAAGCCCGAGTGAGAAAAGCCCGGGTACTCCCAGTGCATTTCAACCGGTCCACCCATGCAGCCCGGCTGAACTAAGCCCATCGCTTCCGGAGAGATTCCAGTTCCCAGTCATGGCGGGGTACTTCTTCAACCGGCCCACGGCACCGTCAGCGCTTAATATCCTGCTGGATTCTCCGCATCAAAGGACTGGGTCAGCTCCACCCTCATCAAGGTTTTGTAGGCATTGTGGGTTTTCAAGCAAAGTTGGGGACAAGTTTTGTAGCGAATGCGGCAAGGCTTTGGAGTAATGAAAATGGACTGAACTGCACATTTGGGGGAATAACTGCTACTTCGTCCTTTCTACTAAAGCCGGACGCAAAGCGAATTAGAAAAAGATTCAAGAATTTCCACAAGGAAGATCGCCGGGTCGTACCGTCACGGAACAAATGAACCCAAGAATGGGAGGAAAGAACTACTCAGTAGCCTTTACAATAAACAGTTCATCTCAAGACCTTAAAGTTCGAATTATCTTGTACAGCAAAGAAACCACAGAAACGTTCAGTGGCCCTATAATTAAAATGCCGCACTCGAGTATTTCATCCAGCTTCAACAGTTAAGATCGCGGCTTTGCCTAGGGAATGATAGTTTTGCTATTAGGAGTCACTTTAAGTGGCCTCACCTCAGAATCCCATCCACGAATGGCATTTATACTTACCTACAAGAGAGAGTAGGACTAACAACAACACTAAAAAAAAGGAACGAGGATTGTTAAGTTTGATTAAGTCGTCACACATCGGACACGTCGGAATCGTTTACTATCGTAAGCAACGCATATTGTGCCGGTTACAGCGGCTAAGCACTTTTAGTGTAGGTTGAGTGACAACACATATATGATTATAAAAGTGTCGCATCACAGTTATTATTATTATTATTATTATTACAGTAAAAACCCTCATGTAAGAACCTACAATTTAAGAACCTGTAGGCTAAAATTTTCATTTTAAACCCTCTTTTCATAAGAACCTATTTAGCCTAAAATTTTCAATAGGTTCTTGTTTTACAAACATGATGGCACAGATGAAAAAACAGAAAAAAATTTGCTCCCGGCTTCAGTCAGTAAAGATAAAGATGAATTTCCTGTATGCCTATCATCCAAACTGTCTTCTAGAAAATTATTTTATACAGCAATATATTCCATATCACATATGCCCTGTATTAGTGCCCCTATCAAATTAAGGACCTATTTCAGAACCTAAGTGGCTTAAAATCCCACTAAATACCACTTCTATAATGATACGAAGCTACCTAGGCTAAGCTGGAAAAATCTAGGTTCTTATACGCCGGTTTTTACTGTATAACTTTATTATTATATTTTGCACATCAGTACTGGGAAGAAAAGAAAAAAGTAAATTATTTTAAACACGGCAGTAGTTGAGCCAAGAAGAGTGGATATTTTTGCCTACCCATAGAAAGGAAATTTAGAGTGTAAAATCTTAGAAAAAGTCACCAATTGTAAGAAAAAATGCAGTCGCGATGTTAGCGCAGGGAACTGCAGAGTTATTTTTGGAATAGCGCCGGAGACAAATTGTGGCAATTTAGGATGGTGTAAATTACGAATAGAAGGGACCAAACGAGTTAATTTTATTTTCCTGTTTCTGTTTAAAACCAAGAAAGGCCTGGGTATGAACACACCCTCAGAACTCAAGGAAGGAATGAAATAAAGTTTGCAACAAATATCATGAAAGGGTTTCTGAAAATATACTCCGAAATATGGATGGTGTACCAGAATCACCGCTGTGATTTCTACAAAATATAATCAAAGGCCACGAACATATCTGGTTGGTGGGTTAACGATCCACGCATAACCTGTTTCCAATAAGCGTGGTGCTGCAATAAGATTCTCAGGAACTCCCCACCTACCCCTCCCCTTTTAACCCGAAATTAATACTAAGTTTCCACTTAGGGAAAAATGTTCTGGATTTTTCCAGAATCTTATAATGAGCCAACACTCGCATGCCTCTCTTGTAGTTTTAGAGATTTAACACGTCATAGAAGGTTGCGACGAGCCACTCTCCCTCAACTATGCGCCCGCGACTTAGACCCTGTTTACATGGAGTGGGGGACCCCGGTCTAGTGGGGTAGGTTTCTTTTGTTTTGTGTCCTCCAGAGCGTGAAAACAAAAGAAACTAACCCCACTAGACCGGGGTCCCCCACTCCATGTAAACAGGGTCTTAAGTTCAAGAAAAAAACACTAATTTCGGTTTTTGTAAAATGTAACAATACAAAGAGTACCAACTGATACCACTGCTCTAGAGGTTTCATTTTAATAGTCACGTCATACGACTTTGTCAGCAGATCCGAAAGATAGAAACATATTGTACAGCATAATAAACAGTACCACAGGAGAGTACGGATCTAGCGGCTCATTTTTAAACCTAAAAATTTTGTCCACAGATGAAAGTAAGAACAGCGTACTTCCTTCCGTAAATGCTCGGCACTGAGAGTGGTACCTATAATAACACCACCGAACACCACCAGATCACCAAGATCACCGTTCACAACGTATCTACAAATGGTGTTGCGTAATAAGCTCGCAATAACCATACATAAGTACATGTTTTCAGGTTTCCACCACAACCGGCGCACAGTCTTCAGGTTCGCTTTCAAAATCCCAGGTAAATCGCTTTGTTATATGTTTTCGAAATCGGCGCGCCTTTTCAACGAGCCTTTTCTCAACTGTTGTTGAGCTTTCCAAGTTAGAGAAAAACACCTAAAAGAATAAAGGCATAAGCACATCAAAAACGTAATCCTGACAGCAGTTTCAGAAAAAAACCGACTGTTTTGCAGTCTTACAGTGGTTTGGAATTAAGTAAAGCATGTCCCTAATAAAACGCCACTCGCTAAGGCGGAGACGATTATAGTGGCATTTTGAGAACAAGTACTCGCGACGAAACTATAAAGTAAATTAATGTTAGATGTGGGCATTTTAGCTCCAGTTTCAGTCTTGCCAAAAAATCAACAACGTTAAAACTTCTTTTCTAAACCAACTTATGGCGAGATGATGTGCCACTTTAACTTCTTAATCTGTGGACCAAACCCGATGGCGTTATCCCAGGACCATTCATTAGCAAACCTCTGGGGCGGGACTATAGCCGTCTATTTTTTTATAGAATCTTTAAAAAAGCTTGTTTGTTTGTTTGATTGATTTTTGTTGTTGAAAGTTTTACTAAAATCTTTATTACGAAGAAAGGGCCAAGGACTTTCGGAAGACTAAACTGGTGCTACAGGGTGGCATCAACTTTTTTTAAAGAATATCGCTTTTATGTACCTGTAAAGTTGTGGTGAGAAAATTATTTGTTGACACAATGTCCACAAAGAAATCTTTGGGAATTTCCATCAGTTGAAAATGTAAAACTCCTGGGAAAGCAAAGTAATGCTGGTTTAGTGATAGAGTAACGCTCCTGCATACTGATAGGTATGTACATTGTCAACTACTTGCGATTAGGGACCTTAAGCAACCACGACAACAACGTCAACAACAACGAACGACAACGTCAAAAAACAATAGATTTTATGAGCAAAACAACAGCTCTGCACATGCATCACGCTTTTTACTACATTTCTTTGACGTCCACTACACGACCACTAAGTGAATAAGGACTTGAACATACGAGGACAAATGTTCTTTTTCTCTTTTTTTTAGTCCTTATAAATTCAACTGCAGGAAAAATCGCCTACACTTGAGAAAATTGAGCGGGTACAATAGCCGTGCGCTTGCCGCTGTTTGCCGCCAGTTTTTCAGTTTATATCTTGTGCGTCGCTTCAAGCAGATCTCGACGAAGAATATCCACCCAAAATGCTTTTCTTGTTCAATTGCAAACTTAACTTGAAGTGATGAAATTTTTGTGCAATTTCACTGCTAGAGTTCGTATCAAAACGACTTGTATCGAAACGCCTGATTTCCAATCAGTCGCCACATGTAAGCTAATCCAAGACAGTCTTGGATTCTCGATTCCAGTTTTCAGATACTGGATTGCGGATTCCAATCATTAAGGATTCTGGAATCCTTGAGCTGAATTCCGGATTTGGAGTCACTGTGACCCTTTTTCAGACTGAAAGAAAGTAGTCCAACCCTCTCCCACACTGAATTACAGTAAAACCTTGATATAATGAACCTCTATATAACGAAGTCCTCGGTATATAACGAACGATGTTTCTTTGCCTCAGTAATAGTAAAATATGTGGGAAATAACCTCGATATAACAAAAACTCGTTATAGTGACCTTAGCCCTTTGTTATAACGAGGGTCTACTGCGCTGGGAAACACCCATGACAGCTCTGATTCAGGTACCCAGGGGAGGGAGGGTACTTTGGGAAGTTTTGGGTGGGGATGTGCCGCTGGGACCCTGGAACCCTGAGACTATATCAGAGCTAGTTCAGCTGAATTTTGCTACCCTATACTAGACTAAACTCCCCAAATCCCCCCTATCCAAGAGTAGCTTTTAGGCTGATTTGTATAAATTTAAACTTGCCGATTTGGCATTTTTATATTTTTGAGTGGCAGTTCCCGCTTTCCTAGTGTACACTAAAACCTTCAACCAGTTGATCAGTTTCCTGGATGATACCCTATTCTAGACCCAAACTCTGATTTGTATACCCTTTCCCAGCGGAAACTGCTTGAAAACCATACCCTAAGCCTTCACAGCAACACATGCCTATATAGCCCATATATGGCAGTATAAATCCCCCCCGGGATAAGGTACAAAAGCTTTTTACAATACATCAAAGAGCACCCCATCTTCTGTTTCAAACAAGCTTTCTGACGGGACAAAAAAGTGGAGGGTGTCAATCAGTTCTTGTAACCTCCCTATCAGCACTTACCTATGAGAGCATCAAATATGTCACTATACATTGGCAATGCTTCATCACAACTGCACAGCATATTAAGAAGTTTCTTCCAATGCTCAAATGCATCATACACTAGAGAAATGAGACATTATATCTTTCTTTCTTCATTTGCCACGATTCAAGTAGTCTCCTTCATAACCAGTCTGGCCAGACGATCATGCAATACTCCCTGCCCCCCCAAGAAGAATTTGCATGACTCCAGCCCGAGCAAATGTAAAGGAGACCACCATTCAAGATACATTTGAAATAGCAGGCCCAAGCCGTGACAAAGAGAATACGCATCTCAAATGAACCTGATAATTTTAAATGGCCAAGCTCCATACCTGTAACCTCAGTTATTAGGGCATTACCTAAGATAGTGCAGAATCTACAAATAACATTGTGATGATGATGATGATAATGATGATGATATCAGTTATTGCATGTCCAACAAAAATTTGCTGTTACTGAGAAATCCTCCCAGGGGAGAGCCGGGTGGGACTCTGCATATAAAAGTGACAGGAATGTTCAGTGGAAAATTCAAATTGAACCCCTAATGGAGACCGAAGTGGCTGTACAAGCTTAAACTGACCCCTAGGGAGATTTCCATGTAGTCAGTGTCAGGGCATTTTTTGTAAATTTCTTTATGCACATTACTGTAAGCGATACCTGAACTGGCAAATATAGTGACTTTCCATCCCAAAACACTCTAAATGAGACAAAAATCTGCAATTTACACCACAAAGCAAGGCGACGAGCATTCCCTGTCATGTTTATGTGGGAGGTCCCCCCCCCCTCCCCCGGGAAATCTTCCTGCAGTTGGAAATGATGGCCAACACAAATCAAATAATCAAGACTATCAATTTAATTGTAGCTGGACATTTTGCAAAGTAATGTATATGTATGTCTAACAAATTTTTTCAACACTGGAATGTTCAACAACAATGATGACCTTGTTTACATTGTAGAAATATGTTCCTTCAAAAACAAACATGGCAGTTTAATGGAATGCCTTTTGCGCTAAATAAATATGTTTTCTTTTTGACTAAGTTGCCTAATGGGTAGCAAACTAAAGATTGAGGCACCTACCTTGACCAACAAGGAAGCACACAAAGGCAAACTGGAGCTCACCCAGAATTTCCTTCCTGTCTTTAAGAAAAAAAGGTTTGTTTCACTTTTAAAGCTGGTTTATTTTGTTGGCAACAAAGTAAGTAGTGGAGTGGTAAGAACATTAAGAGTTTAAAATTAAGTGAAAACAAAAAATTGGAGCTGCAAGCGAAGTCATAAGATAGAAAGGATCGGAGTGACCAGAACAAGAATGTTTAAATAATGGATATTCAATTTTTTTCTGACTCTGCTGTCTCTGTCTCTTATGATGTGGTCAAAACTAGCTGGATTGTCAGATTCACTCAGGCAGAAGCCAAAGAACTAAACAATAATCTCCCAGTTCTTTGTCTTGCCACTCAGACTATCTTGTTTTCACTTGATCATATTTAAGCTGCAAAGCATAAGCTGCAGAGTATAACCTCTACAAAGTTTTACTAAGTTTATGCTCAATCGTTCGAACTTAGAAATGTGACTGAAACTTCCTGTAAAACTTACAGAAACAAGGCAAAGTGTTCTTGCCAGTCTACAAAGCTATAACGTCTCAAAGTGGAGATCAGGTGATCAGGTTAAAATCTTTTATTCTTCCCTCAAGCACTTAATATTTGCGGTGGGGTGGGAGGGGACCATTTCTTTAAAAACAGGAATTCCAGCATTAGGTTAGGCGCTCAAATAAATATATTTCATCATGACACATTGTTGGCATTCATTATCAGGGCACAAGTCATCATCATCATTATTCTCTCCACACCATAAGGCACATAAAGGTTGCTGTTAGTCCAACCTGCCCTGTTTTGTGACCCTGTTCTGGCCACTCCCATCACAACAGAAAGCTACCAGTTACTCAAACCATCACAGTTAGATAATGACTTCTACATTCTGAGTGAAAGCAGCCCTCAACAATTTAGTACAATCGCCATTTCTAAAATCAGTTAAATACAACTGATGTATCAAAGGTGTAGACCACCCAACTAGTGCACTGAATCGGCCAAAACAAACTCTTCCCCGACACCTTTTTTACAACAAATGAGTGATTTCTTGTGTGCTGATTGGTCAAGAGCTATGGTTGATAAGAACTAGTATAGACTTTGGAAATGGCATGATGGTGGCTCAATTTGTATTCATTTTCCTCTCACATGTGACTTTCTGATGAGAAATGTCAACGGAAATGAACTTCAAGAACTATCAACATTATGTAAAAAAAATCAAGAACAAAATTTTTCATTGTCTGTACTCTTATCGATCATAGAAATGATGTCAAAATGTTCGAAACTTTGCAGTGAGACCACTTGCCTCTGGCTCTTCGCTCCACTTGAGTTTTGATTGTTCTGATGTCATTTCTATGGTGGATAAGAGTGCAGCTGGGAGGACATGGAAACTTGTTTTCGATTTGTAAAACTTTTTGACAACTAACCTTTCATGCTCTTAAATAAGCAACCAAGAGCATGACTGCTGTCTATACTGTACTTGCTGATTTCCATGGGTGTTGCTCCCTCTGGGTAATTCTGTCTGGGAAATTCTGTGAATCTAATCACAGTTTCTGGGTCTCGCTGAAGTGACAAAATTGCATCTTTAGATGGAGAACCAGTGTTTCTTGTATGCTGAGGTTCTTGGGGTAGTTCAGTGACAGATGAAATCTTCTTGCATCTGGGCTGAATTCTCTCCAGCAACTCTTTAGTTATGTGATTGGTTAGTGACACCCACTTCTTTAAGTTCTCATGTGGGTAAGGACCAAGAAATCTGTCCATGTCTTGCAGACCTAAATAATTGTATGAGAAAGTAAATAGTCTAAATTAACAAAACTTTACAGAACTTTATAGAATTGATACTCCCAAAGACACAGTCCAAAATTGATACAGGCACCATCTGGCAACTTAATGAAAAATTTTTGGTCCCCTTGATTCATTTTTTATTTCAAAATTTTCTTTTCTTTCACAACAATGATGGAAACATGAGTCAGATTCTGCCAAGCAAAGCAGAGGGTCACATCAAGACACAAGCTGCAATGTTACTTCCATGATTAATCTTCAGTTTTCTCTTATATAGCAATTAAGATCATTTTCTTTTATCTTCAAAACCCACACTATGTCTGGCTCTGGAAAATACAAACATTTTTAGCCTCTTCTTTGTCATCTAGTAACTGATTTAACTAACTTTTGGCAGTTTAAAAAGCACCGCAAAAAAGTGATGTTAATAAAATTAATCTTCATAATTTATAAGGAAGAAAGCACCTGTGTTGAAACACCTGTAATGTGCCTTTTAGAAGGTAATGTAAGTGAGAGATATCTGCTGTAAACAATATGGTGGCCACAAACGTGCAGCCATGCATCAGTTCTGAACATGACAAAACAAATAACTGTTGTGTGAAGTTAGAGGGATAAAGCGTAAGTGGAGTTTGAACAAAAACAGAAGATCATCCAATTTTCAGTCACCCGCTGATGACTAGCCTTAAGATTCTGGTCGCTAGCTTTCAATTTCTAGGTGCATTGAACGAGATAGATTCCCATAGTACTGGGAGGAAACTGTCAGCTTTTACAGACTGTGCATGCAAGAAGATAAATGGGTACCCTAAAAAGTTTAAGGACAGACAAGAAACAAGAATTGCTCTTGTGAGAAAATTAAAACATTGTTTTTTTGTAGTTTGTGATAATTGAGTTCACATTGTCTAGAACAGCTATTAAATGAGCAACAGTTGAGCAAACACTGGTGTTACAGTAGAACCCATGCTAAGTAGCCACACTCTATATGGCAGGCTAAAGTAATTGTCAGTAAATATTTTCTTGGTAAATCATTGAGTTTTTTGGGTATTCACAACAATCTGGAAAGCGGTGTACACGACTTTAGCACTGATCCTGCGTATGCCAGCCGTAGATGCTAAAAGTGTGTAAATTCAATTTCCATTTTATATTTCCTGTGTTGTATGATCTTTCATGACAGTTTTTTTTAGGATTGGAAATTCAGAATAGGAATTTTGGGTCCAGGGATTTTTCGGGGGTTTCATTAGAAGCCCTGCAGATATTTTTGTGTTCTGATTTTCCCCCCCTTATGATCATCCCTGTCACTTTAACTGTGGAGAAACCAATTGGAGAACACACCCTTGATTCAGTGTTTGACATTTGCAGGAGGCAGATTGTTGACTGTAAATTGAAAATTGGGTGTCACTAAAAATACTGTAATGAAGGTGACATCATCAGCAATATCATCTCATTTCCAGGCATCTACGAAAATGTAAGAAAGTATAGCTTTAGAACGTTAATATTTCTTGGGCAAACTTCCACGGCATTGTCCACAAAATGCTGCTGGCTTATCTTCACCAACCTATACTAGAAATACGTTATGGCAAAATCCTTGTGAAGCTTTAAAGGATCAGTAGTGAGAATAAAGGGAAACAAGCGAAAGGGAAAAAATGATCAAAAAACGAAAAGAAAGAAATGTACAAAGTTTAAAAATAATGATTTAGCCGGAATTTGAACTTGCAACCTCCAAATCTGCTAGAAGGGAGGATTGACCCTTGACCACTGTGCCACGTCCACGCAGCGACTGAACAACGGGGAGGTTAAAGTTATTATACTTAAAGCATTTTTCTCTACCATGAACACTGTTTGAAGTTGGTGGAGCTGCATTTATCATGAATTCAAAGATACATTTGAGGAAAATTAGCTTAAAAGCGTATTTCAAAGCCATTTAATTTGCATTATTTTGGTCTTAATTCACTCTGGGGTTCGACAAAGGATGGATGGATGGAGCTGAAACCAGTCTTTGATCACATCAATCGGCAGCAAAAGAACTAATTCATTGTTGGTTTGCCTCAGTGTAAAATGAATTTTTCAAAGGTGTACACAGATTTTTGGGTAAAGCAAGGTTTTCACAGTAAAAAGCCAATGTAAAACACATTTTTGAATAAAACATGATAGTGTTCCACAGCATTTGCATTTGCACTTGAAGTAGCATTGCATGGCAACCCCAAAATGTACCCTGACGTCACAACTGGATGACGTCAACTGCGGACAGCCAACAAATTTCTGCCTTGCTGTGCAATCAACTCATGCGTGCGTACAACAAATTTATACACCTCGCAAAGGCACCTCGCTGTGCTCAGAATCAACTCATAGGAGCATTGTTTGTTCTTTTTCCATAGGTTATTGTTGTTAATAGATAATGACAAATTGCCAGCTAGTTTGATATTGTACATACACAGTGGACTGACCTATAATAGATTATTGTCTAGTTGGCTATCTTGTCTGTTGCAGGAAACAACTCTGACAGATCAAGGATACTCTTATGACACATTTCAAATAATGAAAATATTTCCTCAAACATCTTGGTAGTATTAAGGGAAGATAAATGTCAAAACACGATTACCTAAAACAAATAAACAAATCATACATTAGCCTGCGTGGCAGGCGTTCAAAAGGGAAGGGGAAGGGAATTAGGGCACCCTTTCCTTTCTCCCTCGCACGCCCCACGCCCTCTCATGCGCCCATGCCACACTGGGTAATTATACATAGAATCTTACACTACTACTTAACAGTGAAAGATGAAACTGTCAAATCATTAGGAGCAAGGCTCCTATTAATGTTTCCTGTTGCTATGGATTCACAGGTGAACAACATATGTGCAGACTGTACTACTCATCTCTCTCTATACAAGTCGATGAAGAACAGCCAAAAGCATTTTGGGAATGCAGCCAATGTAATTTGGGGTTGGAAATATCAATCTTGCTCCCAGACTACTTTCTCAGTTTCTTAGAAGCCTGGGAATGAGATGAGACTATGGATGACATCACTTTTATAAGGTAATTTTGACATCAGTCAATGTTCAGTCTTGACATTCAATTGGCCATTTGCACAATGTCATTTTACTACTACATCCAGAATCTGTCAGGGTTTTGCTTTATTGGGCTTTTGTTGTTCAACTTGCGCTGGGATTACCTAATTTAACTATGAATTCAAAGGGAAAACCAAAAGGATTCTGGTTGTAGTAGTTAAATGATGCCATCATGCAAATGCCTTTTAACAGTCTGCAATCTATGGTCTGTGATCTGTAGTCTTCAGTCTGTTTATGTCATACACCACCCTAATGACCTAAGACCTAAGACCTGTCTTCGTTTTTGAGATTATGAAAACTAAGACCCCCTAAAATCGAATCCGTCGAAATATGAAGTCAAATTGTAATTGAAATAGGTCTAATATACCAAATTATCTTCTGTCTGATTCTTTCCACAGAGTTTTAGGTCGAATTTAAGGGTAGATTTTAGGGGTCTTAGTTTTCGTAATTTCGAAAACAAAGACCCCTCTTAGTTTTTGTTATTACGAAGACTAAGACCCCTTAAAAACCAGTCCATAATATACATATATGAAGCTGAATTACAACTGTTCAAAGACTTAATAGGCCGTAAAACAACCAAAAACTATCATCCACGTGCTGATGATCTGCTTCTTTTAAAATTTGCAGACATATCAGTATTGAGGCTTTTAAAAGAGGACGAAAAGCCTTTAATAATTGTACACTGAAAATATGCCTTACCCCGCCAATTGGTCTATAATGTTGGTTGTTTATCCTTAAAAATCGTAAAATTGGCTTTCCACATGCTGGAGATGGATTTTTGCCTTTGTGTCTCTGCGGGACCGTCCCTGCGACCATGATTGCATTACCTAAAAAATCACCAAAGGGGTGATTTGCTTTGATTGTTTGTTTATTATATTCTTTCTGAAATTAAAACGCAAAATTTTCGAGATGATGCCTTGCTAGTTTAGGAAATTTATTCATTCATTTGTTGTTTATTAAATGAGTGATTTTAGCCAGTGTCCCTCACAGGCGATTTCTCCGTGCCCCCAACCTACCCCTCAACTACCCCTTACATTGTAACTTTTCACCTTGTTTCCGGTGATCTCTGGGGTGCAAATGATAAAAATGAACTGTTAAAAAACGCAATGTAGTATATACTCTTTCATTCGCCCTTTCTAAGAAAGCATTTCTCTGGCTATGGCCTGGCCAGAAAAGGAACAAAAAAACAGCATTTTTGTGTGACTAATTGACCACTTGACGACTGGAAGCGATTATGATATATTCAGGCAACGAAGGCAAAAATCCATCTCCAGTGGAAAGCAAATTTTATGATTTTTAACGATAAACAACTAAAATTAGAGACCAATTTATTGGCGGGGTAGGCATACTTTCAGTGTACAATATTATTATACACAGCTAATGGCTTTCATCCTCTGTTTTCTGCCAAATAATTAGAAGAAGCGGATTGTCAGAACACGAATGATAGTTTTTGGTTGTTTTACTGATTATAGTCTTTGAAGGGTCGTAATTCGACCTCATATATATTTTACGGATAATTTGGTTTTTTGGGGGGTCTTAGTTTTCGTAATAACGAAAACTAAGAGGGGTCTTTGTTTTCGAAATTACGAAAACTAAGACCCCTAAATTTACCATTAAATTCGACCTAAAACTCTGCGGAAAGAATCGGACAGAAGATAATTTGACAGATTAGACCTATTTCGATTACAATTTGACTTGATATTTCGAAGGATTCGATTTTAGGGGGTCTTAGTTTTCATAATCTCGAAAACTAAGACGGGTCTTAGGTCTTAGTTTTCGTAACACCCCCCCTAATGACAGTTGTAATGGGCATGTACTGGTATTTGTTCATCAGAGGCTACGCTGAATATTGTTTGGATTCGGCCTCCTCCATTTTATTAAGGTTATGGCAATTCTTCTCTCTTTCCCAAGAAACGAAAGAACGTCCAGAACCCTTTATGTATATTCAACAGAAAAACGTAAGATACCTTGGCGATATCTGTCGATTTCTTCCTCATTAGTTGCTTTCTCCACTAAGTCCTCAGTAGCAGTGCTCCATTTTAGCACCATGATATCTCGTCGGCTAGTGTACAAAAAAAGACCAGTCCTTGGAGCAGTTTGCCCTGCTCTATTAACAGCACTATAATAAATAAAATGGAGTCCGGGAGGTATCATCTTCACTCCTTTAAACCGTGGACCAACGTTCCACGAGAAATAATCAATGCCAAATTCTGTTCCTTCGGGAACATCCAAAACTATCAAAGTTGCTCCCTCTGCGTGCAGGCGTTTTGCAACTTCAGGGTCCATTTGTGAGTTCTTATTAATACAAAGACTTATGCACAAAATCGAACAAAAATATATTCTATTAGGGCACGTTTTTCTTTGGCAAGTTCTTCAAACTTATAACGTCAAGCGAACGAAGTCGACCGCCATATTGAACGAGCTGGTTTTAGTACCCAGTCCCTCACCAAAGTTGTGTAAATTTCCTGCTTTTTGAAAATGTACATTACATCTGTTTTCAATTACACCGTAAAAATGTCCGAAAGCGCTACACACGGGATAAATCTTCCTTCAACAAAGGCATGCAAAATGCAAAATCTAGATGGATCAAAATCTTTAGAAAAAAATGCAAAAAAGGTTCATATAATATTTATTTGTGTATAACAATTTATTTCCTCTCAATCTTGATTTTTAAAATCTGAGCTACAAAACTCACGGAAATAATGCTAATACTGTGTTTTCGTTGCAAATGACATAAGTATCAATAGTGATAACTATAAATTATATAATATATATAAATACATTGAATAGTCATTGCCTTGAATGTTGTTTGTTTCTAACTAATACAAAGTTTCAAACTTTAAATTTTCTTCATTCTTCAGGATCCAGTCCTATAAAGGTGTTCATTTTTTCAAAACAGACACTGAGATACTAAGCTATATACAATACTTTTCAGCTGAAAAGGATCTACTGTCACCGTATTAATGTAGAAAAACATAGTGCACATTTTTTACAACAGAGGATCAAATTATACTTAAGTTTGTTTTTGACATCCACGAACAAAAGTCTTGATTTATACAAAACAGTTGATGGTAAACATGGATCATGTTGTTTTATAGAATGTTTTGAAAGTAAACTGCAGCTGGTGTAGTCATGACCAAGAAACACAGATCCATTTACCATCCAAGAAAAGATGGTGATTTAACATTATCATAATGCATGTATCAATAATATTATTAATCTTTAACTGGCAACAATTTATTACAATTACAAAAACAATATCTGGATCACTGCATACTCTGTCACTGGTGACAACCCTTTGTTGGCACTTAAATGCAAAATGCATTTATTTACAATGTGCATCATAATGCAAATGTTTCATTAATGGCATTCAAAATGTTCTTTAGTAGTATACTGATCTATAATATTACATCTATCTTTATCAGAGGGATTAGTTTAGAATGACAACATAGAGAAAGCCCAAAATAACCAGTTTATGAAGATATTTGTGGAGACTTCAGATCAACAACAGTGACAAGTACAATCAGCTGTTAATACAAGAAATAAAAATAGCAATATCTGCACAAATGGCCGACAATATTTGGCCTGCTGCCCGTCAGCTGTGAGCATAACTACATGTACCTCTCATCATTGACGCTGAGATTGACCTCACACATTAATCAATCATTGGTGAAAAAAAATGTGTCACATTTTCTGTCAGTGAAGTTATATACAGCATATAAGCGGTAGCTAAAGTACAGGATATTCTGGCCTAAATGGATGAATTTTGTAATTTCTTTAAAACAAACAAAAACAAAAACAGCAAAACAAGAAAGATCTATAGATGTTCAAACACTGTCTAATTCATTAAATGAGACAACAAAGGTAGTTATGCTCCCAGCCTTTCATTATTTATTATTACTAAACTTATGCAATTACCAACAGATCATAAAAGGCCTTATTTAGAGAAGTTGTTTTTTTATTGCTGAAATTGGTAACATTTTAAAATAAATATCATAAATTAACGATTGGTTGGATTTAGTTTCCAGTACAGTTCAGGTCAAAATTAGTCGATGTACCTCCACATTTTTAAGGGATGTAGTATTTTACCCAGTGGAATTTGACATGCTAAGGATATGTTACGGTAGAGGTTAAAAAAACATCATTAATTTTGCTGAGTGGGTGTAAAAACAGAAACAGAGACTTAATAAAGTAAAGTAAAGAAAGATTTAAGCCTTTCAGCCCTAAGAGTGATCAGAATCAAATTTCTCCTTCCAATATCAATGCTTTGTAAAACAGATTGCTGATGAAAATTTAGGACAAGATCACATAATATGAATTAACTTCAACAAATTCTCCCAAATTCCTTCTATGGGAAACATATAGGAATAGTGCAACTTATTCAACTTATTTCAGCTGAGTTTTTATGGTTGTCTGAAGGACAGATGATTTTTACAAAGAAATTGTAAACATCTGGCTATTTCTATACAATGTTGACTTGGAACAATGAGAATTTATAATACTACTACCTATACATGCAATTTGTTGATAACCTTGCCAAGTGTATTTTCAGGACTGGGCAAAAGACTCTCCATTCTGATAAGCAAGCGTTCCACTGTAATGGTTTCTCCACTGTTTCCAATGGCCACATGCTCAATTCGGGGACTGCATAACTTTACCTCTCTGAGGTGTGTACATTTTTCTCTTAGCTCCTGAACTAAGTCCCCATCAGTGTCATCAATGAGCTTAAAATTGATCAGGGACACAGCCTCTATGAGGGGACACATTTTGATCAAATTAGGTACCAGGGGGCTCTCTGAAAGAGCCTCCTTTCGAAGAGGTCCAAACTCCAAAATCCTCAATTTGGAAACAAATTTAAACATTTCTGCAATGACTGACGGAGGTACCCTCGGGGAGTGACTCACCCCTAAGTACCTCAAGGAGGGGGACTGTTGCAGAACGCCCTCCAAACATTCCGCAGACAGGAGAAAGTTCCACCGGAGATCCAGAGTTTCTAGACATTTGTACGCCAATGTCGGCCTTACTTCTTGATAGATTCTCAAGTGAAGAATGTGCCGAAATCCGCATTGGTTCATTTTGAAGTAACGAATGTCCGGCAACCGAGAAATCACGTTGGAAAGTCCGGTTGTGGTCACGAAATAACATCCTGTTAAATCGAGTTCCTTCACCGCCGTTCTTTCCCAGTTTACCGCCATCAATGCTTCATCTGTTATCTTAGTAAAGCGAATAAGAAGCGTAGAAACTAATCTACAGTTGTTGAGGACCCGATAGAGGTACTTGCCTCGGTAGTTTTTACATTCGTTCAAGCAAATCGATTCCAAATGCGGGCAGTTCACGGAGATCTTGAGAAGTGCGTCATCGGTCAAAGTCTCGCAATCTGTGCAATCCAAAATCCTTAAGTTTCTCATTTTAGCGAAAACATCAGGCACAAGACTTTCTGATGAGTCCATTCCCAGCCCTACGTATCTCATTTGAGTAAAATGCCTCGGTAATCGCCTCATAAACTTGAAATTTCCCCACGAGTAGCGCAAGTCCATCAACTCCAAACCCGTTGGGAAGTCGCGTATTCCTTCGTGGCTCGTTTCGCTCTCAACTTCAGCTCCATAAAAGACCAAACTGCGCAGCTGATAGCACCTTTTTGCAAGCTCTTTTGCAACCTTTGCCGTGAGTGTACAGCCTCCCAGATTTAATGCTTTTGCCGAAGATAGGCGCGTCCGGATCAACATCAACAAAGTCTCCTCATCGATCGCAGGCCAGAAATCATTCATGTCAACAACGAACCAAAGCGAGCGATCGTAAGCTATGCGTCTCCAGCGCCAGCAAACTTGGGCCACAACACCAAGTTCTCTTTTAGTTAGGTAACTAAAAACCTCAAGAATAACGGAGTCAGGTATTTGTTTCTCCATTTTTGCAAAAGTACGCTACGGTCGATTGTGGTCTCGCAGCTGGCGTTGTAACTTTCACCACGCGCGGAAAAAAATTGCGTGCTACAAGCTTTCAACCAAACGTACTGAATTCGCGTTCCTGTATCGCGATCGAAGTTCCCGTTGCAAGCTTACGCCATATACAAACCACAAAAACAAAGATGGTCGGAACTGAGAACACATTTTTCGCACGAAAGGCTATCCATGCTTCTACCACCGGATCGCACTATCACCAAACACTAAACTCATTATGAAAAGCTCTTTACATTATTGTTTCGCCGGATGAGCGACCAATGCCCACTTGTTTCTGAGCGCTGATTGGAGATGAGGTGTGACGTCACGTGTAAAAAACAAAAGAAGCTATTTCGAGACAATAATCGCCTTTGAAACCCCGCGTCACGCGCGCGATATGGAACGCGAAAAACGCTTGAAAGCTGCTTGGGAGCGTCGCGTCGCTCAAACCAAACCCTTTCCACCATTAAACAAAGTAAATTCAAATGACATTCGTGTGATTTTATTACCCTCCTTGATCTTGCCTCATTCCAATGATTTGAATGTAATGAAATTTATTGTAAGAGGCTAATAAATGCAGATACAGGAAATAATTACTCAGTGGACGGCACTAGCCATTAAATGAAAGTGGCTTTGGCGAGTGGGCATATGCTTACCGAAGAAAACAACTTAAAGGAGTGTTTTTACCCTTTTTTTAACAACATTTTTTACCTAGATTTATTCAAAACAAGACCCTCTCTTTAAGATCAAAGCAGAAGCTCTGAACATTTTTTTGTCATTTCCTTTCATGGTGATATTTTGCTAAGAGGCTCATATCGATTGTTAGTTTGACAGTAATAATGATTCGAAATATATTATTTATGTTCGGCTTTTTTCACACAAATATTTGACCATGTTTGCATACGCCTCGACTCCATTTCTCCCACTCAACTGAAGTAAGAGTTCAAAACTCGCGAAGAGTTTCCTCTTTCTATCTAAACGGATCATAGTCGATTTTCGCTCCCCGGGTACGTGGAAATTGACTTGTGACCCCGAGTCAGTGTTGTTTCATTTCACGAGTCAGCACGTGAGCTAGCTAACGTGAACGCTGAATTGCGCTAAATCAGTATTACTTTCGTAATTTGGAAATTCCAGTCGTTTTGAACTACATACGAACAGGAAATTAACCGAAACTGAGCTTGCATGCCGCAAAACAGAAGCCAAGGAGAAGTACCCCTGAATCCGTGAATCCGGCTACATGACCGAAACACACAAAGAGGCTCTCCGCACATTGAAGAATTTACATACACAATCAAACGCCAAATCCTGCTCTTAGCGTCAGTAACTGCTTTGAAAAGAAATCTATAGAATCAATATGCACTTACCGAGCAATACAGATCAATTCTAGGCGGTTCAGACACCAGGTTTCGATTTGCCGACCCGGCCCTTATTCGAGACACTTTGAAACAACGCTGCTATACAGTACACTGTGCATCTATCAGGGGCACCCAAACCACGATCTCCTCCTAACTGACGATTACATTGAAAACAATTTTAGGCTTTCCACAGTACTTTTTGATCTCTATGTATTCTACGCATATGTATCTGCTCGGCCGGTGATCCTAGCGGACTTGAGTCTTTTCGAAATTAAGGGTTTTCGTATTATTTTCCCGAAGACTGATTTTAGATGGAATTTAACGTATTACAAAAGTGAGAATTTTACTGATTTCTTTTTCAATCAAATTTTTAAATCCGAAAATGTTTTTTAAGGAGTGAAATGTGAAAAATTAAACTTAAGAAAACCGTAGCGGATTTGTTAGACGAGCTTCGAAAATTGTGGCTTGGAACGCCACCTAGGACATCTAGAAATTTTCAGCCGTCCTCAAGTAATGGAAAAGTTTAATCAACATCTGCTTCTCCGAACAGATATTTTACAGAACAAAGTCATTGGGTGCTCCTGATCTATAAGTTATCATTGCGTAAGATAAAATAGTGTTTCTCGCAAAAACAAAACATGTGAGGACTTCTTTTAAATTTTAGCCTGGGTAATTTCAGTCTCATGAAGTTGAATGAGAAATCGGGGTCTAATTCTTAATTTGATTATTTGCCTGTTAGTTGAGTCATGTGAACCATATGGTTCGATAAAGATTCGTTTCAGTTTGCCGTGCTGAAAGAGCATAGCACTAGAAAGGCTCGCACCTAATTTTCTCCAAAAATGGACTTGCCAGTAATAAAAACATATTGCAAATGAAGTCAGTTAGGTGCACTGAGCGTGCATAGAACGACCTACGAATTCTGATACAAAACTGCACTGCGGAGGCTAAGAGGTACTGACTGGGTCACATATTCTCGATCTGTCAATGGGGATTCTCTATTCGGCCATATAATCATTTTCCGTTAATCATCATAACTATTTATTGACTAACAGACGAGCACATCAGTCCTATAATTTTATGCCCGCCACTAGGAAAGTCCTGCTCAGGTTAAGTTCACGGTCTGAAAGGGATATTCGGTCACCTTCCATTGGAGACACGAGGTGTTTCAATTCGTCCCTTTCAATTTGATCATTGTCAGCGTAAAATCGGCCTTGCTTCTTTTAGAAAATTAGATATTCTTTATTGATTTACTTAGTTATCAGAGATTCAAACATTTCTTCTGCTTTTGAACAAGCATTTTTTGCGATGTTTTAAGTCCTTTCAGGACCGTTTAAGCAATTCACTGGATTCAAATGATCTCGTCCCAGTCAATTTACCCGGCGACAATGTCGCACACGAACCATTACTTATGTCGGCTTGTCTCTATCCAAAGATCCCTTTCGAATCTAAGCTTAGATAGATAATAGAGAAAATCGAAGTAACAAAAGACCTCATAAACAGAAGGTCAACCGGCTTTTAACCTTTTAAAGAATGTGTTAAAATTATTATAAGAATTCTGAACATAGGTGCGAGTGAAATACTTGGCGGGCCTTCAAACGTGGGCGTTTCAGTTCTACGGTAGTTTGTTTCTTACCCGTTGCAGTTTAACGAGCATCTTCGCCTGCTGCTTCGAAGTTCCTTGATTTAGTGACGCACGTACGTCCGCTCTTATTGGCCCAGTCTTATTCCCGGCAACTGCATGGCAATATAGGATTCCGGTTTATTTATGAACGTGATTAAGCAAACGCATACGACATAATTAATATGGTCAACCTACTCTTTTTCAAACGCTGAACACGTGAAAACCCGTAAAAATATTACAAAATAGTTTTACCTAGAACCTCTAGTGGTTTAGTTTTCTGGGTTAGCGTTAGCTCGAGCATCGAAAACACACTTAAAATCTTAAGTGCCGATCAAACAACCGTACTGAGCGAGTGATCCAAATACCACAGAATAGACGGCGAAACAAAAAAACAGACAATCGGCGCCAAGCGGGAAAAAGGCGCAGCCGTGGTTTTGCTCACGAATCACGAGAGATTGTTGCTCCCTGTAGAATTAAAAGAATGGATATCTGATAGTTAGGGTAGAAGGGGGGGAAAGGCGGGAACGAAATCCCATGTTTTCTGTGGAGTTAATACGTTACTGAAGAGATAACAGAAGAAAGAAAACGATATTGCGGACAGTAACGAAGGTAAATATCAAATATTGACTTCCTTGTTGCCACATAAACTTTTTTCCCTAAAAAGATAAAAACATAAAGGAACCATCAAGGTGGAAAATTTGTGCAAATTTGGTGATATTTTGAAAGTATGCAGGAGTATGTTTAAAATTTCGCGGGAAATACACGCTGTCATGACAACTGAGCCAGCGATCAAAGTGCGGAACAGTGTGGGAAAAAAAACAAGATGGCGGGCACCGGAACGATGCAGATGGACCCATTGTTTTTAGCGATGAGCTTCTATCGGCGAAGAAAATTCGAAGAATGCGCAGAAGTTTGCACACAATTGCTAAAGAAGAATCCGTACGACCAGGTATTCTATTTTCAGGGAGATCAGACAAAAACGTGATGATTTTCCCCCTGTCATTTCTTCAGTTGTTTGCCGTTACTCAATGGCAATGCAACTTTCGGCAGAGACGTTTGGTATTTTGGCATCTTATTATTAAAGGATATTTTTTTCTCCTTTAGAAGATTAAAAATTCACTTTCTGTCTATTTTTTGTTTGATCAGGCGTCATGGTGTTTGAAAACACGAGCGCTCACAGAGCAAGTCTACGTCGATGAAGTTGATGTCGATGAAGAAGGAATTGCTGAAATGTTGATGGACGACAACGCTGTTGCCCAGTTACCGCGTCAGTAAAACAGTTTTGGCGCTTTATATTAGTTTTTCTTTTAACCCTAGAAGCGATAAACAAAATATTTTCCCTCCCCCTTGGGCAAGCAAAAGTGTCCCATAAAGATTACCGTATTGAAGAAAAATTTGAAAAAACAGAGAGGGGTAAAAAAAGGTTAGATCATAGTATTTGTTTCCAACCATGCATTTCACCAGAGAGGTATGAGACACTAGAATTCAGTTTTCTAATATTCGGGATCTGCCCACAAACATCTTAATAAATTATTTGCTAAACAATATTGTTGTTCTTAATCCTGCTGAGAGGAATGGGGAGCAATTTAATTTATTCTTAGTATTAATTTATTATAGCATGTAATCTGACCTAGTACATTGAGAAACTGTGTGTTAGCTTGTCAAGTGTTAAGTGGGTTTATAAAATGCATGGATTGGAAACACTCATGAAAATCCTCATACCAGCAATTTGTAGGATATTTGCCATTTTTAGAATTATGAGCAGGAAACTGGAGGCAGCGTGACTGAGTGGTCAGGGTGTGGGAATCACAATCCAGTGGTCCCGGGTTTGATTCCCACTCTGGCCACTTACTGGTTTTGTTCTAGGTTGTCCTGAGTTCAAATCGTCAGCCACGCTTGTAAATAGGCAACTGGTGCCGCCTCCCACTAGTTGGGGTTTTTAGTCCTGCAATAATCTATTTGCATCATTTGCTTTATTATTTGAGTGGAGGGCCTATAAACTAGATGAATAAGCAAAAGTGCACTTTCCACTTTAAACAAACCTTTAATCTTTAACCTTTTAACCCTTTAAGTCCCAATAGTGACCAAAAGCAGTTTTTCCTAACGATATCCATATATTGACATGAGATGAGGTTATGAGAATTAATAAAATGTTCACCCAAGAGAAAATACTTTGATCGTTTATCAAATTCTCTTAACTAATTCTTAAAGGAAATGTATAGAGATCAGTTTAGAGAATTTGTATGTGGATATTGGGGCTTAAAGGGTTAACTGGGCTGAGATAACTGGAACTGTTACTAGGAATGGGGAAAAAAGTTGGCCATAAGCTGACTGGCGCGTCCCCAGTAACAAACCCAGGAGCAATTGCAGGATGCTTTTCAGCTCCAGTTCTCTTCTTATTTGTAATGTGGTAAATACCTTAAATACTCTTTAATAGCTAAAAATGTTAATACATGTAAGCATTCCCCTTTAACACACGTTTATCTTCAGTGAATATAGCTTCACAAAATACACATGTTGAGAGCGATCAACCAATCTTTGCATCCTACGGGATGCACATGCCATGAACTATTTTGCATCTTTAAGGATTTTTATGTGTCAGGGATGTAGGATGCGGAGGTAACAAAATCACCGATATTACATGAAGTGACAGCTTTTTGCAAGGAGGTGTGCCTATAGAAAAGATTTATAAAGAATGCTCTCTAATCATAACTGTACTAATTATGATGAATGATTGTCAAACAGGTCCTGGGACATCATTAAAGAAACCGGGGACAAGTACAGGACATGGAGCCCCAACTCCAGGAGTCAGGTAAATTACTAAAGTGTTTACACTCCTAAATGTTTTAGAATAAAGTAGACTCTTACAGTTATAAGTCTGCAGGGTTCGCATTGTCTTAAAAAGTCCCTGAACTCACTGTAGGGGAAGTCCTTGAAAAGTCCTTAAATTTCGGTGCAAGTCCCTGAAAAATCCTTGAATTTTCTTCAACTTTAAATGTCCCCAAATTAGTATGGGGTTGTTCCCAAGCTATATTTCTATACGGCTCTGACACACTAATAAAGCTTTCAATTCTATTCTATTCTATGTAGTGGCCTGGAAAGTGTTTTTTTGATGCTTTCCGGTTGTCCAAGACAGAATATAAATCATAGCTCAGAGAATTTAAAGGTTATTTACACAAAGTGCTTAATGTTTTATGCAATAATTTAAATCAATTTAAGACAGGTGAACTGAAAAATGTAGAGAAGTTGGTGAAGCAAACAGTTCAAGCCTTAAAGCCTTATTAGAGTAGACTGGGAATGTGCATTTATGTACTATCTGTGAAATTATGTTTCTAGTAGGTGGTCCTTGAGAAGCTAATGTGACCCTTGGAACTCCTTGAAAAATAGTTGCAATTTTTATGTATGAACCCTGGTTTGTTCTATTCTGTGGTGGCATATCCTGACAAATCCTTGCTTGATAATCACAGTATTTTCAATAGCCTGGATGCTATGCCATTCCAGAGCTTGAAATAATTTTCTGGCTGCTGCAGGTCAAGTTGTCCTGTCAAACCTAAAGTGTCGAGTCATCCAAGGATTTGACTGGACAAGCTTAAAATATGATTTTGAACAGACATTGTCTGTTGATCTTCGGTTATTTCAAGCTGTGCCTGCTGATTCTAGTAGTCTGCAGGATACCTGCTTTAGGTTATAGTCTTAAAAACCTGGATGGTCTTTGGGGTAATTGAGCAGTTACAGTAAACTGCCTGTGTGCTCTCTCTGGGGAGGCCTCAGATTCAAATCCTGCTTGAGACACATGATGGGGTTGCCACCTACTTGCCATTTGATATTTCTTGGTGTTGTCTCCCAGACCAATGTCACAGGCGGGACGTCCAGTCAGCGGATTTGTCAGACCAGGAACACAAAGTGGAAGACCAGGAACTATGGAGCAGGCAATCAGGACTCCTCGCACTGCCCAAACAGCCAGGTATGCACATACACCCAGACAATAATTCAGTTAACTCTTCCAGTCATCATTGTGACAGTTGTCGCCATCATCATCATCGCCATTGTCATTATCATTGACATTGCTGACCACCATAATCTTCATCACCATTTAAATCATCATCATATCATTGTCATCATCATCATAACACTGTCATTGCATATCAACCTATGACTTTATCAGCATCACTCTAATCCACATTCTCTCACCAGGAACACTACTTATTCCATATCTTTTCACTGAAACAGTCCAAGGTGACTAGATTTTCTATTGTTTCGTCCAAGTCAGTAATGATTGTGCTCTTATTACAATTCAAACATATGAATATCACATACCGGTTTTAGAATGCATGAAGAAGAATTTTAATAAATGTACAGAAAATCATTACAGTAACATCAACAAACAAACAGACGCAGCTATTGCAGTTTTGAAAGAGAAAGCCAAAAAAAATGCAGGCTTGTAGGGGATTCAAGCCTTTGATATGATAGCAGTGCAGTGCTCTACCAAAAATGGAGTACAATAGCATTATACTCAACAAACAAACTGGGAAATGGTTATTTTATAGTTGTTGTATAAACCTGGGAGAAGATGAAGGCAAAATTAAAAGTGTGTTCATCTTGGATGTTAACTTTTGGTTCAACTGAGGGACTCACTGATGTTATCACTGTGCTTTGTCAAGTTCTCTTGAGTTCATTCTCTGCACTTTCAATATTGGTGACAGATGTGGCTTTGTCCGATTGTTCTACAGCTATGATACTACTTTATGTTTGGATGGTCTGACTGTAAAACCAGTGAGAAATTAACATCACATTTATAACTTACTAACAATAAGATTAAAGACTTTAAAAAAATCTTGATTTGTGGCAAATTATTTGATTTTAATGAAATTATTATTTTAGTGAAATGCTGTGTCCTTAACCAAGTTATTAATTTCTTTTTCTCAATAGCATCCATTTTCTTTCTCTTCAATTGTTCATGTTTAAAAGTAAAATGTACAGTACCAGACATTTCAGTGTCGGAAAAAAACTGACCATGCAATGTCAATATGCATTAGTTCTTGCTTTCTATTTGACCATCAATATTTGACCATGATGGCTTTATTTTTTAGACCAGTCACAAGTGCATCTGGCCGACATGTTCGTCTTGGCACTGTAAGTACACATTGTATAATCATGTTTGTTTTGTGCTACCATAATGATTGATGCCTTGAAATGACTTCCCATAGTCAAAAGCCTACCATGTAATGATTCAATTTAGCACCCTCCTTCCAATAAGTGCCCCCTCTCAAATAAGCGCCCTCCTTCAAAATTTTATGTGTTTTTGTTAATAAGCACCCCTATTCCATTAAGCACCCCCATTCTGCTAAGCACCCCTATAATTTCTAATATTATAACATTAGAGTATGGGTACCTATCAACTAAGGTTCATCCTCCTTTAATTGCTCACAAACATACTGTAATGCCACATTACAAAACAAGGATCCTTTTGACGGGATCACCAAATCCGACTTTGAAGATACCGCACAAGAAGGCTTTTATTTACAGTATTGATGTAAGTGCAGACACTGTCAAAGCTATTGGCTTAGAGATAGATTAAAATTCCCTCATGTTACAGTCTCTGTTATTGTTCCCTTTTAAATAAATATTAAAGTTTTGTTTTGAACATTTTGTTTGTTTGTCAAAAAAGAAACAAACACCCTGTCCCAAATAAGCGCCCTGTCTCGAATAAGTGCCCCCCCCCCCCCGCCCCACCCCTTGAGTTACCAAAAGCAATTAAGCACCCTGGGTGCTAAATCGAATCATTACTGTAATCCCTTTAGTGAAACTGCAAAAATGTCTTTTTGTTTTTCAGGCATCCATGTTGTCACAGCCAGATGGACCATTTATAAATATTTCAAAACTGAACTTGTCAAAATACGCACAAAGACAAAATCTTGCAAAGGTACAATGTAACAACTCAAAATCATAACATACAACCACTATTTAAAATTATTGCTTTTGTTTATTATGTTTATTTGTTTTGGAAAGTCAACCGTTACATATTTGGAAGTAGGTTTCATCTTTGCTTTAAAGCTGTTTGATTTAGCCTGAGGTGATTGTCAACTAAATACACATAATTTCTAATATATAAATTGTTTTTAAAACTTACTTATATTTTAAAGTTCTTTTTTCTGTCTTTTCCAGGCCTTGTTTGAGTACATTTTCCACCATGAAAATGATGTTCGAAATGTAAGTGCAGCTCTTTCAAGAAAAGTGTCTCTTATTTTGGAGTGTTCTAGTCTCAAAAAATTTTTATTTAATAACAAATAGACGTTTTTGTTGGTAAATTGGTCCTACATGTCCAGATATTTCCAGTAACTGCAAGCAGATAAATTAGGAAATTCTCATGAAAGTCACCACAAACCATCCTCAAAATAATTAGGTCACCAATACAAATGCTTCAGTTGTTAAGATGTGAAATATTTTGAAAATAGAAAATATTTATTTATTAAGCAATGCTCCTGGAATTTTGGTCATAGTACAAACTTACTTAAACACCACAAAGTTTACATGTTTGGTGAACAAAAGGAAGTTATGGTTAGAATTTGTTGTTTTTGAAGGAAACATCTTTTGTAATATCATTTGACCGAGTAAAGCGTTATAACTTTCTTTCTCAGTCTTGTCCACTTTCCTTCCAAAAAACTCATCTTTAGTTTACCTTAAGTTTGGTTTTGTAAAAATCAAAAGTACATTTTTTTTTGAAATTTTTCCGAATAATTTGACTGCATTTTTTATGTAAACTGATTATTTCTGTTAGGCATTAGAACTTGCAGCAACAGCAACTGAAGAATGTCAGTTTAAAGACTGGTGGTGGAAAGTTCAGCTGGCCAAAAGTTATTACAGGTGCATACAAATTTCGATATCACATGACCGTTTTCAATGTCCATCGGTTTGTGGGACATAAACTTTCCCTCACTCGCGTCTTTCGCTGGCTGTACTAACTCTCGATAAAAAAAGAGATTACACTGTTTTCGTAGTATGTTTTTTTTCCTCTTATTTCATAGTCTCCGACGCTCGTCACTCAGCTCTCGAGAGTCGGTCAAAGATAAAAATGCATGAACAAACGCAGGGACCCTCGTGAAGCACTCCCTTATTTGGCGTAAACGGGTATGTGCCACACTGAACAGGTTGTGGTTTGTGGGGTCTTGATTCTTAAACAGGGTATACAATTCCAATATCTAGTGTCTGGAGCAGAGTGTCTCTTTGGACCGGAAGCATTTGAAAGAGTGTGAAGGTTGGTAATGAGCGGTCTACATGTATAATTTGATCTTAGGTAAAAAAAAATTTGAAGTAGGTCTTAAACAGGCTAGTGAAATGAACGTGTTTTTAAAGGTTTGAAGGGTCTGAAGGCCTTGGCGGCATACCTCTCCACATACTCCCCTTGGGTGCCCCCCCCGGGGGGAGGGAACACAGACTAGTTCTATTGCGTCCTTTTCAGAGAGAGGTGTCCTTCTGGAAACAGTTTTCTTAGGGACGGACCATTAGAAAAGTTATGGGGGGAGTGGGGAATTTTTCAGCCGCAGGAATTTTTTTTCGTTATCGAATTCCCTGTATGAATTTTTTTTAGGCCCGTCCCGTATAACACTTTCGTTTTGCATTCAGACTTGGTATGTATCGCGATGCAGAGAGACAGCTCAAGTCAGCACTTCGTGACCAAGAAGTTGTGGATATTTATTTGTATCTTTGTAAAGTGTACAGAAGACTCGATCAACCACTTACTGCCGTTGAAGTTTATAAAAAGGTCGGTCTTGTCAGTTTTTTGTCAATTCTGTCTCCTTTTTGTTTGTCTGATAAATAAATAGAGTTTTTAAAAGGGAAATTTAAGCTGCGTTTGATTTGTTTCGGCTGATGTTGTTATTTTTCAAGAGTTAATCCCCTTCCTTTTGTCTCGGTATTTTCTGGCTTTATTCCCAGTTTTATGGACGTCAACTTCATGTCGATCCTTAAAACCTCGGAGGAAAAACAACAAACCGAAAGGAAAGCGAAGAACTTGGCTGATATCTAACCACCTTGACCTAACAAGCTTGGTCAATAATGCATATTTCCAGTTTTCATTTCAAAACGGTTAGGTTTAGAACTTTGCATCAGTAAAAGTAGTTAGTGATTCAGTGATTCGTTTTTGTCGTTCAAGTAAAGATACGGTTCTTCTCATTATTGCAGGCCTTGGAGAAATTTCCTGGAGAAACTACGCTTTTAACAGGAATAGCTCGCATTCACGAGGTAAAAAAGCTGTTGGTTTTTCAAGCTCATTCCCAGCTGGGGAGGGGACAGCTGCGAGTTTCTCTCTCTCAGTTGGACAGCATTTGTTTTAAAGTTCGTCATTTTAAAAACAGTCGATAAATTTTCCACTTTACATGACTTCCATGTTAAAATAATTATTGAAATCTTTTGAAAAAGTCTTGAGCATGAGCGAAATGAATCTTTGTTCTCTTTATGTTGATGCTGTAGGAGTTAAATGACATGACGAATGCGGTCAAACTCTATAAAGAAGTGTTACATTATGACAACACTCACGTCGAGGCCATCGCTTGCATAGCTACGCACCACTTCTACACAGATCAACCAGAGATAGCGCTCAGATTCTATCGGTGAGTCTACAGGTTTTTGATCCACTTCCACATTTCACTTTGGTGGATATCAAAGACCTTTGCTATTTTGTCTACGAAAATCGCGTATAGCTGAGTGATAGAGCCTGGTAAGGTGGCTTTAACTTTTGTGTCCTTTGACGAAGTCCTATTTTGTGAACAGTCAAATAAAATCTCTTTGACAGTACTTTAAAATAGTCCTATTTGTTTTTCGACATTTTACAAAATGAAATTTGAATTTTTTGTGCGATTTTGACTATGGCCACTTCTTGGAGTGGAAGTCGGATTTTAATAAACTGCGCGCTAGACTTTCTAAAAGTCCGTTTTGTAAAGTTCATTGCTTGTCCCTCTATAAAAAGCCAACTTGTGGCTAAGTCTAACTGCGCGCTTATACATGTTTATATACAGTGCAGCTAAATTTTAGGGTGTTAGTGATTTTAACGTGTTTCCCAACGATTGTACAGTTGTTTCGTCAAGTGACGAGGGCGCATGATAGTATTGATTTATAAAGGTGCTTTAAATGGTCAAAACTAACGATGTCTTGACGATGCTTTGCACGTGCCCCACATGACACGCGTACTTTATCTAGTTGTCCTGCACTATAGGTCTACTTAACCATTCAGTCTTGACCCCTCCCCAAAGCACCAAACAATGTTTCAATGTTTTCTGAGGAACGTAATTATTACACTGAAACAGGAGTATTGTTCCAAAAAAACTGTGCGAAAAGTACTCGACTTTAAATGCTTGCGTCAAACATGACATTCTAACATACCGTAATCCTTTCTACTCAAATACAGCTTATCAACTATTATTGCCGCTTTTTCGTCATCTTTTTCTTCCAGTCGCCTTCTTCAGATGGGCGTGTACAACGCGGAGCTGTTCACCAATCTTGGGCTCTGTTGTTTCTTCGCTCAGCAGTATGACATGACGCTTAACTGCTTCGAAAGAGCGCTGAGTTTAGCTTCAGACGAGAACATGGCGGATGTCTGGTACAACATTGGACACGTCGCTGTGGTAAAGTATTTTATGTATATATATTTTTTGTTTTTCCGTTAAAAATATCATTAAAAGCAGTTTAAATAGTGTTATGGTTAATATACTTGGATAGTTCCTTCCATTGATTTAAAAAAAATGAGGCGGTCATCAGGAAAGTCTTGACTTTGGAACGTTTTTCACCATTACGCTTGGTGATTTCCTAAAAACAAAAGGAAAAGAGCTCACAATGAAAACGTAATGTTTCCATTATCGTTTCTGATTTAAGATACTGAAGGTTATCTCTCTTAGTTACCATGGCGCTTATGTTAATGAACTATATTTATGTATACCACTGAATAGCTAACTTCTTTTGTACGTAGACAGTCTATAGATCGTTTAATGATGTATATTTAATTATGTAATTTATAGGGTGATTTATACAGAACGTTGTTTGAAATGTTCTTTTTAGGGTATTGGCGATATCCAGCTTGCCTACCAATGTTTCAGATTAGCGCTTGCGTCAAATAACGACCACGCAGAGGCCTACAATAACCTTGGGGTCCTGGAAATGAGAAAGGGCCATACAGAGCAGGTACGTATATTCCGACCCTTCCCTAAGGACCTCGTTTGAAGGGTTTGTTTTCTCCCCAGAAGAGGGACCCTGATTTGGAGACTGTAACACTTACACTGCAAGCTCTTGAAACGCCACAAAATAGAAGAAATGGAAGCTAGTAGAAATACCTCACTCAGAACCCTCAGGTGGGCCAAAAGTGAAGACGCCGTCATTCGCCTCTAGGGAGCAGCTCCACGGCAAATTTCTCACAAACCACACTTCGATCGATGGTAACTACATTTGTGAGGCTGGATGGCTGCACAAGGGTTTTGGGACCCAAGTATTTCCGTTTGTTTTTCCACGCATTACATTTTTTTTGGTTGGCTGTTCTAAAGGGGGGTGGTTAGCCAGCCCATCCACCCTCGCCGGATCCGCCCCTGCATCTTCAAGTGATCATTCGGACCCTGCTGATCGCATTCATGTTGTTGCACAGCCGGTCAAAATAACCTTTAAACCGCTCGGCTTGGGACGGCGAACAAACATGACGAAGGGCCGAGTTAAGATTTCGCTTGTACTTTTATTGAAACATTTCGGTATTTTGGAGTAAATTGTAACCGCCGTAATGTTCATTTGTATTTCTTCTATTGAATGCAAAAGATCGATACAATGGCGAACAACATGAGCTACAAGAAGAGAGGGCGATCTGCCTGTGTTTACACTTTATGTCATATAAAACGAAGATTAACACAGTTACCCTTTCTTGCAGAATGTCTTTTGACTAGAGACTAATAACTTCTTCTTGTTTACGAACTGAGCCATACATTCTTTTGCATTTGGCCTTCAGAATTATGATCTTACTTAATGCTTACTTACGGACTTGCAAAACAAGGCGATCGCATAGTGATTACAGTTTCTATGGCAACCATAATCACAAAAATACGAGAAAAATAGAGGGGTGTGTACAGAATTATGGGTGCATGCTTTCAGTTTTTCTTTTACGGTTTTTTTAAAGTTTTGACCGGAATTTTCCCAACAGATTTGCAAGTAAAAGGCGGAACGCCAAACTGTTTCAGCAAATGTGGGGTTGTGTGTTCCCTACAGCGAGACCACCGGAACCGTTGTAGAAACATACCCTTTTGCGAGTTCTTTTATCGCCAAAATGACGCGGAAAAATCAATTTAATAACGTTTGCATCTGCGGCATCAGGCCTCATAGCCCACAGTATTCTCTATGGTAATGGGATACTTAGATCGCAAATACACAATTGTCTAATATTCAGTGGTCTATTATCAATGCTGCGTTCTGATTGGTTGAGCTACCACTAGGCTATATGTTATAGCCCACTAGTAGCAAAAAGGGCGGGCTTTTTGGCGGCAAAAAAGGACTAAAGTCTAGCTTTAACTAGCTAAAACTTTTTGATTCTCGCTTTTTTTTTAACCAAATAGTTGGATTTTACTAAACAATTATTCCTCTCGCCCTCATGGCCTCTGAGTCAATAGCCCATTAGGCCTTCGGCCTCATGGGCTACTGACTCAGAGCCCATTCGGGCTCGAGGAATAATTGTTAAATATTCAGTTTTACAATTCTTTGTTGTTGCTTTGCTTTATCAGGCCCGTGCGTTCCTTCAAGCTGCCGCTTCTCTTGCACCGCACATGTACGAGCCGCACTATAATCATGGGCTGCTGTCACACAAGGTACGCGTTGCTTTTGTAAAGTGAAACTTGTCAAAACACAACATCCAAAAAGGTTCCTTCCTCTTAGGCCTTAGTTCTTTACGGATATCTTGAACGAGACACGGGGAAGCAAGACTGTTTTTCTTAAGATCTCAGATGGAGCTTATAATTGCGGTGAACATGTTGCTAAAATTGGTTTCCTGTTGGGTGTCCCGTGGTACTGGGGAAAAAATCGAGAATGGCGGCCATTGTTTTTATCACGCAAATGTACTTTGTCTTGTACGCCAGCCGCGCGAGGGAGCGTCTCCTCTCACGTGCCGCTCGCACGAGACTCCAGGTGGAGAGCTTGCTCGCACACTACATACTTGCCTTCGTGAAACCTTTCACGTTGTTCGTTGTCTCATAATCATGTGACATCGCATGCGCTCGTGGTTGCTTGTGAACCATGTGATATCACACGCGTTCCCTATTGCCACAAAATCATGATATCACACACGAACTGAAATCTTGACCCCACTTGACTTAACCCATTCGGCCTTAGAGATTTTGCCAAAAAACGCGTTTTGAAGCTTCACGACAAAGCCGTTTACAGGTCATACTCTTCGTGGCCTTCTGATTCAGATGCACAATATTAGCTTGCAAAGTTCGGGCATGCGCAGAAAGCAAAATTTCGAGTTGTGGGGTTTAAAAGTGACACAGCAGTCTTCACTTTTACTTTTCGCTTTCTCTCCTCCCTTATTTTTTCGCTTTCCTTGCCTCATTTTTTTCTTTTGTTGGGCATTCAGTAGGCTTCATTTTGGTGGGAAACGTTTTTAGGAAAGCTTTTAGGATCTTAGGTTTAGATGAAAGGAAAGGTAGATGGGTAGTAGAACAAGATTTTCATGGCAATTTTCGGGTCAATGTTACATGGTTTTTTTCCTTTTTCTCCGGGGTCCTTGACTGAATTGTGCTCATTCTGGTATGATTTGAAAGATCTCTTCACTCTGCACTCGTTAGCGGACAAAGTTGTCCTCGACCGTTAAAACTGATGACGTCACAAGTGGTAGAAGGGACGTGGATCCGCACGCGCGGTTACGGGCGGCTCAGGGGCGAATGGGTTAATGAATCTGTAATCACTACTGGGGGTGCGCTCGATTGGCAAATCTGGATTTAGATTGTGAAATTCGGAATTTCGGATTACAACAAAGACGCGAACTCCCGTAAAAGCGGATTAAACGTGAAACATCTGTCCTTGACTTTCTAGTGTCTTTCCGTTTTATTGGGAAATGCGCAAAGGGATTTGAAAACCTTTTCTCAAGAACACAGTGGTCTCGCACGCACACGCATAATTTGCAGAGAAACGACCACTGTTCACGAGAATAGTTTTGCAAATCCTTCTCGGATTTCCCAATAAAACGGTAAAGAAGGAAACCCATGAAATCCGGATTTGGATTTCTAAATTGAAATCCACCCTGAGTACGAATTTCTGGAAGATGAAATCTGTTTTCCTGTTTTTTCGTTCTACTGCGAAACTTGTAATCTGGGTTTCGAAATCCAAACGCACCCTGGTATGTAGACAAGCCGTTTTTAGTGTCGTCACGCAACGCCCCTGGGGAGGAGCGTTGCGTGACGACACTAAAAACGGCTGTTTAGCAGACTAACCCTAGTAATGACCTCCTTATTTTTGGTGTTTGTAGATCGGCGACCTTCAGAGCAGCCACGGATCGATAAGTAAATCTCTGGAGGGTTACCCAGATCATTCTGACAGCAAAGATGTTCTCAAACAACTCAAGGAAGACTTTGCTGCTTTGTGAAGTCACCAGAATTTGCGCTACATGTACAGTGCTATTCCTTAAAAAGCGACTCCTTCTGTTTTGTAAATAAACTCACCGAAATTCTCGTACTCTTTAGGGCTTTTCCTTTGTTTCAAATTCATTCTCATACACTACCATGCCCAAAAACAAAAAAAAGAAAATATAAACCAAGGACAAAATTCCACTGCCATTCTAACAAGGAGATTGAGACACAAGCAGCATCTGAATAGGCTTTCTGGTTAGAGATAGCTCATGCCCTCTCTATGGAGCGATTTTTGTATGACCTTGAAGTCCTTGAAAAATGGTTTCCGCAGTAAGGGTTCATTATTTGTTTTATCACGGGATAGATGAAAAGATAAAATCATGGACTCGTTGTTTTTCCGCCAAATAAATCCCTGAGACAGATATAAGCATTGTTCGATTATCTTATCCAGTCGGCAGCTTCAAGTTATGGAAAATAACTTGCGCTTGTGTCTGCCCTATAAACCAATCAAATTATTATATCCTTGTTCGTTCACCGTTGTGATTTCGTTCGTGCGTAATCATTTTAAGGTCAATCTAAAATCTTTAACTCTTTTGTAGTGGAAAATTTACTCTTTTCTTTCCCCGGACATTCTTTTTTCGCGGTTTTTCTTCGCTAGACAGCCTGTTTACATGCAATACTCTAAGGCGCAGTCTCTATCGAACTTGGTCACCTTCACTCACGTGTGTGCACAACTTGTTTCTAGAGACCTGCATTGTACAAAGTTCACGCCATATTGTACATAGTTTACCTTTAAAAACAATAAATGGAAGCCGTAACAATTTTCTTAAGGTGAATTTATTTAGCAAAATACAATTCGCAGGCACCTTTATCACAAAGACCTAGGATGCACTGGGTAAAAATTTTCCTCAATACTATATACAGGAGTGTTCTTTAAATTACCTCTTAAAGCCGTAGCGCTATAAAAAATGATCTCATTTACAACGATCTCTAAAATACACGATGATCATCTTAATCAACCATGGTTGGATGATGGTTTGTCTTGTCCCACCACCCTTTGCCCTCAAGTCTTTAAGTAATTTCTTTTTGCAGTAAGTAGCCTACGCTGCTGGCGGAATTGCTTACGCGCGCGCGTGCGAGAGTTTTGTCGCGAGAAAATTTCAAAGCGTCTCCTCCCCATTCGCAGCTGCTCTGCAAAAACGTTTCTCACGCTCAAGATCCCGCTGGCTACGCAGGCTAGCAGTGAGTGGAACACGCAACCGAGTGTAAAACGATCTTTTAGCTTTCCAACAATTTTCTTACGATATCCATGTTAAAACTTAATATGCTAATGTGGAAAACAACTACTACAGCGAGAAACGGCGGCAAAGAGTGTCACAACTTAAAAGCGTATGAAAGCAAAAAGATATGCCGCCAGATGACTCAACTGTGTCAATAATTAGAAAATAAAACATTTTCAGATTTTACCTCACAAGATACATTTTGAAATAAGATGGGAATATTGAAGCACGGGCTTGTTTCTGTATTTGTCGGTCAAATCACAAAAAAAGTTACAATGTTCAGACACCACCTTTTTCCGATACAGCCTGATTTTAGAAGAAGTGTCTGCCTTTAGAGGCCAATTTTTAAATAGCCTTAGAAATAAATACCTATATAATTATATTACGAATTCAATTAAAAGCATAGCTGCGTGATAAATGAATCAGTTAACTGTTACACTTTAAATTAATTTTAATAAACTTTAAATAATGACATTTCCTTTCGAATCATCACTGCCATTGTCGTCATCATATTTCAAAAATTGTTGGAAATTCTACAAACCAGACCAATGATCTAAGATTTAGTTTACGACACAAAGAAAAATACTTGCAGAGCAGTGAGAAAATAAGCCCGGCGAGGGGGGGAGGTACTCCCTATAATGGCCTATACGGGGAGGCTCCGCCCGGAAGGGGTATATCAGGCTTCAGGTATTAAAGGGTGGGTACTTCACAAGTTGCAGTATATGCAAGAGTAGGAAAATCTGTCTTTTCGGGGGGGGATACGGAATTCCTGTCGCTGAGGCGCAGATGTCACTCCTGGCGAAATGCCCCTAGAGGCGAGGAGCTAATAAGAGAGACGACTATTTACGCAGGCTATACAATTTGTCAATAGAAGGTATACAAAAGGGATACCTTTTCTCTCGAAAATGGTATATAAAAGGGTAAGGGTTTGGACCTCGGGGCGCAGCCTCCTTGGATAGAACTTTGTTGAGTACACCTCCCCTCCCACTCCCTCCCTGGAAAATGGGCAACCACGACAACGACGACAGTGGCAAAGTCAAGAAAAAAATTAACAATTATTGGACCAGGTTGAGCAAATTGATCTGCGAGACAAATCACGATATTTTGCGAAAACCGAGTTTCATAATTGTTTCATCATTCGATCACCAAGTTTGTTTTTTAATGAATATCTTCGGGAATCGAAGCGTTCTGCCATTTCCACGCAAGAGCGATCGCAAGAAGGAGAAAAGCGTGGCAGATTATTATTTGTAACTAAACACAGATGGACGACATTGCGCATGAGCAGCAGACCATTATTTGTAAGTAGTTATTTTCAAGTCACGTGGTGGGCTCTCGGCCAATGAAAAGGAAGAAAAATTTGCATCGAATAATAATTGGTTTTGTGAGCAAAATATCGGCTCTCATTCCATTTGGTACAATACGTCGACGTCCACTACACGACTACGACGTGAAACTTCAGTAACGAGTCGTGGACCTGGACACAAGACAACAAATTTTCCTTTTTCCTTTGAACTTGGATACAGTGTTTGAGAACCCAACTGCAGGCAAATTCGCCTACAGTTGACAAACTGAGTGAAGCTAAATTCATGCGATAAAATTTCAAAGAACGCAAATTCAGCTTTTAGAGACGTTTTCACTGCCGTCGTCGTTGTGCTTGCTTAAGTTCTCAAACGTCAACTTCAGCTACGCGAGAAGCAACAAATTCCGAAAGTGCTGCAATTTGACGAGTTATGGTAAGGGTTTACGACAAACAGGGACAGCTACAGTGGAGGATCCCGGGGGACCAGCCCCCCGCCCTTATTTTTAGACCAAGCTGAGGCCCGACGGGCCAAAAAAATTTTTTTGGAGACCACCCCCCCCCCGCTCATCTCGGGGTCTGGATGACCGCCCCCCCCTCCCCACCCCTATCTGAAGGTGTCGATCCGCCACTGAGCTATGTTGTGATTTATCCTAAATCATTTCTAACGAAGGGACACAACACAGAGCACGCTGAAATATGTAGTTTTTCTTCCTGAATACTTTTTTGCCATCGACCAACTGGTCGAAATTCTCAAACTTACATTTTTGTTCAGAAAAAAAAACCATCGATCCTTCCTGAAAGAGTACATTTGTGTTATTTTGACCCAATGAACAAAATTCTCAAGAAATTAAAGGCAACCATAAATGCTAATCTTAGTTTGGTAAAATGAGAAAATAATAAACCCTTATTTATCAAAGACGATTTATGATAGAGGACTCAGATCAACGTGAATCACCGCAAACGACAAACTTAGAAAATTTAGCTTTGTTTTCAGTTCATTGTGGTTTTTTTGCATTTGTTTAACGTTTTGTGCGAGTACTGGGGTTCGCAGTAGATAATGCTACCACCACAGCAAGCATCACTGCTTAAATTTTCCAGGTTTCGTAATTTTACCGTCCTTTTTCTAAGAAGAATCCATGGTCTTTCTTTTTAGTTTCCGAGCGAAAATAAAATTGAAGGGAAGAAAAAAATAAAGGGAAAACTAACAGGTACAATGCCCTTCAACTTACTCTCAGGTTTCAAATTACCACAGGCTTGTCGCTTATGGCAACCAAAGGACGAATGAAATCCAGGCGAGATTTGCTCGGCTTGTAACGGCGTAATCTACAGAAGACAAGACAAATATTCATTTAATTCTTCCTGTAGTTTGTCTTTCAACAAAACTCAAAGCCCTTACAATGATAGAAAACTATCGTCGGGGATACTAAGTCAGTAAGTGAAGTGAGAGGAAGGTAGAATCGGCCCCCAACGTAGCCTGAGAAAACAGTCAACATTTCGAGACGCCTACACTGGTTTCCCCGCGAAATGACGTCTGAGAAACGAGCGCAGAAATTCCATACTGGCGTCGTTCACTCCCCAGATCTGGGTAGTGCTTCTGATTGGTTGAAGCAAATTTTCAGCAAATCAGAAGCATCATCCACATCTGGGTAGTGCCACGTCATCGGTATGGAATTGTTGCACTCCTTTCTCCGACGTCACTTCGCGGGAAAACAAGTGGTGACGTCGCGAAATGTCGGATGTTTTCTCAATCTACCCACAACGCTGTTACTGCAGTCATGGTTAACTTGCGTTGCTCAGAGTATAGGCTGACTACCCTATTCAAGGTACCAACTAGTTTTGTCATGGACACTTTGCTTGTTCTGGCCGCATGTCTAAAAACATTTTCCATCATTTTCTCTCGGCTCTGTGTGAACGCCGTCTTATCTACCTCGCAGCCAGGCGCGTTCTAGCAGATTGGTAATCGAGAGCAACTGGAGCGATTTTGGTTCGAGCAAGGGATCATGGAAAGAGCTCATTTTTACTCGCCCACCCCTCGCGGTGTACTTTGCGCCAAAACTTGACGTTTCTCTGATCCATTGCGCGATGCTCCTTTATCACTTGCAGTCGCACTTTTTACCAAACACTTGAGTCGCCTAACAACGAGAGAGCCGTCTTATTCTGACTTGGACTTCTTGGACCAAGTCAAAGTTAACCTTTTGACGCAGCCCAGGAGTTGTTTAAATGTATTTACTTATTAAGTTAACGCACTAGATCGAACCTTTTTCACTGCCTACCTCGCTGAAATACATCCCCGTTCTGATCTGCCCGGCGGAGGTTTGGGTCTTAGAAGCGAGTCTCGATGATGAGATTCAGCCTCGACCTCATCCAGGTTACCAAACTCCTGATGATGCGCGGGTTCGTCGGGTTCAATCGCCCAGTAGTCGTCATAAACGTCCTCAGCTACATCTTGCTGAACATCGTCTTTGTCTCCTCCTCCTCCAAAGAGCTCGTTTAGGCTCGGTATCCTGGGCTCTGCAGCCAGCAAATCCTGTACTGCACCTTTCACAGGACTCTCTTCCGCAAACTCGCTCTTAGCTGCACCTACGTTCTCTCCAGTTTCATTATGATTTTCAACTACATTTTCACGGTTTCCTTCCGAGTAGAAGTTATCGTCTTCTTTCTGTTCTCTCTGACTTGATGGTTCGCTATTTTCAGAGTCGGCTTCACTCTGATTACCAATATAAAATATACTATTTCTACGCGTGTCCTCATTTACTTTATTTTTATCAGATTCGCTCTCTTTCTCTTCCAGCGATGATATCTTACTGACTCGTTCCTCCTCACAAACTACCTCATTCTCTTGATCACCAGTTGTGGAAGGGCTATTCAGTTTTGCCTCATCTAACCTTTCATTGCTTTTCGAAGGAAGGTCTTGATTGGTTTCGGCCGGATTATCATCGACAGAAAACTCGGTATAATTATTTTCATCCCTCGGGGAGTCGACGTCCTCACAAACAGAATCTTCAGACAAGGATGACACGTCTTCCCCGAGATGTGCTCCTTCAGTGTCTCCTAACACAAACTCTGCTTCACTGTGATGAATATCCGGACACGTAGTGACACCCATCGCATGGGAGCCAGCAACGTGAAGGGCGTGGTGTGAGTGGGTTGACCTGGTCCCCTCCTGCTTGTCTGAAGCAAATTCAGCAGAATCGAGCTTGTATTCATCCACGTCAGGGGGGGTTAATGGGGGTTCGTCGTCTCTGGCGACAATAGGCTCTTCATCCATCATCTGTTCCAGTACTGAGGGTACCCGGAAGAGTGCTCCAGGTCTTGCCTTCCCAGCCTCCTCAGCAGGTGGTTCATCTACCATTTGTTCGAGTACTGAAGGTACACGGAACAGACTCGGAGGTTTCGCCTGGGGCGCGGGCTCGGGCGAGTTCCCTCGCGAATTGTGGTCCAGCTTATGACTGCTCACTTCGTCGTGGGTTTTCCTCTCATCGCTGCTGTGTCTCACGGGTTCAGAATCCAGCGGAAGGTCCCGCACGAGCTTCTTAATGTCGTCATGGTGATGATGATGTTCAAACATGGCGGACAAATGATGGCTACTACCCATGGGCAGTTGCCGCTCAGTTCTACCGACATTGGCGAGTTCCTCTAGCTCCTCATCGTTCTCCGTTTCTACGACAGGAGGGGGCATGTATACAACAGGCTGGTCATCAAAGACACCCGGTGACCAAGGAGACACAAATCCCTCTTCCGGGTCCTCCTTCGCAGCTTCTGGATTGGAATCCGCTAAAGCAGGCTCCCTTATGAGCGGAATAGGGGTAGCCGGGGCACCGGCACCCGGTGAGGGAGATTCCTTAGATACGGGTATCGTAGAGGGAGTTCCTTCTTTCCTGAAGTCAGATCCACCATTACCTACTTGACGTGGGGTCATTCGCTGTGGACTTTCAAGCCCACCATCGTCTTCATTTTCCAACTCCATCCCTGGCTCCACGGAAGGTTTGTTTGTTGCTGTTTCCTGGTAATGCATTCCACGGGGGTCAGGAACAATTTCGTCTGAACGATCTTCATTGTCATTTTTTTCACTGTTTATTTGAATCTGTGGAATTGGTATGATGTCGATCGCGTTGTAGTCGGCAGGTTTGTCCAGTTTTTCATTATTTTTATTCAGATGTGCTCTCTGAACATCCTGCACAATAGCCGAGATCATCGCCGGCGTTTCCATATTTATTTCTCCGTTCATCGGCTTTTCCTGTCAAAAAAGAAAAACGCCCTTCGTTAAGGACTGATAAATTGGTCCAAAACGAAAATTTTCTATAATTTGTCAAATTCTTCAATCCGTTGAGATAATTAGAAAGAGGAAGACGATCTACGCATGCTTGAGTGCATAGATTGAGAGCAGCCTTAAGGGCAGCCCCTTATTTGTCTTTCGAGTTTTAGTAGATCGCGAACACGCGTGAGGGTCGAGCAGGGACCCGCGTGGAACGAGGGCGGAAGCCCAAGTGAAAAAAGCAAAAACGAAAAAACCAGAAAATAACCCCTTTTCATCTCTCCGCCCCAATCTCTTCTGCTTTTTACCGTCAAATTACGTTATCAGCTTTTTCGCTCGCAACGCGTGGCTGTGAAGAAAGAAAATAGTCCTCGCACGGTCTGTTGCGTGCAGTTTGACACTGATATGCTCTGATGACTCCTCAAAAATCCTGCTAAATTTAACTTGGATCATGACGTCACCATTCAAGTTAAATTTAGATGGTTTTGTGTGCACGCATTTAAGAGCATAACAGTGTTAATATCTAACCGCCAATTTGCATTGACACGCTGATTTTAGACAAGGGGGCATTGTCGTCTTTTTCTCTTGGAAGATATGTATCAACAAATCCTTTGATTTCAGAAGTGTTATAATATATTCATAACGTCACACCTCACGCTAACACCATTAACTGCCTGAAAAACGACAAGGACTAACACAAGCTGTCTGTCTCAGAGAAATGTCCGTTAAGGGAGAGTTTACAGTGCTTTCAATTGCATTATGCAGTTGATATAGGTGTTTTACAAAAAGGAATTTACTAACACCAGCTGCCTGTCTCACAGAGATGTCTGTTTACGGGGAGTTGACAGTTCTTTCAAAAGTATTATGCTGTTGTTTTTAACGTTTTACAAAAAGAAATTTACGATTTTTGACTACAGAATTTTGACTTTGGCCCCTTTTTAGTGCAAAAAGGTTGATGTCTAGAAGAGATTGTAGCTGCTCTTCCATTCCATTTTGCAAGGTAAAACAAAGCTTAATAAACTAACACAATGTCCAACACTGCTGAATTCTTGCCAATCACAATGATAACAATTATTCACTTTTTCTTCCAACAAACTAACCTGCTTGACGGCCCTCTGAAGCCCATAAACACTTTGTGGCTTCAAAAAATGACCATTCTCCTTCTCTACCGCGTCCAACACCTCCCTGATCTTCTGAATTACTCCTCTGTCTGATGTGCCCAACTTGTTCTTAGCATTCCCATTCTTGACTCCGTTCTCTTTCTTATTTGCTTCATTGCCATGCTCACTGGGATCAGCCTCCAGCATGTCGACAGTGGATATTCTCTCTGATCCATGCAGGTTTGGAAGGCCAGCCTTGTTGTCTACCGCTGTGGTATAGATCTGTCCCATTGGTGGGGTACTTGTGGTTGTGGTTGCCTGTGAGGCATCGCCAGGAGTCTTTTCCCAGTCAAATGGATCACTCTCTTTAATTCCCTTTTTTGCAATGGCTTTTTCAATGATTGAAATCAACATCTACAAAGAGTGGATTAGGCCATAGTTTTGAGTTGCCCTCAGTCTTTGTTTTGAAGCAAGGCTAAGTACAAAGCCACTGATATGAAAATGAAATTTTAATTCTTATGAAAATAAAACTCATTTTCACAAGAAAGGTTTTGCACTTAGCCTCATTTTGAAAGTGAGAGTTTTGCAAACTCAGAAATGGCTTATAAACTTGGTGATAATCTAGTGCAACCTGACAATGAACAATGAAGAACAATATAACACAAAGGGTATTGTAAACAGGCTAACCCTTTAAGTCCCAAGAGAGACCAACATCAATTTTCTCCTACCAACATCAGCAGATCATCAAGAGTAAAGGTTATGAGAATTACCAAATTGATTACCAAAAAAGAGATCGCTTTGATCTTAAACCAAATTCTCTTAACTATTCTTAAAAGAAATAGGTGGAGATCAGTCTGGAGAATTTGTATGTGGATCTTGGGACTTCAAGGGCTAAACTAAACAAAAATCAAACCCCACCTTATAATCTGGCTTATCTTCATATTTCAGCTTACTAATGTGATCCAGGAACTGTTTGAAGCCTGTAGGCAGCGATTTCAAAAACAACTGATGGTCATAGCTCTTCTTCATCTTGCCAACTTGTTCCTTTTCCAAAACACAGAAAGTTATGGTAATCGATGAATTTCGGCAATGTCATTTTGTACTTGTTGTGGTTCAGTTTTATCCTTGGCTTAATTTCAAATTGATCATAACACACTACCCTACCCTAAAAACAGAGGAATATAACCCAAGGATATGATCAAACCACAACAATCAAACTTGACAAGGGAAACCTGGTTTGAGTAGGGTAAAACGCAGAATCAAGAACGTCTGAAAGAATCCTTCCCTGTTTTACTTCTGTCAGTTAAGGGAAAAACACAGCCAACTTCTTCAGGTGAAGTAGCTGACAAGTTTTTTTGAAAGCACACATACCTTATCCTTGATTTTTCTCCATGGAAGATGCCCAATGGCAAACTCTGCCATCATGTAAAAGAATGACCACAAGTCATCTTGTCGTCCCATTTCCTGCCAAATAAACACACCAAACTGAAACAAATTTATATATGCTACTTTTGCAAACAATTACAACACTTGGAGACTTCTGCAGCTATGCATTTTAGGGCTTAAACCTTTTGAAAGTATGAATTTACCTTTCATCAAATTCTAGCAAAGATCATAGGTGTTGCATATTTTTCAGGATGGTTCGGGATGGGGTATGTCAATGAACAAAAAACAACACATTCATTAAAAGCCCTTTTTTTGTTCTTCATTGATAACAACAGTGAATGTGACACACACCTTATTCTCGTGAGCATTTATTGAAGCATAGCGCACAGTGCCTCGGAAACCTGCTGAGTTCCTTGCCTTAAAGAAATGAAAAATTTTACTATGTCAGAAATAACAAGGGAGCTCGGGGAAGTGCAAGTGGTTGTACATGATCACTGGAAAGACACCACAGACAAAAAACAACATTGGCAACACTTTGATACTGAAGATTTGAACATAACTAAAAGAGATATTAACAGTTCACTCACTGCTCTAACTTCTCCACTACTCTTGACGTACTGTCTTGCCAAGCCAAAGTCCAACATAAAACATGAGTGGCACATATCTGGAGTTGTACCCATAGCAAAATTGGACTGCAAACAAATAAACCAAGTAAATGCAAGTTAGTTCACTATAATAAATTATTCTTCTATCGCCGTTAGCACTAGGTAATTACTTCTCCTGTTCTAAGTACAGTGGAATCCCACGTTACGGCCACGTCAGTAATAAATTACAGCCACTTTTTTTCGGCCTGGCAAAACAGCCATACATTTCTCTAGAAAAAACCCCCATTAATGTGGTCACCCATTAATAAGGCCAGTAGCCACATTTTAAAATCCCAAACAGTAGAATCTCTTATAATTTCACCCCGTAAATACAGCCACTTGTTCGAAATATAGAAAATTAAAATGCCTGTGGCATGTCAATTTTACTGACCTGCAGTACTCTGAGTCTGTTCTTGAACTGTTTTTAGACTGCAGTACACAAAAAAGTGCACTTGTTGCGATTTTATAGGTGAAGTTTAAAAGTGTTTTATTTACCGAAGGAAAATTTTAAGTAGTTTTTTACTGTCCTCGATCTCTCTATTCAGTTGTTTATAGATGAGAAGAAATGTTGTTCAAGAAATGTGAACACAATGTATGGTGTATTTTGTCATTATGGTCCTCAAGTCATAAAAATTAATTTGAGCCTGCCCGGATAATACAGCCAATTTATTTTTACCCATTGGTTACCGTATTAACGGGGTTCCACAGTAAGTTAATGTAATTCTCTTTTTAGTTGCCAAGGTGTATTAATTTTTTAAAAAAGTCCCATCCAGTAGTCCGGTACAAGTAGATATAATTTGTTCCCGGGCAAGTAACTTTCAAAGCTCACTTGCCCAATGGGCAGGTTTCCAGGCAAGACGTGGCCCTGGGCAGGCAAACTGTGGCAGCTGCTTTCCCAAAGGACGAGCTGGAATTATAGTTTTTTTCAAGCCCTGATTTGCACAAACAATATCCTTACTGGTTTAATGTCTCTGTGTAGGAATCCAGCTTCATGTATGGATTTTATGGACTTAAGAATCTGAAAACTAAGTCGTAACATGGTGCTCTGGGAGAACACTCCCTTGGGCTGACTCCGTCGCAGATCAGCTAGGTTACCGCCTTGTAGAGACATCACCAAGTAGTTGAAATTCTCATTCCTGCCACAGCTTATAAACTTGCAGACATTATTACAACCTTTAAAAAACAATAACAATAATTGGATTAGACTAGCTCTTGATGCAAATCGAAATTTAAAAAAAAAATAAATTCATAGAAAATGATGCAGTTTAAACCAGCTAAAAATGGAACCTACCCTAATTTTTTTAAAAAATAATGCACAGAAAAATAATACATATATTTTTCTATCATTATTCATTATTGACCAAGCATCAAATTGACGTCAGGTTGGCTAGATATTGGCCAAGGTCTTTAATGCATATTTACAAAAAGTCAATATAATGTATTAAACCTGACAATGTTTCTGGTTTTTCCAACTAAAATGGTGACCTAGTGAGATATAAATAAACTGCTTTCATAATAAATTATTTGCAGTCCAGCAGTGGGAATTAATGGTTCAGAAATCCACTTCACCAAACAACTTCCACTGCCTTCCTATAGTGAAGAAAGAAAAGAAAATTACCTTGCAGTTTCTTGAGCACAGCGACCTCCATTTTCAGGACCTGTTTGGATTGGTTGACAGACTCCACCTTCAGGGCAACAGAATCTTTGCTTACAAGATCAAGGGCTGCATAAATCTCCCCTAAATTCAACAACAAAACAACACCAATTAAAGTCTGCTGATGAAGATTGCCATTTCCATGACATTGGTCCTTTGAACATCAAAGGAGTTTTGAATCTTTGTTAGAAACATCCAGAATTAATATTAACACTCCATTAGTATTGGGTGTGCAGGAAAGACATCACAGAAGTTTACAATCACATGATCAAAATGTTTCTTTACTTGTTGTTTAACATTCATTATTTTTACCACCAAAAATATGTTTCACTTCATGATCAGGTTCATCCCAAATGATTTTTTTTGCTCAGTTTTAGTTTACCTGCTCATGAATTTTCGAATTTAAGAAATTGCAAACTTGAATCTGATTATTTAATGTATTTGACTACATGATTCGCTCACTATGCAAAACAAATAACTATTTAAACAATAAGCTTGAGTAAGTCCACATTTATTTTATTAATTTATTCAGACATACCACAATCGAAAACAAAAATTTATTGATAATGAAAAAAGTCTCTCTTATAGCCAGATACACCTGATCTCTCCATCAAAGAAACCAACAACACAACAAACTGTGTGAAGTCTTAAATTTACGCCTGTTAACACATCCTCCATGTTCAAAGTGCACTTAACACATTGCTTGCTGCTCTAAGATTTTGCATATGCACTATTCCTTATTAACCTCTCTTCAGGGACACGTGTTTTTCAAAAAAATAACTACAAAATAATCCAACAAAAACTCCAAGTTGAATAATTTCTTATTTGGTCCAGATACCAGGATTACTCTTTTTAGCAGTATGTGTTTATTGCTATACATTGGCAACTGCTTGTGGGGTCGCATGTATTACAAACAACCAACTACTGCCAGAAGTCACATGCTCCTCATGTGCTACCAAACATGTTCAAGTAAAATAGCCGCAAGTATTTCACAGTCATTGTTAGCAGGAGTCACTGTGGCTACATGAAGATAATGGCTAGTATAATCTGGAAAATTGTGGTTTTAGATATTTTGACTACACTCTGAACATCACGGATTATAACCAACATAATAGGAACTATTAAATCTTAATTACAGTAACATACAGTAATAGAAGAACTGGAATGAACCATGTGCAATATCGTTGTACTGTAGCTAAAATTGGTTATGATTTATTGACATTGGTGACTTTACTCAAATGCGTTGACTAAAGTTCATTTGTGAAGAAAAATGCAAATAATCAGCTCTAAGCAGGTGTAATAGAAAATTACTAGATACTTAAACATTATGACAAAGTTTCCAATAATTATTGCAATTAGTTGTCTTAAAGGAATTACAATAGCTAATATTATTATAGAAGTACTGCATTATTTTTAGTGACAATGAATATATGAAAGAACACGTACTGTACTCATTATTCATGCTATAAATTTAAATGATTTCACAACAAACACTCACCGAATCCCCCTCCGCCAATCTTCTTGTCCTGTTTATGAAAAGAAAACATATATATAAGCTTACAAGGTCATGACCGCGCTCTCTATGCATATTGTAATATTGCAGCTTTAACCCAACAAAGCCAAACAGCAAAGTCCCTTGTAGACTATACGTTTTGTACTATTTAAAAATCATACACAGAGAATTAAAAATATGAAAGAAACTTGCACCCTCGCATGAATAGTTAGGTCTTTTTTTGTTAGAAGTTGTACATTTCAGTCTAGAGAGAAATGAGAATTGTCACGTCGTCTGTACAAGTGTTGACTCGATATCATTTAAAATTACACAACCCAGTTGTTATTAGAACTGTCAAGCCATGCATTCACGACATTATTTACATTCGACAAGATGGCTAGATAAAATAAATGCATATGAGCATACGATTTCTCAGAGCGGAAATACATCTGAAGGCTATAATTTCCTTTCGCCTCCTGCTTCCGCGATTAAAACTGAGTCAACGTTCTCAGAATGGACGCAAAATGATTACAAACAACACAAAATGAGCGCAGCTAATGTTAACAATAGTTTCACCACTGTGGGAGATTTGACTCGATGACTCATACAACCGGCATTTTGCTTGAATATCGCTACGTTACGAAATCTTTTCGATCGACTTCCTGCGTGTGGTTTAAGACTCGACGAGTGAACAAAACGAAATATTTTCCCCAGTAGAATATAGATTATAAATTCGCTATGGAAAGCCTGTATTTTACTTTAGTTTACATCCAAAGAAGATTCAGCTGTTTATAGCACAAATACGCGATTTCCCAAACAGGTTTTTAATTGCGAAACAAAACTGACTGAGCCACGCTGGCGAAACCAGGGGAAAATTGGACGCAAAAAATGATCATTAAATCAGCTTAAACTACCACCATTATCTATAAAGGATCGGGTTTCGTTCTTGAACTTATAAAACAAGGAAATCAGCTTTAAAATGTCAAGGAAGCGTACTTACGATCTTCCATCGCTGCCTGACTATATCGCCCGGCGAAAGAAGATCCGCCGCCATAGAGCTACCTGCCCTTTATAACACTAAAACCCAGGAGAAACATTGGTGATTGTGTTCAGGAGAGAAATGCTCTCGCCTTCCAGTCTCTATTAGACTACTTAAAAACTCTAAACCACTATAGACAATTCATATCACTTCTTGTTGAATGTAAAAGTCGCTGAATATCAAATACGCGAATTCGGCTTTCGGCCGCGACAATACAAAGTTCGTTGCTGTTATGTAAGGCAATCAAGAAATTTTCGGTCCTGCGGTCTTCTTCATGAAAATTGAGACTTTGTTCAATGTTTTCAGCGGTTGCAAAAAAATAAGTAAATTCTTTATGTCCGATGATGCGGGCTGTCAATCGCAAATGGCAAAATGGCGCCTTTCATAACGAAAGTTCCCACACGTGATGTTTTTGATGCCAATTATTTGACTTATCTTGTAGAGATCTAGTATCGCCGCCATCAGTGAACGGTGATGACAAATTTACAAGACTTCTGTGGATCTAAGAATGCATCACAATTCGTGTTGTGGAACAACGGTGACTTTGGCGAATGTTTCAAACTTCTTTGTCTCGTTTGTCCCGCAAATTTTCTCTTGGTTTGTTCCAGTATATTCTTTGCCAGAAGAAAATGGCAGACATTCGAGTTTCTGCAGCATCACTTGTATTTACTTACGAAGCTTCAGGCCTTGATCTGCGCGTTAATTTTTCTGGAAGCACTGATCGAAGTTTCATGCTCATGGTCTTTGAGGACTTACCATCCCCCAGTCTATCTATTATCGTCCTTCTTAATTGCCTTAGCTTGGATTTCAAATGCATTTACAGTGTGGAGAAACAGACAGGTCTTTATTTTAAGACGATGTTACCCTGCTGTTCACGTGGCATTCATACTATTGGCTTTCCTTATGAGCTCTGTTCAAGTGTACTCTGTTTTCCATAAAATCCATGGAAATGATTTTGATTCTTTACTCATTCACGAGTATGGCACCTTGGTGAGAATTTGTCTTCAAGTTATGTTTTTAGTTTTGTTAATTATACCAACTGCTTCCAGCACCTGTAACAGGATTGGTTTGAATGTAGACTCATCAACAACGACATGTAGGATTCAAAGTACGAGTCACACTGAACGAGAAGCAATTTTAAGATCAGGTTCAAGAGGTACATTCTACAGCAGTACACAGTGTGTTACAGATCATCTTGGTGTTGCTGAAGAAAAATCAAACTTATTTTCCAAATTAACGTTTTGGTGGGTGCGACCCATGATGCAGAAAGGTTTCAAAGGAAGACTTCAAAGTGCAGCAGATCTATTTATGCTACCTCAAAGTCTTTCAACAAAGAGGGTCAGATATTTGTTTATTGACAATTTTGAATGCACGGATAACCAGCCAAATCAGTCAAATCAAGTGCTAGATGATAGCATCTCCGATGATCATGGATATACTTCAATAATATTTTTTCCAGGAACACAAAAAAGTGTTTCTGATCCAAACTTTAGACTGCGATATGGAAGCAGGTCTGTCAGAAAAACTATAAGTACCAATAGTGCAGACTTTTCTGAAAATGAAGATCCTTCTATTACAGTTCCCAAAGTTGCTGTCCAGAGAACCCTTTTAAGAGCTCTGCACAATTCATTTGGTTTGCAGTATTACTGTGTTGGACTCCTGAAGTTAACAGGAGATGCTCTTAGCTTTGCTGGACCACTCTTGTTACATGCATTGGTTTCTTTTATGGAAAACAAGCAGGCAAGTGAATGTTTACCACACACAGGTATCCCAACTTAGGGGAAATGTTTCTTCTATCTAGGGATGCCTGTGGCTTTCGATTGCCCTCTCCAGGTTCAAGTCCCACCATCCCAATGGAGGAGGTGCGGGATTGATTTAGAGTTTAAAAGAACAAGGCATACTACAATTATTGTGCTATTTATAGTCTTTGTTATGTAACGAGATGCAAAGGTTTTTTTCTGCAATCCCACACCTTAGTATTGAATTATTTCCTTGGACTGGAAATTTTGCTCTACTTTTTCTTCACCCAGGCCCTGCTTGTTTAGACATTGGATAGCATTATCCCATGGACAATTCACTATCCAGCAGACAGGGCTGTCAAAAAGTTTCTAAGTAGCAATCTGATAATGAATAGTAGGTAGCTTTGTAACTCGTACCAAAGGCACAAGTTTTTGAGGGACGAGGCATCTATTGTAGAGACATTTTGAAAATTAGAGTCTCGGAAATGGTGTTTCCAGAGGTTTTCAAGAGGTATTTTCCACCGCGGATGCCATGTTGTTTCGTCAGAATACACAAGACTGGAAACAATGCCGTCAAAATGTCCCAGGAGTATAATTGCACGGTTTGAACATTTCACAAATCTAAACCTGTTAGAATATGCGTTCAATGTCATTCAAAACTGGGAAACCATGGTTCACAAGAGCCTTGAAAAGTCCTTGAAAATTGAAAAATTGTGGGATATTCTTGTGGGATATTCTTTCCACAGAAGTCCTTGAATGTGTTGGAAAGCTCCTTGAATAAAAATTGCCTTCATTAAAAACAAAATGTTTTGCGCAAAGGAATGATTGAAAGCACAGCAGTACACAATTTTTCTTGGTGATCATGAAAGTGTTTTCTTATGATTTTGGTGTTCTTGGCACAGTTCATTTTCCGTTTTTTGAAGTACCCTAGGAACTATGCCTTAATGGAGGAAGGTATTGCAATAAGCGACCCCTCTCCACCTTAAAGGTCTTTACTTCATGTTATTGGGGAAAAGGAAGTCCTTGAAAAGTCCTTGATTTTTTCCCAAAAAATTCTGTATGAACCATGGAAATGGATGCTTAACAATTTTATTCCTTGGTGCGTATTTTTTGTTAGCAGTTATGGTAGAAAGAGATGAAAGGAGCTGGTTAAAGAGGGCTTACTAGCCGGCAGTTTTGGTGGGCTACCGGCCCTTATTGACAGCCCTGGCAGATAAATATTAGAGAAACCAACTGTGCTATCCACTGGATAGAAATTTATCCAGTAAAATGTATTATGTACCTTTTGAACAACTTGCCTGGCCCCAGTTGTTCAAAGGCTGGATAACACTATCCACTGTATAAATCTCTATCCAGTGGATAAGACAATTGGGTTCCCTAATATTTATCTGCTGGATAGTGATTTATTTCAATTGGTGGATAGCACAATCCAATGTTTGAATGTACAGTGGAACCCCGATAATAAGGTCACCAATGGGCTGAAAAAAATTTGGCCATATTAACAGGGTGGCCGTTTTAATGAGGGTTTTTTTTACAAAAAAATGTGTGGCGGTTTTGGCCAGGCGGCCATAAAAAAGTAGCTGTAATAACAAGGTGACAGTTTCACTGTATAAATGGGTTCTGGTAACATACTGCTAAGGATAACCCTGTGATTGACTAGCATCCTCTTTAGGGGGAAATAACAATGCTCCTGGGTGTTTTTTGCTACAGAAGCTGGAGGAAGCTTTGTGGAGGGTCGTGTCACGAGTTCATGAATAACAATTTTGCGTTTCACAAGTCACAAAACAAATAAAGTAGTTATTGACCTTTGATCTCAGCCACATATTCAGGTGATCTCTGCACGGCTATAAACTCCCTAGGGATCGCCATCTGTAGATGGGTCTGAGTGTACTGAAGTGTGAAGTTACATCAAAAGGCTCAAAAGTGTAGTTAAATCTAACCACCAGGTGCTAGTTAAGATAGTTTGGCCAAATTTCAATTGATCTTCAATGTACGTGAACACAATCAAGGATTTTGACAGTTCACGTTTCATGGAGTGCACTTCAATCACCATTCACAGAACAGTTTTTCAGTTTGTCACGATTCATGGACACTAGTCCTTGTGGGCTCCTTGGCTTGTGTGCACCTTAAGCTGTTTTATTTTTTTTGCCTCTTCTCATTAATAACTGTCTGAACTTATTTCAGTGAATGAATGAATGAATGAATATCCTTTATTTAAACACAATCAGAATAAAAGCAGTAAATTGCTTGAGGGGTCATGTATACTAAGAAAAAATGTATAATCATTCTTATCTAACTACTGTTTACATAAAAAATAAAAAGCTAAAAAATGTACATCAAACGTTAAAAATAAAGATTAAAATTTAAGATTTTGTAATTAATGATGTGCCCTGATAGGAAGCCTTACTACACTAAACAATGTGCATCTTGTAATTGTCTCAATATATAACTCAATATTTCAGGAACCAATGTATCATGGCTACCTCTATGCATGTGGACTGTTTCTGACCACATTTTGCTCAGCATTCATTAATTCACAGTTCAACTATTGGGTGAGAAAAATTTTTTTCAACTTCAGTCAAGCCATTTTTAGTAATGAAATAACATTAATCCACAACATTTTATCATTATATATATTTTTTCAGGTGAATAAAATTGGTTTGAAGATTAGAGCTGCTGTGATAACTACAGTTTATGACAAATCTTTGTCTGTCAGCCTGACAACCTTGTCAAAGTTTTCTTCAGGAGAAGTATAAAGTTTGCCTTAATTTTTAACACTCACCATTAATAATATTGACACACCCATTTACTCTTGAGTGTAATCAGGGTTTAGAACCGGTGGGGAAATATCAAAACAGAACACTTGCAAAATTTACACAAGTGCAATGTAAAATTGTTAGCTAAAGGTATATGCAGTGGGAGCGCACTACTACACCCTACCATGCTGCCTCTCAACAAAAAACTAAATACATGTAATTATTATAAATTTGTTAGAAAAAAATTGCATATTTATATACCTAGGAATATATTTTTTCGCCATCTTTTAATAATTCACCCTGAATTTTTTTAATAGGATCAGTCTGAAGTTTCTTGGTGTTGTGGCTGAGGCAGTCATTCACTGAATGCCAAGAATAGGTGGATTCAAAGTAAATGATGAGCGCAGCTTTGATTAAACTTTTTCCAGTTAGTGCTCACAAATTTCTACGCATGGTCTTTGCAGGTTGTAAATTTTATGAGTACAGACACAGACAGGGTGGTAAACTTTGCTCCTAGTTTTCATCAGTTTTGGAGTTTACCATTTCAGATTGCAGTGTCACTGTACCTTCTCCATCAACAGGTAAATAAAATAATGCTGTTTGACTATAAAAGAACAAATTATGAATTATTGGGAGGCATTTTGAGACAGCTTGGTATAGTTAACATTGTGATTTAAATTCTTCGTTTTTTGCTATTTAAAAGATCACAAAACTTTAATGTAATGTGTGAAATAAGGTAGCGGTAGTTTTAACCTTAACTACATTAATATTCTGTAAATCCTCTATTTAGCCCCTGGGGGGCTTTTTTATTTCACACACATTTAAGCGGGAGTGGGGGAAGCTTAATACAGATGGGGGGAGTTATTTGAGAGGGTGGGGCTTATTTAATTTAGCCCAAAGGATGGTATCAGTTCTCCATAAAGAACTAGAATACATTTAGTGGAAAAGCTCAAGTACAAGAAGTTGGAGGTCATGCAGCCGAGGATCATAAATAAATGTGAACTTCCAGTTGGTGAATAAACATCCTGGATCAGTACACACGAAGTTTTACAATCATAATTCATTAATACAGTCTATCATTTATTAGTGAAGAATAATGAGGGGGAAGAAGAGTTATCATTAATAAAAAAATTGTAGCTTAATAATAAATATTACTGATATTTAATATTGATTATTTTATCTTTCAGGTTGGCATATCATTCCTTGCAGGTCTTGGCTTTGCTCTTCTTCTTATTCCAGTGAACAGATGGTTGGCTGAAAAGATACAGAAACTCAGCCAAGAAATGATGACCCAGAAGGACAAAAGAGTCAAGGTATCAGCTAAAATCCATTTTGTTACTGAACGAGTAGGGCAAATAACCTTTAAAAGGTTATTTGCCTTACTTTAATTGCTAGATCAATGCAGACTATCACTCTGTATACTGTAGACAAGAGGTCACTATTTTCAATTACTGTCTATCTATAGTAATCAGTAAGCTTCTCATGTTAACCATTTTTTCATGGAAACTTTCCTCGCAAACACCATTTGAAGCTATAACTAGAGTTGTTTTATGGTAACTCTCTGGCTTAACCAAATGTGCATGTATCATTTCTGCATGGGCATTCATGAGTGATTCAAGGATGAATGGCCTAAACAGAGTGTGCTTTGAGTTACAGTCCACTTGCAGAAAATTTGATCCTTATTAATTTTCCTCAACTTTTGTTGATTTTTGTTGTTGTTGTTTACTTTTTTACTAATTTAGGTGATGAATGAAATTTTACATGGTATCAGAGTAATTAAGTTTTATGCCTGGGAAAAAAACTTTGAAGAAAAAGTTACTGAGTTAAGGTAGGGAATGAAATATCCGAAAGTTATTAACTATTACTTAAGCATCATTTCCTCATGAGATCTAGAGTTGATTTCTTGCCTAATGGACCAGTCCTCTAGGCAGACTTGTAAGCAAAAACTTATAGTCATGATGACATCTACATACAAATATTGTGTACTTCCAGAAAAAAAATTAATGTTTATACCCTCACCCATGGAAGAGATTTATACTTCTCCCCTCCCCTCCCCTCCCCTGTGGAAATTCCAAATTTGCTTCATACACTGCCTTTTAAAATTCTCTTTAAGACGCATCCCCTTCCTCCTGCAATTTCCAATCCCCTCAAAGGGAATATTGGTATTTTCTACAACTTTGCCTTTAAATTTTTGGCCTTACAGAAGAAGAGCCTTCCCTTATGCAGATCACTTTTTTATTCTGGTCCCAAGCAAGGGTGTTGACTTACTATAGGCTCAATTATTGTTTGAGGTCTGGGATTTAAATTATTGATGTTGAGAACACAATACAATTTATTTTCAGAGCTGCAGAGTTGAAAAGCTTAAAGGGAAGGAAGTATTTGGATGCCTGGTGTGTTTATTTTTGGGCAACAACACCTGTTATCATCTCCATACTGACATTCACAACTTATGCTTTGCTGGGAAACAAGCTGACAGCAGCTAAGGTGCAAATAGTTTTCCTAATAATGTTTAAACATGTACAGTGGAACCCTGTTAATACGGACATTGACGGAGCATGCCATAGTGTCCTTATTAAACGTGTCCATATTAAGTGGTTTAATGGTAGAGAAAATATATGAGCTTTTTTTTGTAGGGATAAAGGAAACTGTCCGTTATATACAGGTGTCCATACTGAGTGGGTGTCAATAGAGCAGGGTTCCAGTGTACTCTTGTGCAAGAAAATAATAGTACGCCTTAAAGAAAAATGCAAACTTAAAAAATAAATTTGAAAAATTATAAGTTGTTATTGTGGCATGATATACCTAGCATTAAAGTTTCCTATCAAAGTAACACATTAAAGAGATCAAAAGCGGCCTTAAAGCTGGTGGAGTTGTTGCAACCTGCAGTTCTTGACACTTGTAACATTAAAAATTTCCAAATCGTTATTGAACAATGGCCCATGTTCAATATATTAAAATTCTAACATGACTCTTAGGCTTTCTGGTCATTTTTCTATATTTCGTCTGGTTTTCTTTACACTCAAGTCTCTTCTGCGAATTGGGAGACAATGGAGTCATGAAAACTTTGCTATTTTGTCTGTAGATCCTCAAAGTCATGTCAGAACATTAATTTAGTATGGTGAACGTGGGCTATTTAAACCACATTTATAGTCATTATTACCCTCTTACTTTTTTAACATGAACGTCAAGCAAAGTTTATAGCCTGCATAGTAGCATTTCCAGTCAAGTTATTGCGCGAACATTGTAGAGAAGGGGTAGGAAGGGGGAGGAGGAGGGAAGAACAGGAAACGTTTCTCTCCTCTCCTCCCCGTTCATTCCTCGTTTTTGCTCTCGTCCCAACTTTCTTGACCAACTGTACAAATAACTATATTTTGTCCAAACAAGAAAATTTCTCATGTATGTCTTCGTGATTCTAAAATGCCTGCAGGTCAGCAAAATCATGGTCATTATTACCTCATTATCATTATAATTTTTACTACTAGTATTAATTATGCTACAAACTATGATTCTTCAGTCTTCTCTACGGGCCTGTTTACATGGAGGTTGGGGACTCCAGGTAGGTGAGGTAACCTGCTTAGGTGGGGTAACCTGCCTGTTCATATAATCTGTCATTTTAATTTGATCACGTTTGCATGATAAGTGGGGTGACCCGCCAAAAGTTACCTCACCAACTTGGGGTCTCCCACCTCCATGTAAACAGGCCCTAAATGTGATTCATTATTTGCCTTTGCAGGTCTTCACTAGTGTGGCATTGTTTAACATGCTCATTTCTCCACTGAATGCTTTTCCTTGGGTGCTGAATGGACTGATGGAGGCCTGGGTCTCAGTTAAGAGAATTCAAGCTTTTTTGTCTTTGAATAACCAGGATTTAACTGGCTACTATGGACAGCTGGAATGCTCTGATAAGGCAGATGGTAAGTCTAGCTAACAAGGTTTCCACTCAGAAAAATATTCCCCGAAGCATTCAAGCTGCTCTTGTAGAAATGGTGCTTAAAAAAAGTTACCCAGCGAAAGGTGGAATTTTAGAGTTAACATGGAACGCGTAAATCAGTGTAAAGTGCAATTAATATTTCGAGTAAATTTTGTCCTTGACAGAAGGCGACTTTTATGTACGACGAGCCGACCAAAACGGACTTTTCAGAAAGACTAGCAATTTCATTACCTCCCAGTATATTTGTTACAGAATAGACAAGAATATCAAAATAACCGCTTAAAGTTGTAGACGATCAGAAAAAAAGCAGAAAATGCCAGAAGGTAGCGTTGGCTCGACCTTTCTTTGGTTTGCTTTTCGCTATATTTTCTTGTATAGTGTAGTTCAGTTTTTTTTTTCTTTATGTAGCCGTGACTTTGTCAATAGGATAATTTTTCTTGTTCAATTTGAGCTTGAGTTCGTACATTACATGTTAATTAACTACTTAAATAAGGCAAATTAAAATTCAATGAAGTGATTTAAAAATGCCTTAACGAAATTGATAACAAAAAAATTGTGTGTTCTTTGCCTCGTTCTTGTACATTGTGTTATTTTTAAAATGTCTTTTGGTACTACACGTTTCAGTTACCCGTGCCCCTGAAGTTTTTATAAGCAATGGTCATTTCAGCTGGAGAGAACTGGAGGAGTCTACGGGTGAAGAGGGCGAAGTCTTCTCTACCTCAGGAGAACTAACAAATATAGACTTCTGTGCTGAGAAAGTAAGCAGTCTTCCCTACTAGATACTACCTAATTGAAACCAAGTCGTGCTACTGCCGTGTAGCAAGGCAAGCCTGGAATATATAACCATTTCACTACCAATATGTGAATATGTAAACAGTGATAGGCAATAATTTAACGTATCTTTATTCCGTTTTTAGGAAACGTTATAGGGTTGACCTCGTGTTTCCTTTTCATGATGTATTTTATTTTTGTTTTCTTATCTTTAAACGTCATGAATAAACCAGTATTATTTATCGCAAAAATTTAAATTTCCTGTCATAAAATCATAACAATTGAATAGCTGCAAAAGTTCTTCCAGAGAGGTTTTATTTGACTGGTAACTCTAAAGAACTTTGTCACCGATAACTTAAGAGCCCGGCGACAGATAATCTCACCGTAGTGTGGCCCAGGAGGGAAAGGATTAAGGAAGGTGTCCAATGTTTTCGCGTTGCATCATACATGAATTTACCGGGAAATGTGGGTGGAAGCTTGCAAATAGGTTTTCTTTTTAGAATTGACATTGACATTGTCTAGAAGGGTCACCGTTTTAGTCAGCCGGACAAACCGGGAAAATTGTTGGACATTATGTTGACCTTTTACAAATCTGCATGGTCAAATATGGAGAAACGTTGTCTTAAGTAGTAGGGTCACCCACCTACCCGCGCTACACTGGGTGACTGAGCCGACTTTTCATACATTTCCTTGCAAAACTTGGCGAACCGTCTACATGAAATACAAATAGTTCATTATATCTTCCTCTGACAATATAGCCCTTGGACCCTTCTGTTGAGGCGATGACAACTGCTGCTAGGTTTTCAATACTGGCACCTTATACCAGAGGCGTATAGCAACACTATTGCAATCGCACATCATTATTATAGACTTTTGTCCCCGGGGGGACTCCCATATTAAAGTGACCGGATGCTCATCGTCTCGCTTTGCGGTGTAAATTGTAGATTTTGGTCTCACTTAGGGTGTTTGGGATGGAAATTCACTGTATTTGCCCATTCACTGACCCCACATATATCTCCCTTAGGGGCAGGAGCCGGTTTGATTTGAATTTTTTGACAAGCATTCCCGTCACTTTTATATGGAAATTCCGCCGGGGCTTTTGGCAAGGACCACGGAGGCGTCTAGTACAGTAACCGGAAGTAATTTTTTTCCCGCCACGCTTCAATGTCTCAAGGTTTTCAAACCATGACGGCGACAGTGGTCAAAATGTCGCTTTTTTAAATAAAAAACCGAATTCCCATTCTTTCAAACTGGTTCGCGATTATTACAAGTCGCTTTACAAGGCGAACTTAGGGCCCGTTTACATGGAGGTGTAGGACCCCAGGTAGGTGAGGTAACCCGCTTGTCCATATAATCTCTAATTTTTTATTTGATCACGTTTACATGATAGGTTGGGTGACCCGCCGAGGCGGGTAGCCCTGTCTGCCAAACCGGGTAACCCTCAGGTTCTCCTCTCTGGGGTCCCCCACCTTCCTGTAAACAGGCCCTTATAGAGGAAAAACCTTCGTCTTCGTTTGTTTAGCCGTTTGTTTACTACCTCAATGAGGTGTGAAATTAGGCATTTTCACGTTGTGGTCGTGCAGTGATGGCAAAGAAATGTCGGTAAAACAATAAGGTACGCGTGCAAAGTTGTTGACTTGTTAATTTTAACTTAGAAGGTGGCTATGCTACTCCTCCTGAATACGTAGAAGATCATGGCGGCCCGTATTATCTAGCACGTTGAGTATTGCACTTTTTATGCTTAGAACGTTAGTGTGTATTTGCCTTTTTGGGTCATCCACTCACTAATAATCGGGCACACAAAGGTACCCCTCACATGTATAAACGGGTAACGGGCCCATAAAGATACCCAGTCACAGTAAAAACAGGCTCACAAGGTTACCCAGTCATTTTATAATGGGGCTCACTAAGATCTTACTACCTTTCATTTGCCTCACAAATATATTCGTTGCCTTTTTTGTATATTAAACACACAAAGGCGTTTACTCCCACCAAATACTAAACTCACTATCGATACATCATTTTGGACAAATGAAGGCGGGTTTGCCAATCTACTAAACCCCCCGGCCAAAAAAATCCCAAACGATTCTTGAACAAGGTGGCAAGGCATGCAAGTTAAAAATAAAGCAAAAGTGAAAACATAAAGCAAATGTACACTGGAACTGCCTCCCTGAAGCCATGATTGTATCATCACGTTTAATAGAGTCTTTTAAATGTTATTTATCAGCTTTTCTCAGGTAACAGTTACATAGTTATCTTTCCTTAATTTAAGATCATTATTTTATATTATTTTACGGTTGGCGTGATGTCTTAGCGATTTTACCGACCGAATATATGTAGATGTACACCTTATCACAAAGGCGGTAATAAATTCCCACGAGTTTGGCCTAAGTGTTGTTTTCCAGTGGCGCTTAATTTTTACGTGCGTACGTGCGTTAAATTTACGTTCGCAAATAAAATAGAGGCCATGCATGAAAGGTCGTTCGTAGAAGTAAAAGTTGAACCTCGCTTAACTTCTCGTTTAAGCTCAGCATTCTTTATCTTGCCTCTACTATATTTACGTGATTAAAATTTACGTGCGTTAACGTGCGTAGCCAAAAACGCCGCGTCAGTGGAAATCAACCTTAACCAACACAGGCGAAACTCCGATCCGACCCGCCGAAACGAAGAAATAGATAACAACTCACCATGTAGTAGGCAATACATGTGTCCCTCGAGGAAAAACAGAACCTTCCACAACTTGCGGAAAAAATGTACAGAGCAAAAGGATTCCGTCACCTCTCCTTGGCGTAGAAGTGGAGTTCGAAGGTCTAGCACGTGGCTGAATAGCATTGTGTGTTCCAAGACAGTCACACTCGCCGACGCACCTGTCTGAGCTTCATTTCCAACATCTTGTACTGTTTGCGGTTGCAAAGGAAGCACGGCCTGCTGGAACGCAACCGACGAAACGGCAACAGGCCGTGCGGAGCAGAGCCTTCCTGACCCGCGTTCAGAGTGACACTTTTTGCGAACTGACAACTTTGCATATATTAGTCAGGTTTATTATATAAACACCAATGAAATACCAGGTGAGCTTTCGCGCGAAAACATGATATCTTCACACGTGAAAATAACATATTATTTTCAGATGTAAAAATATCACCGTTGCTATGGCTACATAATAAATCGCGCCTTTCGCAGGAAAAAACTGTTTCAGTGAAATGGTTTGGTATTTCAATTGTGTTTATATAATAATCTCGTGTTGAAAATATTTCACGAGTGAGCGCAGCGAACGAGTGAAATATTTTTCAACACTCGAAGAGAAATTTCGTATCTCCGCGCGGCCATGTAATATCCTCTATTTATGTAATGCCTAATACGTCATCGAAAGGGATAATGAATGTTACATGACTGTGAATATCATCACATGCTCTTCATTCTATGACTGTCAATAGCAGTTAGTTTTTTCTTTCAGTTAATTTTCGTTTTTCCTTTGTTTTAAATTCATTAGCATACATTACCATACCCAAAAACACTGGAAAAATAAAAATTAACTGAAATGAAAAAATTACCTACAACATTTACAAACAAGAAGTATCGCTATACATATATGCTCTTCTCGCCACTGACATCTTTTGTGCCTCGTTTATATGGAAAAAAACTTGTCTCCGGTAGACGGATCGCCCTCCCAGCCGAGTCAACTTGAGCAAAATTGACCACTCTGTCCTATAACCAAGCCAACAGAGCTGGCGTAGGTTCTGCTGACCGAGTTGACCCAGCAATGCCAGCCCAAGTGTTTATTATGGAGAAAAGTTGGCCCGGCTAGGATGGGTGAACCTATCATCACAATTGCGGGTCGCCCTTCTAGTCGAGCCAACAACATAAACATTGTTTTTGTCATCCAAAAGTGCTAACCACTGAAAAAAAGAACCCATTGTTGCAAGAGCCAATAAGCCCGTGGTTGGCACATTAATAGTGAACTTACGTAACAGAACGGGAGAGGAAAGACGACGGCAAACCTCGTGTGCAAGTGTGACAATAATTTTGTTTGGAAAAAACCTTCCGCCAAACTTAACATTCTTTTAAACAGATATTTTTGTAGAAGAGCAAAAAACATCAATGTTTAGTGAACTCCCGACAAAACACTCAAGTAATAGTCCTGTCACGTCTGTCACACTCAAGCGTTTTGCCGTCGTCTCCTTTCTGCCGTCCTGTTGCGTGAACTCACTATTAACCTAACGCAAAATATCGCTATATACAGCAACAAACGGAGAACCCGCCCTTTAGAACGTGACAAGTTGAAGAGTTTCTTCCTTTTCTTGCAGGGACAGCTTATAGGTGTAATCGGAAAAGTTGGTTCTGGAAAGAGCTCGTTATTAGCCGCCATTACAGCGGAGATGGAAAAACGGCTGGGAGAGGTACGTCTTAGCCTGCGGTTTAGCCAGCTATATGATTGTTCCTGGTTCTATTATTAAACAGGATGTTTGTATGATATATAACGTTATGCTGTGCTTAATGCAGGTTTTTGTCAAGAAACTGGAACGCGGATTTGGCTTAGTTACCCAGGTGAGTGACAGTGTTTTATTAGCTTCATAACTTGCTTCCACTGAGTTGTTTTCAAAGTATTTATTTGAGTGCTCTACCAAATTTTGGTCCCTTGTGCTCAGTGCTAAGGGCAAACAAGATTTTGTTTTATATAAGACTTAACGAAAAGCAGCCTTACATAACTCTACCCTCATTTCCAAGCGTTGCGCTGGTCTCAAGATTTCCCGCGCTTTATACCGTTAAGTGTTTTTCGCCCATACTTCAAGCTGGTTAGGCGTTTTCCCGCGCTTGACGTCAGTTACGTGACGTGTCTTTGCACGTTTTTACATCTTTGCCCCTTCAGCACGTTTTCTCCGTCTAGGCACCTTGCCGAAAGCACACTTTTTCCACAGTCACGGCGTTGTGATTGGCCACATTTCGTGATTTTCCTTGAAGTCGTTATTTTGTGGATATCTTTTGCAAGTTGAGAACTAACTCAATCATCTTCTCTGGATACTTTAGGAACCATGGATTCAACATGGTACGGTGAAGGAGAACATTTTGTTCGGCATGCCTTTTGATGTGGAGAAATACAGTGCAGTGATTGACGCTTGCGCTCTGGTGGAGGTATGAAAAAAAGCGCGCTCTTGCTTACGTAGCAGCGAACCGCATCAGTGAAGGGTTATGGGCTTATCGGATTATTGACTGCGGTGCAGCGAAAGAGATTTACCAAGAAACTAAGGAGACTACTTCAAAGCTGAGGTTGTCAATTTCACTGGTTCACCTTAACTTCCAGTACACTGTCAATTAGTCTGCGCAGCAAACGTTTCCAGTCGAGTTATTCCTTTTTTTTTGCTCTCGTCCCAACGTTCTCGACGAACTCGCGCGGAAACGCTTGCTACTCAGGCTAACTGTCAATTAAATAAGCGTTTTGAATATGTACTAAAAAAAGTTCCGAAGGTTTAAAAACTGAAACTGCAGAATTGTCGTCCCCATTTGCCAACAACATTTTACTTGGCCGCGAAGGGTTTTCAGCGAAAAGAAGCTTATTATTGATTTTTTTTAACCTGGTTGACCAAACATTTTACTTTGACATCTTTGCCCATGCTTGACCTCAGTTAGGTCTGAGAGAACTTAGCATAATTCCAGTCAATTTGTGTGCTAGACTACTTGGTCACCGTAGACAACGTTCAACCATTCAATTAACCACCACGTAACATCCACGCATATGCCAGTCGTTGTGTAGGGTTTATAGGAAAGTATACTGTCACCTTAACAGTCTAGTTTTGTAGTGCTGGTGTGTCGCTAGAGATTCCGGCTTATTTACTGGATTAAGAATCAACCTTATTTGTAGTATATACCGGAGTAATCCCTTATATAATTTAAGCTTCTGAGAGCTGACATTCTGAAATGTATCTCAGAATAAAAACTAGCACTTTTTACTATCGCAGATTATAATAGGACTGTTTCTTAACTTGAAGTTCGGTTGTTGGGTTAATGATCGCTGCAGCCAGGTTCGTCCCCACAATCGCAGACTCTGGAACAGCACTGACAGACACTGTTATTTTCCTTTTTCAAGGACCTTCAAATTCTTCCATCTGGCGATGAAACTGAAATTGGCGAAAATGGCGTTACGCTGAGCGGTGGTCAAAAAGCGCGAGTGTCTCTCGCCAGGGCTGTCTACCAGGTTTGAATCATTTTAAGTGCTGTAAACACACTTTTTATAGTGCGTGTTTTTGTTTTTTGTTTGATTTTTGTATTCGTGTTTCGGAGTGCCAAAAGGAATTCTGCGACTACTTTCGGTTTTGTATTACGTTTTTGTGACTGGCTTAAAAAAATCACCCCATTTTCTTAACCAATCACAACTGAAGCCAAAACCAATCATCACTTGCTTACACGCATGGCACACTCTGATGTATGTACAGAAAGATCTGATTGGTTAAAAATTATTGCGCTGTCTCCTCGAACAACCGGGACAAAGCCAAGAGCAATCGTGACTTGCTCATGCGTTTTGTTCCCGCCCATGGCATCCTTTAAGTGTCTTTGAGAGCAAAGTAATTGCTATCAAGAATTCTAAGAAAATGTTAGCTCAAGGTTAACGTTAGAAGAGTTGCAAAGTGTTTGCTTCTAGTTTGGTTCTGCGGTAGCCAGTTTGAGCTCTTTATTGTCGGGCAGAAACCAATTCTATTTGGGAACTTTTGCCTCTATGCCATTTTCCTACTCTTGTTAAACTGTTGCGTATTTGATTCCAGGTCTCGATTGTTCGTTGTTTTTTTTTCCTTTGTATTTCGCTCGGTTAAGCTTGCATTGTTGTTACTTGTGTTGAGAATATTCTTGGTGTTTTTATACTCAGGATAAAGAGATTTATCTTCTTGATGACCCCCTCGCGGCTGTAGATGCCCACGTAGCTGCGCACCTCTTTCAACACTGCATCATGGGGCTTCTGAAGAATAAAACCAGAATACTTTGCACCCACCATACCCACTTCCTGTCAGCTGCGGATCTGTTGATTGTCATGGACAACGGTTCGATAGTCCACAGTGGTCCTCCGGAGGACATTCTCCGAGCGGAACAGATCATGAAAACTATCGCAGAGGTCCCAGAGGAAGCTGCAAGTGAAGGTGGAAATAAAAAGGAAAGTATAGAGGACAAAGAAGATGAAGAAAACGTGGACGAAGGCTTGGTAAAAGAAGAAGAGAAGGAAGTAGGCGTGGTTAAACTGCACGTGTACAAGTCCTACTGGCTTGCGATTGGTCATTGCCTGGGAACGAGTATTTTACTGTCACTGCTTCTTATGCAGGGTAAGGAAATTCCTCCGGTCCATCTTATCTCTCGCAAAACAAGTAGAAACCTGTAATCATTAACAGTTCTGTAACTAACAAGCGGAGACAGATGGTTTCATTAACAGCGGGGTGCCAAGTCTCTTGCCGGCTCACACGTTTTACCACGCTTGTCGCGAGTTTTACATTTTTCCGCCCTTAACAGAAATTGCCCACTTTTCCATGCTTGTCACCGGTGACAGGTTTTTCCTGGGCTGTGCTGCAGGTTGCATGTTTTCTCATAATTTGGAGCAAAGGTAAAGACGTTTCTGAACGACACACGGCTTCAAGTAACTTTTTGCATTCTTAGGCAGTGGTTTGACCCAAATTGTTGGACAGATCGTCTCTTTAAGAGTGAAGACACCTATCAATAGCAAAAGAAATTTGGTAGCGTTTCGGGTTTACGTGCGGCGCGAAGAACGTCTTTGCGTAAGTTTCCTATTATGTATTGAATACATCATTTACCATACCGATAAACTTATCCCTCTATTTGTAACCTTTTAGAACTGTATTTTCCTCTGCTTTTGTTTTGTGTCTTCATTTTTTAGATATATCAACCTTCAAAGGAACGCCATTATTTTTTTTCCTTTAGCTTCACGCAATGTGAGTGACTGGTGGCTGGCGTATTGGATTTCTCACTCCCGCGTTACCAACAGTACAACGGATCACCTAAACTCAACAACAAAGTATAACTTGAATCACGTGATTTTAAGCGCACTGAATCCTGTTCAGTCGGGATTACGTGTCCATATTGTCAAGAACACTGTGACGTTTTATCTTCTTGTCTATGGTGGACTTGCTGTTGCTAACACGGTTAGTTAAATTTTAAGCATTCAAAACATGACTGGTTCTCCTTTCCGCGTTTTAACTGTTTTGCCCATCGTGTTATCGCAAGGTTATTTCTCTTCTTGCGATTCGTCCTCAGAATAAAGTTCCTTCTTATATTTTCGTTCGTGCGATAGTCGAGGATGAAGCTATATTTGCAGCATATCGTGATCATTGAGACTGATGTCATAATTTTACCTCAGTTATCAAAAGAATGTTTCAAGTCTTTCACCGTTTGAAAAAAGAGAGTAGTAAATAAAGGCTCTGAAAATGATCAGATAATACAATCGATCACAAAATTAGTTGAGACACTTTGCCCTGAGGGACATATTTCATATTTTTTCGACACTGTCTACTTCAATATGGGAAATGAAGCTATCCCTCCTAATCCCCTCGAAGAAGTCTACCTCAAAAAAGAAAATTGTACCTTTGTCTCCCCCACCCTCTTAAAAAGATCACATTAAAAGGTTTGGTTGCGTACAAACGGCTTTGTTTCGCAAAGTGGACATCTATACGCGCATGCTAAACTGTCAGTCACAAGTCTTGCTGACTCTTAGCGTTAATATTACTCGATGTTTTTTCGTTTTTTGTTATTTATTTTGTTATTATTTTTTGTAGATTTTCACTCTGTTTCGAGCGTTTCTGTTCGCTTATGGAGGAATATGTGCTGCTAAAGTCCTTCACAAAAAATTGCTGAAGAGCATTCTGTCAGCTCCTGTGTCATTCTTTGACGTAACTCCGGTATGTCGCCATTACGTCATTACTTGTCCACTTGCAACTGCTAAGAATGCGCTGATCATAATTGCTGTCAAGAGTCAACAACCATTGAAAAACACTTTTGTCGTGGTAGTAGTCCAAATCTTTGTAATCAGAATTCCGATATATCAACACTAACTCCTAAGACACACAGGGCAATGCATAAGCGGTAACGTGCAACATTTGCTGTACTTACAAAGTAGATTCGTAAGTTAGTATTGGCCAAGGATTCAGTCCTCTGATTCTCAAAAGGTGCAGATCACCCGGACTGGACCGTCTGAAAATCTGGCGAAGGATTCGGTAAATATTCCGCGGCAATCCCGCCCAGCCCATACTAATCATGCTATTGCCAAAAGTAATCTATATCTCTGATTCAGAATTTAATTTTAAATAAGCTGCTTTTGACTGTTTTGATATTGCGATATATTGACCGTCAACAAAACCGTTTTTTTTTTTACTTGCTTTTTAGATTGGACGAATTGTGAATCGGTTTTCATCTGACATTGTAAGTAACAGTAATGTACTTCTTGTGTATTTGTTTGTAATCAGTGTGTACGTCGTTTATCTAATCAACACTTTTTTAAATCGTTATATTTTCAGTACTCGATAGATGATAGCCTCCCGTTCATTCTGAATATATTTCTAGCCCAGGCCTTTGGCGTGGCTGGTACAGTGGTGATCACGTGTTATGGTTTACCGTGGTTTCTTCTCGTCCTAGGCCCTCTCGTTCTTATGTACTACTACATCCAAAACTACTATCGGAGAACGTCGAGGTAAATCAACCTGATTATTGCATAAATAAAATACCGACTGTATATGAAAACTGTTGTTAGTGTGTACTCTACGTCCCTCATTCAACAAAAAGAATAGCTACCATTCTTCTTGGCCATAATCAGACAACTGTTAACGAATACCTTCAAGGATATTTCATGTGCTCGTGATGTAGCGCGTCCCGATTAAACTGCAGATTAAAGCTCTTTGAACTAGCTATCATAAAAAATCAATAATTCGTTTAAAAAAACCTTGGAGTGTTGATTTTTTTAAATTTAAATGGCACTAAGTAATTTTTCCTGTTTGTTGTTGGTTGGCTACGCCCACTAATAGAAATTCTCTTGGTTCTACAATACACGTAAGACTATCCCTCCCTCTGAAATACCAACCCTTTTGCATTTTAAGCTTTCATTCTGTTGCTTGGTGTTCGGGTTAAAGTTGGTCTTAAGACCTTTTCCTTAAAACTTTTCATTTTTACCTCCAGACTTTAATTACACGGCTTAGCATTACGAACAACCTTGTTTTCTTTATGCAGAGAGTTAAAGCGTCTGATGAGTGTCACCTTGTCGCCGATTTACGCGCACTTTTCAGAGACTTTGACAGGCCTTGCTACCATCCGAGCGTTCAGAGATGAAGCAAGATTCAAACAGGAAAATGAACACAGGCTGGAAATCAACCAACGAGCGAACTTTTGTGGTAAGAAAATTCGACTTCGGAAAGTTCTCGCAGCGACCAAAACATTTTCACGCTCAGAGTCCTCAGCTTTTTCAGCTGGTCAGTAGTTGGTCACTGCAAAAGTTGTTTGAAATCGTTACATTGTAATTAAATCACTGAATCATTCTTCTCATCAGCTCTTGTGGCGTCACAGTGGTTAGGCTTATTCTTACAGTTTATTGGTGTTGCTATGGTAACTGCAGTTGCGTTTATTGCGGTGCTTGAGCATCACTTCAGTACCGTTGATCCAGGTGAGTGTTTTTCTTTGTGTACACGTATAGGTAGACTTCCTCGCACATCGTGAAGCCATAGCTTTTATGAGATTCCAGCAGAATCCTACAATGTCCTACAATGAGAACGTGGCGTTCTTCAGGCATGTCGTCAGTCCTTCAATAAAGGATAACGCCTCTTAAAACTTCAAATGCGAGGGCTAAATTCAGTTTTCTTAATTTTGCATTCCCATCCAGTTATTGTTTTCCCATACAGTGTGCCGCCTTGCGCTTTATTTTCAGTCAGAACTATTGTCGTTCTGCGCTATTTTCCGGAAGCGGCGCGGCTGAGAGGCCAGAGTACTGAATTTGGGGGTACAGAGCTCAATTCTCGCAACTGGATTTGTCCTCGGTAGTCCTTAGTTAAAATCGTCGCCCACGCCTGAAAGATAGCCAACTGGTTCGCCTCCTACCGGATGGGAATCTTAACCATGTTATGTTCCACTTGTATTGCTTGTTTCATAAAAGCTCCATAAGGGTAAAGATAATTAAGTATTTATACCCTCACATCCTTCCTTTCCTGACTTTCTGTTACTTTGAGTCCCGGCGCTCTTCCTAGAGCCCTGATTTTTTCTTTTTTGAGCTCCTTGCCATCCCTTAAACTGCGCGACTAAATTGTTTATTTATGTTCTCCATCAACTGTGAAGGGTCCTTTGAATCTTGGCCACTCTTTTTAGAATGAGTGATTTTTGAGGGCTAGGCACACAGCCCGGTGGTGTACGCCACCCCCGGCCTCCCTCTTTCTTCCTTAAATTTCACGTTCTCACGACTCCGTTAAATTTAACATGCCATGGTGGTAACATCCAAGTGGTATTTATTATTATATTGTTCCGTATGCCTTCCTCTAAAGGTCTGGTGGGTTTGGCAATTTCGTACGCGCTGTCAGTCACGGACCGCCTCTCAGGCATGGTGACGTCATTTACTGAAACTGAGAAACAGATGGTGAGCGTGGAGCGAGCGGTCCAGTACATTGAAGATGTTCAGCCTGAAATCAGTCCTCGTGGCACGGTCAGTATAAATAATAAGTGGCTCGTTTTTACTTCCAGCAACCTCTTGCTCCCTTGACCCTGGCTTAGACAGGAGATGACAAGTGTTTAAACGCTCTTAATCGTCTTGCGGTCAGGTCGATTCTCTAGATTCGCGCATAATTGCTTTAGATATCTCATTTTCTTTGGTATAACAATTCGGAGAGACTCTTGCACCTGACGCGAACAGAGCAATGTCTTGTGATTCTTGTGCGCCTCCAAAGCATTTAATGAACTCTTATATTTATATGACTTAAGGCGAATTTTGTACTCTTGGTTACTCTCAATCTGCCGACGTTTGCGACGTATTGTACATGATTGACTTAACTCCAAGATAGACCCATGAGTACTGAAACTAACGGCGCGCACAACTTGTACAGACTTCACCCGCTGAAGTATTTTAAAATTTAATTTTACTTTCAGGTCATTTCCACTTGGCCATCTCGTGGTCAGCTTACCTTCCAGAAAGTCAGCCTTGTTTATCGGTAAGGGCACTCGAAATCGTCGTATAATTAACTCTTTAAAATTACCATGACTAATCTTGTAACTAATACATAAATGATGAAACGAAACCGCCGTAACTGCTAAACGTTTTAACACAGTGGGTTATTTCCCCTAAATAGGTTTTGCTAAGCACGAACGAAGAGCCCGCTTGAGACATCCTCACGCGGAGAACGTGAGGCTGAGGCCAAGCCCACGAAAAAGTGCGAGACACTCGATCCCAGCATCGTAATACATGTACACGAATCAGTTACTTGCTACGTACGCTAAAATAAATAGGGAAAACCCCGAGATGCGCGCACTAGTTGTATGAAGCGCGCAACATTTCGTTTGAGCCAAAGTGCGCTTGGCATTTAGTTTTCAGCATTTCTAAATGTTTATGGCAAATTCACTGTACTGTCTATCGTTACCGACTTGGGTATCAGAGATTATGTCTTAACTATCTCAGTGTCATATTTACTCATCGAAATTTGTGTTACCCATTCCTCTGGAATGCGCCCTCGCGGAAAAAGATTGCCTATTTAACTATGTGAAATTGTCTTTCTTTTGCTTTCTTTGTCCCGACAGAGTTGGTTTGCCTCGTGCTTTGCGCGGAGTTTCATTTTCAACTTGTGCAGGAGAAAAGGTAACCGGCAACTATGTAGTAGACTAATAAAGACAGCAATTATTTATTTTATGGGCATGTTAGAGGCCGACTAACAAATTCAATATCAGAATGAAGGACTCATATCAATGGAGGTTTTTCCTTTTGTAGCTTGGCATTGTTGGCCGAACGGGATCTGGCAAGTCTAGTCTCTTCCAAGTACTGTTTCGCATGGTCAACAGATTCGAAGGAGCTGTACTTCTAGACGGTATCAGCTTGGCTTCTGTACCACTGAACATTCTGAGGTTAGTATTTCTGTGCTTGGCTGTTTCTTCACTGTAACTGCCTCCGACTGTAATGCAAGGTTAAATATCGTCTTTTTAGTTTTTGCGTCGACAAGGCGTTCCCCTTTATCCCGTATGAAACTTAATCCTGTACGCTGCAATCGTGTGGTACCCGACACCAACGAACCCTGTATGTGTATTTGGTTTCAATTCTGGTGTCCTTACACAGAAAAGATTTCAGCACTTTTATGATGGCCTTATAGTACTTGGCCGTTTTCGTGGATGGCGATGAAGATGAATTTACGGTAATTCCTCTCCCGGCTTCACCGCGAATTTCTCTTGGCAAACGAAACGACACAATAGCTGCGCACGCTACGGTCCTGGTAGCGTTGCTCCGCAGAATGCCGTTTATTTTATTGTACCAGGTCGATGATGATGGTGATGTTTTTCATATGTCTTAATCTAAATGTTTTTCAATTAATTTCTCTGATCTTGACAGGCATACATAAGTTCTGTGTCGTCTGTTTTTTTGTAGATCGCGGTTGGCTATTATTCCACAGGATGCTTTTTTGTTTAGCGGTGGAGTACGAAATAATCTTGACCCGTGGATGAAGGTAAACTTTCATTGGAAAAAGAAACACTATAACACCATAGCGTAAGTTATGGATTTGTGCATGCAAAATTTGCCTGGGAACTTCCTGTCAAAAGAATCGTGAATATTGAAACGTTCTAATAGATTTGGAATCAAAGATTAACGCATGAAGGTTTCCTTGTATTTGCGCTCTCAGTCTGTCCACCCGCGCAGAAATCACCGAGAGTTTGGGAACTGTTGAAGCGCTTTAAAAGAAGTAGGGAGAGAAAAGAAAATGAACTGTAATACTATGACACTCAAGTAGGTTTGTGTTCAGTCTGTTCTTTTGCTTTGCTTTTCACAGCATTCTGACTCGCAGTTATGGACAGTTTTAGATCGTTGTCACCTGGAACACGCTGTAAGACAACTCGGTATGTTTACAACATAGGGTTTTTGTTTTGTAATCACGCAGTCTTCTGTGTAGGAGCCTGGCAGATTAGGTAATTTGTGAGGGAATCATTTATTAGCTAATAATGACAAAAGAGAGTGTTAAATGTTTTGCGAGAACTGTTTCTTTATATTTTTTTTGAGACTACAATTTCTTTATATGTTTTTAGACAATTGTTTCGTAAGCTGCTCGTTAATCGTCCATCATTTCAAGAAAAAAGAGCGTTTGAAACCTTATATGTACAAGAATTAGAGCGTGGTCTTTCGAATCGGCTCTAAAGCGTTATACGAAAACTGAGTGATCAGCTGAATTTCAGTTCTTCACTGCTCTATATCTCTCCAGGGGGCCTGGACGCTGATGTCGGCGAACGTGGCCGTAATTTTTCAGTTGGTCAGCGGCAGCTCATCTGTTTAGCCAGAGCTCTTTTGACGCGATCGAAGGTAATTAATTACTTTGGGAAAAAAATGCTGAGAAAACTTGAAAACTCAATTTATGACAACCCCATTCTTAATTACAGGTTACCAACATAGCCTGCTTTTTTGCCAGGCGTTCGAAAGGGAGTGGGGAAGGGAAAGTTTGCGCTCAAAAACACCCAATTTTGCTCCCTCCACCCTCTGTTTCGGAGGCTTGCCTCGCGGGGCCAATACCAAGATGTCCAGGTCAGTACTCATATTTCAAATGAAACAGACATACTGTAAGTATAGGAGCCAATCAAACCTTCTCTATATTATTTTTTATATTTCTTGGAAAAGCCTTTGGAATTTTAAATTTTGTTAGTGAGTTCAAAATATGGAATACAATGTCCTATTGCCTTCTACTTTTTTAGCAGCAGTGGAAAAGCAAGAATGATTGTCTCTCAGTAGAGCTGGCAGTATTTAGTTACAACCTTGGACGAAAGTCTAAGACAGTTCCATTTACTCTCTAATTAATTTCGCGCCTTTCCGCGCGAGCAGAAAACGCGGAGGGAGAGGAGGTCTACTTCACCCTTAAAAACCGGCGCCGGCTACGCAGGCTACGACCGCTTAGGAAACTCTCTTATTGTTCTCAGGTGCTGTGTATTGATGAAGCAACAGCAAGCGTTGACCTGGAAACAGACAGACTGATACAGCAGACGATCAAAAGTGAATTTAAGGAGAGCACTGTTTTAACCATTGCTCACAGGTTAGATACCTTGATACTAGCGACAAATGATGTAATATTGATTATCGAGACGGCTATCTTAAGTTTGACACGGAGTTGAAACCCATCAGTTGAATTGGCGGCTTTGTTCTAGAGTACACTAAAAAATTGACTTTAGAGAAAACACACGATCCATATTAAGCCAAATCTTTGGCTTTCTTTCTTTTTCTGAATTAATAGAGATAATTAGAGCCTGTTTTGCGGTTGACGGCAAACGTCAGTTGACAATTTTTACATAGGATGTGAGCTGATAAAAACAGTCTTTGCAAAATAACCCTTATGGGTGAACCTGAAACGAAAGTAGTCTACTAATTTTTCTGTAGATGTAATCAACAGAAGACGAAAGGGAAAAGTTGGTCACGTGATAAAAACTTACGTTTTCCGCTTTTCTAAGTGATTCTAAGTCTACAAATTCTGACCATCTGCATTGAGTAGGCGGTACGCGTGCACATCATATCGAAAACCAGGCGATGCGTTTGAGTCCCTTTTTCTCGCGATTGCTGGTGATAGTCAGTTCTTGGTCAAGGTCTCTGGTTGCTAGACGTTGAAAGTAAGGACGTACCATCAATTTGGCCTTCTCGAATACTGGCTACGTCCCAAGCTTTTCATGTCTACTAAGATCACACCTAAAGCCTTGGACAGCTAACCCGTTAATAATAATTATAATATTAGAAAGTGGCTTATGAAGACTAATACAATTCAGAAGAGTTCCTTTGTTACTTCTGATCAACGCTTCTCTCAGTTACTTAGCTTGTTATCGAGTGGGTAATATTAGGGAGCTCAGGCAAAGAGACGTTTTTGAGGTGCCGTTGACGCAAAACCACCGGAAGTAGACCTTTTTGCATTGTTGGGTAGTAGTTTTGCCCAGATTTTTGGGCAAATCGTCTCTATAAGAGGAAAGACACTTAGTAATACAAATTCCCTCACTTCCGGCGGTTGATATTCATTGCTCAAAAAAAGCCTTTGTGTAAGCTCCTTTCAAATAATCAATGCAATCTCCCTTGTTTTAGGCTCAATACCATTATGGATAGTGATCGTGTTCTTGTCATGGATCGAGGGACTGTGATCGAGTTTGACACCCCACAAGCGTTGCTGAGAAACAAACATTCTTTCTTCTATGGACTGGTGCATAGAAGCAAATCTGAACAGAGTTAAACTTTGCCAAAACGACGATGGAATATAATTGTAAATAGTTTAGTGAAGCTCACAAAACTAATAACTGAAAATTATTTATTTTGGGAGGAGAGAGGTTAGCTTTCAACAGGCAAAATTGGAAAGTAGATTTAGATTGTAGTAGCCACTGAATCTAAAGTTTGGTCTCAGTTACATAACTCCATAGTGGTGTGAGAAAGAAGTTACACTCCCAAGACTGCTTCTTCTGTCCACAAGGGTCTCAAAACTTGGCAAATGATCGACTGGCTGAGATTATCCTGCTGTGCATGAGGACAAAAATGATGACTTTTGTTCCAGACTTAACTCAGACACAGAAAAGTCTTGATGCAGAAAAAATTAATGAAGATTACAATACCTGCTAAAAAAAATTAATGTCTGTTAATTCAGGCATTGAAATCAACACTTGTTCTCTGCTATAATGACTAGTACCCCATTTGTCTGAAACATTTAACTTCAAAGGTATCCTTTGCTTAAAAATGAAAAGAATACTCATTAGTTTGGTTTAAAGAACTTATTCAATTTTTCTAATTCTTTTCAACAACTATATTGTTATGAAGTCAGGGCTGCACAGGCAACCCAAGGTGATGTGGGTCATTACTACATAATCAATTGAACAGGAGGGTGGGGGTTTGTATGGAAATGTTGTATCTGTATTGTGAGGAACTTGAAATTAAAAAGTTTTCTAACTTAAAGTTGTTTTGAAGTGGTTTGTTGTGTGCTCTCTTTGTCTGTCACTTGTGCAAGCGATGAGTTATTCAACTGGCCCCTGTTGTTCGAAAGGTGGATAACGCTTTCCAATTATTTTGATAAATCTCCATCCAGTGGATATTGCATTCCCTGAACTTTACTCGCTGGATAGTGCTTTATCCAGTGTTTGAACAACCCAGGCCTGAGTAAGTGTCAGTTGTTAGTACCATAATTCTGAAATTTTTTTTAACTCCACAGACGGTACAATATACAATAAAATATTCACAACAGTTGTGGACTAATTACGCTGATTACACTACAATACAAAATACAGAAATAAGAAAAAGGTAAATAACTGAAGGCGCAATGAATAAATAAATAATATCAGTAATAATAAAATATTCTTGAAATCCTGAAAATGATATCTTCTTAGCCTTTTGAAACATCATTGGATTTAAACCCCAGCATATACCAATAACTTGTTTTTAAGACTACGGTACATATTTTTGGCATCATGAGCATAAGTCCAGTCCGTTCCATATTCGGCAACCTTGTCAATATAACCAACCATTATTATGACCAACAACCATAATAGACCTTTTTACCGATATGGCAGCCATATTGAATTAATGCCATTAAAGGAGTATTATAGGATGCCCGGGGGCATGAGCACATTTCATTTGTATTTTCGGGCACTTTTCAGACATTTTTTCTTACAGTTTTCTTAGAATAAGATTGTAATGGGAAAAAAGATCCTTGTGCCGTGTTTGGATGTATTAATGATCGCCTTTCTCTAGTTTAGTATTAGAAATATGGTCTTTCACTGTATATTTCTCGGGGAAAAAGGCAATTCCCATTACAATCTCATTCTAAGAAAACTTTACGAAAAAATGTCCCGAAAAGCGCTCGAAAATACAAACGAAATGTGCTCCTGGGCATCCTATAATACTCCTTAAATCGAATTAATTCAATATGGCCGCCGCATCAGTAAAAAGGTCTGTTAGGAATCATTTCCAGTTATGATGTTCTTCACAAATTATTTTACCTTACTAAAATAACCAATCAAATGTCTAGTGTTGCTAGTTGCTGAACTAGATGCAATCAATCTGACAGTGACAACAAAAATATTGCTTCTTCATTTAAAGTTGTTTAAAAGAACCCGATTCAGTGTTACAGTGATAAGTGCATTATCTGCATGATTGATAGTTGGAACCACAATAAACTGGTAATAACATTACATGAATACATAGGCGTACAGGCCGGGGGGGCGAGGGGGGCTGCAGCCCCCCCCCCCCCCCCCCCCCCCCCCCCCCCCCCCCCCCCCCCCCCCCCCC
>BOPM01000460.1:150248-176705 GCA_022179025.1 Porites australiensis | reverse complement strand
CGGGGGGGGGGGGGGGGCCAGCCCCCCCCCCCCCCCCCCAGATTTTGGGTAACTCAGATTTTTTGGGCAGCAAGAGAAAATTTGGGCAAATCCAGGTTTTAAAGACGTTTCGTATTTTGCAGACATAAGTATTTTCTATTTTAATCTGGAAAAAAAAACCTGAAGTCGGCGCAATAATCCAGTTACATTCTCTCGAGACATTGGTTGCCTAGCAAGTGATTAGTTTCTAGTTATTAGGGAAGGGTATCACATGTTGATTTACATATTTATAGTTTTTTCATTGTTGAGCACTGTACTGCACTGCACTGACTGGAATGGGCTCTTTCCAGTCATGAATTGATTAGAATAAACTTCCGCATATCTTTCTAGAATCATCTCCGCTTGTAGAACAGTGTATGGTGGATAGCATCAGCAATGGGTCTGAAAATGAAGAAGTGGCTGACTATTTCTCGGTTCGATAACGGCCAAACATCAAGATTTTCCTTTTTTACCATATTTCTAACTATGAAAACTTCATCCCAAAATATCCCAATAACACTCTCACACTTTGCGTTTTAACTTCACGAACATCGAGGCGACTATTTGACAAAAAAGCTTCCGTGAACGATTTTGTAAGAACAGTTCCCAGTGCCGAGAAATATTGCTGCAAGTAAAATAGGCAATGGCGTCATTTCGTTGCTATGACAACTCCGATGTCATTGCATTCCTGATCATGACAAATTTTCATCTTTATCTAATAAAATTTTCTAAATGTTTGTCTATGGCGTCGTAGTTATGTGCAGAATTGGGAGGTATTGACCCTGAAAAACTGTTTCAGTATCGAACCACCTTCATATGCCAGTACGGCCTATGTTGTTGCATAGTATGGCCCTCGTTTCTTTTCGACTGTACGTTTCGTAAAAATTTGGGCAACTTCTGAGAATTTTTTGGGCAAATGGTTTACCGCCCCCCCTGGCAAAAAATTTCCCGTACGCCTATGCATGAATATAACGCAATTTTCATATGACTTTGAAATGAAAACACAGGAACAAAACAGAAGCAACAAATGACAGAAAGAGTGATTTGATTGGTTTATCGAACAGATACAAATGCACGTGGCTTTTGGTTGGTTAAGTAAACGCTTATTGGGATACCCAGCGGGAGCCTCTGCGGAGGAAAGAGTTCCGGAATGGCGCCTATAGAAACGTGTCACTAGTAAATGCAAATTTTTCTGTCAATCAAAATGTCTCCTATTATTTCTAGGTGGAAACTGGTAAAAGATATTTATTGTTTAGTAGACAATAGAAGAACAAAAGATACACAAAAAAAGATCAAGTTACGTGGTCTTAAAGCATGTTGTGTGACTTTATTCAGTTACAGCATTTCTCATAATTTTCATCTATTAAAACTTGGAATGGAGAGTTTGAAGTGAAGCTTAAAAAATCTTGATAGTCAAAATATAAAGGGTGCCCAAAAAGACAAGCATCTGAGACATTAAAGGCCATATTTTTGTCTCCAGTGAAATCTGCTGAAAGAAGGGTAATTATTTATATATAAGTGTAAGTGAAGTGAAATAGATATGTATTGCCATGGTTGTAAACACAATGTTTCCTCAAAGTGTTTTCCTTTTGAAAAGGTAAATTCAAATAAAAGAATTCAGCTTTCACAAAAATATGAAAAGAAATGCAGAAAATCGAAATGTCATTAAAAGCCGCGATATTTCAGTTTGATGGGAAGTAAAGGGTAGGAGATTTCTGATACTGAGATTACTGATAGAAACAACATCGCGCACAATTCAAAACCTTTTGACTTCCGGCTTGTTTTTGTGGAATTCTACACGCTCTACTGGCTTAAATCATTAAACTGTTTCATAAAGTCAAAAAAATTTACAAGCTGAGCGATTGCATTTCCTATAAAACGGATAGTAGTGCGAAAGCTTCGAATGTTCAATTTGCTTACGTTAAATTACCTTTGTATTGTGGAAACAATACGCAAACACTTCAGTCAAGAGTCAAAGGACGCGACAAGCATTGGTATCCTTTGTGAGCACGCAAATAGTCATGGGACTCGCAATTTTACTGGCGACATGGATCTATAGGCAGAATTCCGTAATGACTGGCATCAAGTGTCAATTTCAGAGAGCCAAGGTAAAGAACTGCAGATTGGCAGAGACAAACTTAAGATGTCAGTTGGAGGTGTCCATCACTAAGAGACAGTTGACTGTAATGTCAATTATGAGTCAGTCTAAACCAGCTCCCAGTTCACTTGACAGCTTAACTGGTTAGAGCACTACACCAAAATCACAGAGGTCAGGTTTCCAATCTCGGCCAGCCTGATATTTTTCACACTTTCTTTTTGCAATGGCATTAGTTGTAAAGATCTAGCCATCACAGATGGTCTACTTCAAGATTTTGTTTGGCATTTAAGGTAAGGGTCATTGACCCCTACACTAGCTAATACAGCAACTCTTGTTATATGGCTGGAAATTTCTTCCCAACGAGGTGTGCTCTCATTGGTTACTTTGAGGCCACATGTCATCTAGCAATGAAACTGTTTACTGCCAAAATGGCTGATGTCAGAGGATAACAGTTGGAAATTCATTAAACATCGCTGGTAATGGCAGTCGTTGGTCAACATTCGTGGGTAACAGTACACTGTTACCCTGCACAGACGTTGACCAACGACTGCTATTACCAGTGAGGTTTAATGAATTTCCAGTTTCTATATAACAAATCACTGAAAGACTGGTCCCTCAGGAAACAGTACTGTTAGTTTTGTTTCCCTCCAATCTCAAAATTAACTGTTTCCCTCGTGACCAGTCATTATTATTTCATGGTGTGGCAGAAACCTGACAGTTTAACATACAATGTCACTAACAGGTTGTCAGCTATTATACTGGTGCCTCCGATCTCCTAACAAGTTCTGCTTCTGTGGCGGCCACAAGTTCAGGTGCTCTGAGATGACTGCCTTCCAGTGACTTCACCAGCTCCTCCAAAGCCAAGTCATTCAAGCTTGAAAAATCAGTCAGAAGAATTTCCTTTGTTAACTTGTCAAACAGTAGCTCTGTCATAAGAGAGGCATTGGTAAATGCCCAGAGGAATCTTACAAGTTGCAAAGGTTCGTACACTGACAAATCCTGTTTCATAAGATGGCTTTCAATGAGTTTGAAGAGATCCCGGATGTAATTTTTAGTCTTGGCAAAACTATTAGCAATCATGACTACCCCTACCGGTGCAAAGTCCAAATCACCACGCTCAATGATCTCCGCAGAAATTTCTTGGAACAGATCAGGAGATCGTATATTTTGTTGTGCGTATGAACTGGCAATCTGTGCAAGTTGCTGATTAGTGAAGCACGCCAGCCCTCGCTGCAAAATCTCCTGCTTAATACACCTGAAAAGAGGTTTCACATTCAATCCAACTTCTGAAAATGACCAGAGTATGATACTTAGTGACCTTTCCTCAAATTCCGTCAAATCACGTCTCAATATTTCTTCTCTCAAAACCGCAAAAAGCTTGGCACCTTTTTCCAGTGTCCGTGCATAAGACCACAAAAATTGGCAGATTTCCTTGACCTTAAAAGTCGACAAATCCCTCGCCATTATTTCATTCCTAATAATTTTGTAAAGGTGCCTTGCACGGAACTGTGCTTTACCATAAGCCCAGAGAATCATTGCAAGGTCAGCATTTGTGAACAAAGTGGGATCACGAATCTTGATTTCTCTTTCAAAGTGAATAAAATATGAAATATCATTGAGTCCAAGAGTTGCAATACCATGGACAGTAGTTGCCAAATGAGTGGGCTCACACAGCTTACTCTTCCATCTGATAATATTGGCTAAGTGTCCTGTGGCAGCCACGACACGGTCATCACTGGTGAGCCTGTGTCCGTCCTGGCGTGCCGCTAAAAACGCGAACCGATTGAACAGTGCCACTTGAGCTGATAGAACAGCTAAGTTCTCATGATCAACGTTTGTCTCGTTCTTCAAGGCGTTGTATATCTCAAGCAACTCATCGGGGTCTGTTTCCATCTGTATTTGTCGCACAATGCTGAAAGAACTCACGAGCTGATCTTGCTTGGACTTCACTCTCTTTTTCTTCTGCAGATCTTCCAACATCTCCAACAAATGACCATTTAACTGCCTTGAGGCGTAAAAAGTTCGTGCCTGGATGAAAGTAAGGGAAGTAACGGTATTTTTAAGCTTGTATCTCCCACAGAAGCTTGAATTCAGAACTGTTGAGCTTAGTTTATGTTCATCAGTCAATGAACATAACCTTGTGACAAACGAGTTGTAATGATGAACTTGGCATAATGACCTGCTTCTCCGCTGAAAACATTTCAGGTGAGGCAAATAAACCCGCAGCATCTGCCACTGCGCTGTTTCGTGTAACACGTATTTGTACATCACGCGGCCATGTTGTAAAAATACCCGCATTGCATTGTGGGATATACTCCCTTGACCACAGGTAGCCCAGGGCCTAATCTGTATCCACTGGATAAATCCCTATCCAGCTGATTCAGTGGATAAAGATTTATCCGGGACCGGGGCAAGAGTTCCAAATGAATATTTTTAAACTGTCTATTTCTTTGCCCTTCAGTTTTCAACGGCATTTTTCGCTGTTTATTAAACTCTCAAAGTCGAATATCGTCTACTCCAGCTCCGATCAGTTTGTCCGATCCTCCTTTTTGCTGATCTATAATACACCCCTATTGACATACAGTACGTCCGGGCTGCCTGAGACATGACCAGCATATATTTTACGAACGAACGAAGAAGCGCCTATTACCGGGAGGCACATGTGCAATAAGTGGGTAACACCAGTTCATTTTGCAAGTAAAGGATTCAAATTTTTATCTTGAAGAGCGTTCATAATGGTAGGCGGCATGTAGGAGCCACCTTGGTAGTTTTATGAGGACTGGGACGGAGGACTGAGGACCACCATTTTGTCTATCTCTTTCCATTCTGTTAGTTCATAAAAGCAGGGGGCTATTGAAAATTCTTTTAAAGCCAGGAGCTTGGAAGGGAAGAGAGAGGCCATTGATCAGATAAGAAACCGTCGTCTAAAACTCGGCTTTGGTTGTTATACGGGAACAGGACGGGAACTAAACGCTCCGAGTTACAAACAACATCCTTGTAAATTCAGGGGCACCCAACGAGAATATAGTTCAAAACTACTTAAACATGGCATTATTAAACGTAGTATCCGATTTAAACGGTAGCTATAGGCATTTTTTTATCTCCTAAAAATGTTTCATCTGTTAGCGAGATTTCCTAGCTGAAAGTCTAGGTATCCGAAAATTCAACCGAAAGAGTAGCCTGCGTGGCAGGCGTTTGAAAGGGCGAATGGTCACCCGAGAACGCGAAGAAGGAACTCGCGAGGATTCCAGTTTTTCATTCCCTGCAAAACGTCTGTCACGCAGACTGAATGAAAAACAGGCCATTTTTTAGAGAACATTTGCCTAATTTCAACCCGTTGGGGACTGAATATGAGTCCATGTATTATGAGATTTTGACGTAAGACACTGTAAGAAAGAGAACATCGCCCATAAATCCTCAAGTTCGGTGGTTATAGGGACAATATTGCACTGCCAGATACAGCTATATTCAGAGAGGTTTAAGATACCTCGGCTCGCGCGATAAACACCAAACTTGATTATTTTGCAGAGCCTGGTGCGCTCTTTTTGTCTTTGGGGGCTTAATATTGGCAATCCCATAATAAATTTGGTTTTACCTAGTCTCCCTCGGTTAGAAATTAGGAATTTTAAAGGTCCGCAATTACATGCAAATGCATGTCATGGGCAGATTTAGGGCTAGGCCAAGGGGGTCCCGTTCACCCCTTTTCCCTTGAAATTTTGTATTATTTTTATAAAATTTCGTCTAAAAAAACTAAAAAGTATCTGGAATAGCTAGAGCTGTTAAATATGACTGTCCCGGCCACTCCTTTCTTAATTTTCTGGATCCGCCCCTGCATGTTCCCGTGACTAATAATTAACACGCGTGACAAATCATCGCATCCGCGTCTGAAATGTCCACCATGTCTGTTTTAAGAATACCTCGCGGATCGATAACTGTGATAAGGATGTGAGGACAACGGAAATACTTGATGGAAAAGGTGTAGTCGTTGTTTTGAAATGTCTGAGTACGAATATAACAATTTACTGTTCGAAATAAGCCAAAGACTCGACAACATAAATGTTGGCAAGCAATTACTTGTGATATGCAGAGGAAAACTGGCGGCTCGCCGTGGCGAAGAAAACATCCCTACGTTTTCGTTGTTTGAAGAGTTAGAAGAGAAAGGATTTCTGAGTTCCGATCGTCTATCGGTATTGAAGGCCATGTTAAAAGGCGTCAAGGAATGGGCTTTTTTAGAAGAGGTTGAAAAGTTTGAATACAAAAAGACGGAATACAACAACTTGCTCGAGCAGATTATACGAGAACTTGACGAGATAAACGATCTGGAACGACTTGTCTCAATTTGCTGCGGGAAGATAACGGAAGAAAGGCAAGCCAGCATCCATGATGTTCGATCATTATTAAAGGAGCTAGAAAGCAACGGCCTTCTCGGAATCGACTCTCTTAGGATCATGAAGGAGATTTTGACCCAGACAGAAAAATCCGATCTGCTCAAGGAAGTAGAGGAGTTCGAGCAACGACAAAGACGTGAAAATAAGTTTGAGCGACGAAAAGGTATTTGCCCATGTCCGATGTCCGTTGTTGCAAATTTGCTGGTTTCTTCCTCCCTATAACCACTTTGTTTTCCTGGTACAGTCCACACAAAACTGATTAGAATTTAAACCTATGATCTAACAAAATTATTGCATTTTACTTTAGCGCAAGCAGCTGCCATAGCATCGTCAGCTATCGACAAAATGGCTGCAGGTAAGATATTTAGTTTCACTCCTTCAGTATATAGACCCTCTTTGCAACTTGGTTTACTCCGGTGTTCCCTTCTCTAAATAGAATTCTACATCATAATTCTTCAATGCCGGTTCACCCTTAAACTACTTTCCAATGGCTATTAGTGCATGTAAACGAGATCCGAATTATAACGAGACTAAGTGATAAATCGTTCCTAGAACTTCCTTTACCCTTGTCTACAGGTGCGTAATCCCAGCGGATCGAGAGTCAGAGAAGCTGCAGGCAGAGTAATGTTCGTCTAACTCTATTCTGATCATGTCAACCCTATTGCGAGTATAACCCGCAAACCCAGTGTCAGTTGGCTAAAAAATGTCCCAGAAAATACGGAAAAGTTGTTTTCATTACTATGCTCTGACTTCGGATTGTCCCTTCAAACACCACCTTTAATTTGAATCTCTGCTTCAGTTAATTACCTAGAAGTAAGGAAAGCGAAATCCCTTGTCAGCATTTTGAGCTATCTGGGCCTTTTAAATTGATATAATAATAACATATTGTAAATTGAGATATCTTATGTCTAAAGTTTTTGGAAATTATTTTACTGAATCGCTATTAGCGTCCTTTAAACTTGTTTGAGAAACCAATGGCAGCCGCCCAGCCTGGCTGCAAACTGGTGCAAGTGTTTGTAATTCATCCATATTCCCTCCCTTTCTTGGCCCATTTGTTTATTCTGCTTAAACGTAATTTCAATTGATGAAAAATAGATTTTTAGACGTCAGAGCACCCTTTAAATCATTATTCTAAGCAGGAGAGGTTACAATCTTCTGTTGTCTTAAGTTATATTAGCTTACCCTGAAAAATACCTGGTAACTGGATAATACAAGGCTCGGCAACTTCGACCCCAGGGCTTTTCTCTGAGAAAGAGGGAAGGCTCTGCTCATAGCCGTAAATGAAAATCAAAGTAACTTATAGAAACCCGTGGATAATTGTGTAGAAAATCCTCTTGCCCTCTCCCACATCTTTCGGGCCGCTCAGTGTGCATGTATCTCAACCACAAAGGAAAACACATCAAAAAACCTGCCAAATAACTACCTGTTAGGCAGGCTACTACTAGTATTAGAGAATCGAACTGTTCGGGAAGCAACCAACTTTTTTGTGCCACATTTTATAAGGAAAACCACTGATAAAAGGTATAGGTTGTATATTTCAGCACCTTGATAAATTTCTAAGCTAAATATGATCACCGGCTATCAGTGCAATTGTATGCGATTCACTTTAAGCGGAAAGATTACCGAGAACTATAATTCCTAATTATTATGTTTTCACAACTGGGCTAGGGGAGCACATGGTGAACAACAACGTAGTTTTTAATGTCCAGGATGTGACGTAGACTCATGGTTCGTACAAGCCTATTCAAGGATTTTTCAAGTACAAATCACAGTTTTAAAGGACTAAGATATATTCAATAAATCGGTACTCTTTAACCCCCTTTTGAACACTTCATGCATGGCTAAACACGTCATGGAGTTATTTACGATTTTTACTTCTTCAGTCATGGTTGATTAATTTTTTAATATTACTTTCCGCAACAGCGATTGCAATTCACGCATCTTAGGTACAGAAACAGCATTTAAAATAAAGAAGCAGAATTAAGATAATGTTCATGCACAAAAACGTTTTATGACAAGGAAGTGAATTTCAAGGATTTTTCAAGACCTTATAAACAAATCAAGTACTTTTCACGCACCTTAACCGAAGTCAACGACTTTTCAAGACAACTACTAAAATTCAAGACCTTTTCAAGATCGTACGAGCCATTTAGACTGGTGATTGCATAACATCTTCCTTCCAAAGAAGAAAAAAGCTATACCTTGGATTTACAAATGGACAAAAACCTAAAACGAAAACAGCTTAATAAAACAAATCAAATGTTCCTTTGATCACTAGGTAAGGAAGAAACTTGTACTGAAAGGGAGAAACCAAGGGGTGAAACAAAGTCTATGTAATGCATCAGTCCTGTTAAAATCTCTCACTGAATAAAGTCTTTTAGCAGGCTTTTACACTTGACAATTCGCTCAGATTTGGTCCGGATCACATTGCTGTTAGCTGGCAGTGTCTCAGCTGTGCTAGGAGTGAATGATGTAGGGGCCGTTTTGGTTAGTGGTATTTTGATCTCTAATCTCTGTTAGTAGGTCTGTTCTCAAGTGGACCTGTGGGTCGGCTTTTGGAGCAGGCGGGTTTCTTGCGCCAGGCTCTTGAACTGGTGCACTGTCCATTGACTTCAACCAGGTAACTGTGAGGGGCAATATTCTCTAGAACAACCAAGCTTCCAGTCGCTGTGGGGATGCTAGGTATGTGCTTTAACTCGTAAGAGTTGTCCAATTACTAGACTAGGTAGCTGTTTGGCAATGTAATTATGGTAGAGATTGGCTATTTGTCTCTTGTGCATAGCTTGCTCGGTTACAGTGAACTGGACTTCAGGTTTGTACAGGGAATCCTTGCACGGTAAAAACGATCTTGTTCTACGTGACATAATGCGTTGGACTAGGCAACTTCATTGAGATGGGGTATGTGAATATCTCCATTATAGAATAGTTTTCCATTAATCTGCTCTTTGTTTGTTGCCTTTGCTGATGATGGACTTCATTATCTTGACTGCAGAATCAGCCTTGCCATTTGCCTGTGGGTGATGGAGACTTGATGTGACATGTTGGATGTCCTAGTCATAAGCAAAATAACTGAATTCAGCAGAGGCATAATTAGGACCATTGTCTGAGATCAGGGTGACATGGGTTCCATGGACGGTATGAAGATAGAGACTACAGTTGTTTTATCTCTATGTAATCTGAGTAGAGGTCAACTACGATCAGGTAATGGCTGCCGTCACATTCAAAACAATCACTAGCAACAATTTGCCACGACAGATTTGGAATCGGGAAGGTCATCGAAGGCCCTTTTGGGAGGGCAGCTCTGGTCTGCTGGCAGATGTCACATCTTTGAACTGCTTCAGAAGTCAGCGGTCATTCGCGCCAATACATGATATCTCTAGCAGAGCTCATTGTGTACTGAATTCCTAAATGCGAACGAAGGGGTGTGGCTGTCATCTCTTTTTTCATCGAGGTAATGCGGGTGAAGGCATCTTCATGTTGAGGTAACCTAGAGTTGCTGTCTGTTAGATGCCGGAGGGGTTCGCGTACAGTGCTGCTGAGCTGTGGTAGGAACTTGGAAAGGAAGGTAACTACTCCAATCAGTCGTTGGAGTGCTTGGACATCTAGCTGGACGAAAAATGAATTTGCGCCAAATTTGCTCAGCGCAAATGTGATTAAAATTGTGCAAAATCAGGAATAAATCTGTGCAAAGGTGGTAAATGCAACATTTGCATACCTATTTGAAATTCCTCGGGTGCAGATTTGATTCCAAAGGGCATTCGCAGTCATGTAAAACGACCACATTAGGTCCAGACTGTTGTTAAGTAGCTAGAGGGATCGTCTAAGACAACTTGTAGAAATCTATCTTTGGCATCAACAACAGAGAAGACTTCAGCGTTAGTTAGCTTAGGGGCAATATCCTCCACAGTGGGCACTGGATAATGATTTCTGTATGATAATGCCTTTATTCAGATGGAGAGGGTCCAAGTTTGCTCGACTTTCTCACTGCAACCATTTTACTGATGACTTGGCAACTTTGGCAATAACACCCATGGTCTCAAGCTCTTCAATCTTGGTTTTGAGCTTATCTTTAACTCGTCTTGGATTTTCTTGACATTAGGATCCATACGTACCTATGTGACAGGTGCCAGGTAGCATGAAAAGACCAGTGAAGATATCCTCATGGTCGCGAAGGATTTGCTCTTGAGTTAATGACTGATTGCTGCTGGGGTCAATATGCAGGATGCACTCTCCGTTGAAAAGAATAAGCTTCAGGGCTTCAGAGGCTCTTCCAACTTTAACCTCTGCCTCGCGAGGTTTCTGCGATTCACGTAATTCTAGTTTTATAACATTCCGTCTTTTTCCCTTTCTTCACAGACAGTAAGGAAAGGGAAGTCTTTTTCTATCGTGACAATATAACAGGAGTATTTAATTACAGGATATAGTAGAAGTAAGCACTCTTTAGACGTAGACACTAATAATGACAAATAACGTTTCAGCGAAAAACAAGTAAGAAACAATAATATTGTAAACAACAGTGTTCAATTTAATTTTCGAGTTGACCATGATACTTGACACGTACAGAAATTTCAGTCGAGAAAAGGCCTTATCGTCTTGGATTTTTTTCCATCCCTAGGCATAATTAGCTGGTTTCTAACATAACACCCCTTTGAAGGCGACCTTTTGGAACAGACTTCAATCCATATCTCGGCTCCTCGCCACTGGAGTCTCCACAGTACTGGAGACTGCGAAGTTTGAAGCTATACCACGCTAGACGCGCGATTTACCGGCAACGTTCTTCCTTTGTCATGTTACTGGAAATTTAAACTGCACCATTGCCAGTAATATGATCGAGATACTTGTTGCGCATATACACGACCTAAAGAAATGCCAGAAATCGACAGCGAGTGTATCAAAGTGTTGATGCCTTTGCAGCGAACGTGAGCGTGGCAACCTCATTCCCAGGGCTCTCTCACGAGGATACGCGAGTGAATGCATAACTCTGGAGCCCTTCGGCAACTACGAAGGGAACTATGTCGTTGTCTTATCGTGCAGTGAGTTCGGGTCGAAGCCGAAGAGCCGATCTCTGTCAACGCAAATTGAGCGAGTGACCCATTTGCATATCGAAAACCATCACAAAAACACTTTTTAAAAAAGGAGTTAAAAATGGTTTAAAAAGAGCCACTTGTGAATAACGGTGGAGAGATAGACTCACGGCAAACGACCTTCAGGTGATACCAGGAGCTCAGTAGTTTTATCGGAGCTAACACTGAAGTTGACACTTGTTTCCCGAAAAGGCATTTTCAATCATGTTTTCGCATTTTTTAATATTAAGAAATGCGGTAAAAAAAAAAAAACGTACAAGCTGAGTGTTCGCTTCGAGCGTTTTTTTCGCAGTTTTGCACCCCTTGATGGCCTGTAGGCAGCAAAAGTACCATGTAATATTGATCGGTGGTAGGATGGAGAAGGTCTCAATTTGTGATGTTACCCAAATAGTATACCCGGCGTTTGGACAAAAGAGTCTAGTCAATTTTTGTCTTTATTAAAAATCATGTACCCTGGCGCATCCATCCTTTCTTCTCTATAGCTCTACGTATACTATCTGAAAACTTAAAGAGGTTGATTGTTGATTTGTTCTTTGTGTTTTAGTTCTGAACATAAAGACTGTGTTCAAAGTGGTAGTGGGAGGCTTTACAATGGCATCCAGCTTAGAGCTCTTGATTCGTGACTCCACATATGACCAGCTCGTCGCTGCCGTTAACACCTGTGTGTTACCCGCTGGTGCTCACTTGATACAAATTTCCGATGGATGTGTGTGTCTCAAAGTTCAAGTAGAAAGTCTTGCAACGCTTGAAACTTTGTGGCGTTTATATGAGGATGGCATACTGAAGGCAAAAATTCAAGCATTGCTGGTCACAGACGAAATGAGAGAGCTTGCTGGTGGAGAACAAGTCGAAGCGATTGTAACCATCGACGAACAAGAATATGATAAAGCCAGCAACAAGTTGTCTAATGAAACACAAGGTAAACTACGTACGGCTAATTTTGCAAACGTGATTGTAAAACTCTCTGATTATACTAACCGGGATAACAGCTAAATTTCTTTTAGGCCATTCCCGTAAAGTGTTTCGTTTCCCATCAGTCTCTCTGTATTGAAAGTGAGTATACCGGTCCGGGTGGGGCCAAAAAAGGTCGTGCCTATAGCCGCGGGATCAGGTTATTCAAGACACTTTCTGGGACTGATAAGACACCAGCATGTTTATACCCCGGGGTTTATACCGGAAACGGTAACAGAAAGAGTCGTTCGCTCGTTTCCTTCGCGAAAGCAAAATACACAAAAGTTTTAAATGGTAAAAAAGGTAATAAAGTGAAAGCTGACACCCTCGGGACTGCGGAAAAATTAAAGTGTCCATAACTGGCGCTGACCATTCAAGGATATTATTATTATTATTATTATTGTCATTACAAGTGATATTGGTAAAAGTAAATTATAATGATTTTACACTATATTAAGCTTCGAGGCTTTTAGTAAACCTTAAAATAATTTGATCAAGCGGAAGGGTTAGCTTTTTCGTCTTTCTTCGGTGCCGCTTATTTATACGACGAAGTCACGGTTCGAGGTTGTATGCTATAGTGAGAAGTGATTCCATTTGCTTTTATTGAAATGGTTGAATGCAAATTGATCGCTCTTTTTGATATACAACTCTGACATGTTCAGTGACGTGCAAATCACGTCAAAGAGAAAGTAAAATCAAATATTACAGCTGATTCTTAAGTCGCGGCACAAGCCGATTAATAAAATGGATTCACAAAGAGAGATACGAATTGCTCTTACTGAAAAGAAAACAACAACTTAATAAGAGCCTGCAAACCACTAAGCTGAAACTTACGTCATTTTAGGCCCCTTTCAAAAGTGGAATTTCTTATGAGTGCCGAACACCTATTTTTGTCGATGAAAGTAAATTAAATACGGCAGTTGATTCAGACGTCGGATATGATTGGTGCCGCTGAATTTAACTCCGATTGTTGTAAATATTCCCAGTCTCTAGAAATTTTTTTTATCCAACGTGGATAAGGGTTTCTATAATTAATGCATTTTAGTATATACTAAAACAGTGAATAGTGTTTTTCGCGCCATCTAATTGGCTACTCAATCAGAGAATATCCTGCACTAGTTCCTTCGAGCGAGCGACGCCAAACTCGCGTAAGTTAAGAGCAAAATGCGAATGATGCCAACTCTCCCGCTTTTGGCGGGAGACTTATGCGTTTTTGCCTCATCTCCCGCTCTCCCGCTTTGGTACATAAATCTCCCGCTTTTTACGTCCACTATAAATATTGAATACTTAGTGAAAACTAAAACAGACTTAGTTTGAGATTTAGCCCATTTTTAGGTCAAAACTTCAATTTTTCTTATTCGCAGTACGGTTTCTGGGGCATTTTAGCACGTATTTAGTCATTGACAAAGACTATTTCTAGCATAAAAACGATGATTTCGAATTTTGATAGTATGTACATCATGTAAGACCGCGGCGACGACGACCGCGGCCGTTCGGTCATTGCGCGCCAAAATCGTAATCGTTGGCAACAGTAAATGAGTTAAAACTCATCATTTTTGTGCTCAATTATCTCACTGATTTAGTATATACTAAAACAATTATTCACCGAAGTGGAGGTGAGGTGGCTTTGCGTTCTCGGTAAACACCTACCTACCACCAGCCACCTCCGTTTCGGTGAATAATTGTAATATATTCGGCACATGTGAAATGCGACTTCTAAATGTTATGTTGAACCTAAGTCGAATTTTCGAATGTTTCAGTCGCAAATTCGACAAAGTCGTATTTAATTTGAAACTGTCAAATTTAGTTGATTCAGACGTCCCGGCAAGCAATTCTCTCGAATTAAATTAGGCACATGTGAAAATTGACGATTGAGCTGGGTAATGATAACAGTGTCCATTATTACTAAAAATACCGGTAGATACCAGCTGTAGATACACTATTATACACACCGCTTTTTTTATATTCCTGCAAACTTTGCTTTCAATTTGGCACATTTTGTTACTAGCTATATGCACCACACAGGCAAAATGAGAGTAAAAAAGAGATTTAAAAAAAAGAAAAAAAAATAAGTTTACGAAAAATTTGCCCCAAGGGGATTCCAACCTGGACCCTAAGAATCAGTTGGAACTAAAAGTTAACGCCTCTATTCACTGGATCACCTCGGTAAATGCGTGCTATTTGAGTTTAAAAGAGGTATATATTCCTACTCTATGGTGATTGGCAGTTTTCAAGGATGACTTTTTTCTTTTCTTTTTTTTTTCAATTTCCGTGTAGAATTAAATCTTTAACTGATCGAAGCTAGACGTAAAACTCACAGTAAACCCATTAATACTCATTCAGGCTTGGTCTATGCCGGGGAACGTTTAAGAAATTAATGAACTATCGATCGCGCGGCTATCGACTGAACCGTATGACCGTACGATTCTTTCTCTGCTCATAAGGTGACTTCATTGGTCGGAGAAAACATTAACACAACATTGTTCATCATTAGTTCCATTGTTTTAGGTTAGGGTAGCAAACCATTTGGCTTTTAGGGTTAGAGCAGCTGCTACATGAACTCTCTCCCCGGAGTACATCCTTTTAGTCTTTAAAGTTCTCCTTTATTAACAAACGTTGAACATTTATTTCGGCAAACAAACAGTTAAGTTTAAGTTAAGTTAAGTTCTCAAGAGTAGGTGTCCTTTTCGATTTCAACTTGCAATTTCGGTCAATTTACGCAACTTTTAAACTTCTGGCTCTGTTTTCGTTTGGTTCAGCTTTGAAAATGGAATAATTGCCCCCGCAGGGATTTCGCCCAGAAGGCGAAATTCCGAGGAGGCACTCTAGTAACTCGCGCGTATATTAAGGAAAGTACCTACAGATGAAATATACAGTCAGTATGCCAGAAAAAATCTCGATTTGCTTGAACAGGGGCTGCGAGGAATCGGTAGGTAATGATGACGTTTCTATTGTTTGCGCCCGCAAGTACGAAATGGTCAGGATGACGTAAAGACAGAAAATCCCGAAGGGACGGCTTACAATAGGTAGATTTTGTGACATTTATTGTGCAGTCATACTTCGATACTCTTTTGCGTTACGTGTTATAAGTGACATTCTGGGGAGCACTTGTTTTGAAAGTTATGGACCAAAAGACACTCGTTAAGCGCAGATGAAGTTATAAGGTGCGTACAACTGTGTACATATGAACACTTGGAGAGTTTGCCAGACACAAATCTTTGATTGGAAACCTTGCCAGACACTTTCTCTCTCTTTGACCGGAATAAGACTCAGCCCCAAACAAGCAAGAGACAATACAGTGTAAAGAATTGTTGAGAAAAACAGCAAAAACTTGCCAATTTATGACAAAAAGGTACTTTAAAAGCGAACTAAAACATTCAAAACGCTTTGATCACGTGACTGATGACGTCATGTCCCTCTTTTGGTCCTGTTCATTACCCCCTTAAATTATGCCGGACGACAACTGGTTATTTTTAAATGCCCCACACAACCAAAACCTCAAATATGCTATTTGTTTTTAACTCGTTAATGAAATCTTGTCACAGCAACAAAAAAACCTAATTCGGGAATAGTCACGTGACTGATGACGTCATTACCTTAGATGTGACATGGGAAGATATTTTATGGCAAATGTTATCTTGTCGTGATCTGACAGTCTTCTACGTGTAAAATTGTCAAAGTCATAAAGCTTTGAAAAAAATTGCCTCAAAGGATTCTGGGATAATTTTTTTGGGATAATTATAATTTACTTTTATAATTATTATTATTTTTGTTTTGGGCCACGTGAAAAGAACAAAGCTATCCACAAGTTAACTTAAAGTGCAGCCGTTCTTTCCTGGTCGTAATGCCTGATGACTAACACATTCGTTTCATAAATAATGCAAAACAAAAACAACAAAAAAGGCTAGACTGAACTGAGTTGGAAGATCTAATTATGGCAGTTTCACGCACAGTTTACATCTTATCCAAAACTTTGTGACTGATTTACAGGAAATAACCAAAAAACTAAGTACTGCATAAAATTAATTCTTGATAGTAGTTGCTGAGGAAATGGAAAAACTACATTAAAAACATGACAGTTAAAATTTGATAATGAATTATTTCAATCGTTACTTGCTCATGGTATCGTTTTTTCCATTTTCATTTCTTTTGAACCTCAGCCGAAGTATGATTTGCATTTACTCTATTATTTTCGCACCATATTTTAGATGATCCTAAAGGCAAGGAAGAGAGGCACCATAAATACTTAGAGCAGGAAAAATACGAGTACATCCAGAATTATTTAGAACGAGCAGGAGACCAAACCAAGGATTTGGATGCACACAGCGTGATGGAAGAAAGCGACAGTGGAAAGCCGGGATCGAGTAGTGCACCATCTGAAGTTGGAACGGAGGAAACCAACGGTAAACTTACAATATTTTTGTACAAACCTAGTGAATCAGTTCCCCCGAAAGATTGAAGCCTGGGAGCCGCTTAAATTTCTCTTGGGCGGGCTTGGCTTACTCCGCTTGCAGCGCTTTGTCTTTTTTGTGAGTTAATTTGTGTGTTTCGCTAGTCCGCACAACAGGCGGCGTTGTTTATTGGGCGCGCTAAGGCAGCAGGGAGGGGGGAGGTGGTTGGGGGCGCGAGCGCAAAGCGCGAAGGGAGAGAAAAGAAAATATAACGCCTGTAGATAGGCCATTGTTCGTCCTCTTTCAAATTTAAACGTTCATCTCGCCAGCCTAAGTTTTGCTTGGCTGATTTGTATCACGTGACGCATGGTGCCCTGGCTTGTAAAGAAGAAAACAAAAACGGGTGTGTTGATCTCTACGTGTTCGTGAATAATACAACCGGTGCTGAGTAAGACGTATTAAGAGAGCTCTTTTTTTTTGGAAATTTTGCGCACCCCTTAGAGATTTTAGTTCATAATTAAGACTTCACGTATAAGTGACTCCATTTCTGCTGAGTTAACGAGCGCAAACAGTATACTCTTGTAGTTTTTGCTGCCCCTTGCATCACGATTTTTGCCTGTAGTTTATGGCACGAGGTTTTGCTAACTTTCTAGCTTTTGCGGTTAAGTCACAAATACTCTCAAAGAAATGTAAACAAAAAATCATTTAAACCAGTTAAATCTACTTGTCATAATTGTTTTTTTTTAAATTAAGTTGTTATAAATGTAAGCAAGAAAAGTGAGATTAATATTCTGTATTGATTTTTGGCTTGACTTTGCAGACTCCCCTTCCAAATTGTGCTTGAACGATCTTAGTGAAGACGTGACCGCAGAATTGACGTCCAAACTTCGAAGCGACCCAGTGACACTAGAAAGATTTTACCAGTCATTCGGGCTTGATTCTAAGAAACTGAGCGCAAGAGGATTGAGGAACATTGGAGAATTTTTTCCTGACACTCCTGTCAAGCTACTGAAAGACGTTTTTGAAGCACTGCGATTGTATGACTTAGTGGAGTTGCTGGAGAAAGTAACAAAGCCACGCACACTTCGTCCTGCTCTTTCACTGAAAGAAATAGAAAAGTTACCCAATGTCAGTGATCGCCCTACGAAATTTTACAGTAAAGCACAAGTCTTGATTATCGAGTACTCTGACAGTGCTGCTAGAGATGATGATGCAGAAAGGATCGGATCATTTTTTAAAGGTCTGAATCCACGGAGCCAAGTAACTACTTTGAGGACAAAGCCACCAGGGGAATTACTTGAGGATCTAGCAAAGTTGAGAGAAAGCCAGCGTAAGAAAGAAGACGAAGTCGTGATAGCAGAAAGTAGAGAAGCGATGCTTAAAGATCTTCTAGAAAAGAAGATACCAAGTAGTTGGTATGGTGGTGAACGGAGAATGATCTGGTGGTCAAGAGAAAGATTCATCCCGGACACGAATGAACAGCTGTTAAGCCTTTTCCACAAAGAGGAACCAGAGATGAAAAAAGAACTAAAAGAGCTGGTAGAAAAAAGGGAGCAGTGGACCAAAAAAAGAATTCCAGTTATCGAGGAGATAAAACAAAAGGAGAAAGAACTAAAGGAAGAGAATGAGAAATTTAAAGTGACTGTTTCAGATGGCATCGACAAATGGATAGAACATGCACACGCAAATGATGAAGGTTAGTCAACGCAAATCTATCAGCTCTTAAGTATTGATTCCTTTTTTGATTAATTCTGTTCTGACAAAGCCGAACGGAGAATCCAAGGAAGGGCTCGGGCGCTCCCCCCACAACCTCCCTTAACTCACAGGACGGCAGAAAGTAGAGGAAGTACAAAACATTTGTGTGTGAGATCTTTGTGTGTGGCGAACCTGACAGGGCCATTGCCTAATTTCATTCCGCGCGGGAGCCTGGCACTACCGAATTTCCCGGACTTTTTAAAAAGTCTAGTTTCAAAATGACGGATAGTCAGAGGATAGTCAGAGTAAAAACTCGAACGAAAGCATTCTTTTTCGAAGAAATATTGATCAATATTCCCTCGGAGAATCTGCCTAAACTTAGTAAGGAAAGGATGCAGCATTTCTGTCATGCCCTGAAGCTAAACTTAAGGAGCCGAAACTCAGCAAGTGCAGGCAATTGTTCGATAAACAGCAGGTCGCTCAACCAAAGATGACTATAAATTTTCGAGAGCAAAGGATTCTCTGTTTAATTCTACCGGCTTCTGTATTGTAGAGGATCATTGCAGGCAAGAACTCAAACTGGTCACATTGGATGGAATATACCCGCGTGGTAAGGCTGCTGTATTACTAAGATCAGAAACCAATTTGCAGGGATATTTGTTACAGTCTATCATGATGCCTGTATTGAGAATCTTTTATTGCGTTTAACTTTATTTACATTTCGAATAAAACTTAAGGCCCCCCCTCCGTCAAATGAGTGATTTTACTTTGATCCCCCCCCTATCTTAGCAGCAATTTTATTTAATGCCCCCCTCTAGTTTTTCAGCCCCCCCTCCTGATAATTATTGCACAGTCCCTTATAAACATGCTCGTAGACCCAAAAAGTTCCAAAAAGAGGCAGCTCAACAAGTGAGCCCTTGTAAGCCATTGCCATTTCACATTTTGCCAATGAATTTATACATGTCTTGAGTAGTGTCTATAAAAATTACTAGAATTGAAATGTAACTGGAAGGTACAGAATCACACGCAGGGGCCTCAAAAAATTTAACTATATACTATATACAATTTATCCCCCCAAGAAAAATTATTTCTGTATTATAACATTGCTCAATGCATGAGGTCTGACTGGTCACAGGAACTGCAGTGTTACCGGACGAGAAATGGCTGTCTTTTAAGACTGAAGTATACTTGCTTTTACCTGTGTTCAGTGAGAATTGTCTCTGGTCCGATCTTTAGGATTTTTTATTGAGACCGCACGCAGCGACGAAGAGAAAACCTAATGTAAGCCTTGCCGACCTAATACGATGTTACTCTTTCACTCCGCGTCACTCTGGCGTGTTTTGCTTCTTGTAGTCTTTATTTTACGGTTTGTAAAAACAGGTACACTCACTCTCTTATCATTCCCAATATTCGGTCGGATCCAGCGCCGTAAAAAAAGCTAAATGCGACGGTTCTTTGTTCAAATTTTTTGTCGAACAATTCGGGAATCCTTCCAATACTTCCAAAGCGAAAGTCTTCAATTTGATCTTTCTTTTCTCGAGGTTTTTAATCGAAGTTCTTCATAGCAGCAAAGCAACTGTTCTTTGCTGTAGAATATTAACTTTCAAGGGTAATTTGGCCCTTAATATCGTTTCAACTGCACGCAGTGACCTCTGCTTTACCCTCTGTTTTGGAAGCAATTTAAAAAGTCCGGGAAAATCCGGAGGCAATAGACTTGCGTGTTTTGTCGTGATCTTTACTTAACATTACAGTCGAACCTCTTTGTTACGGACAGTGATGTCCCAACAAAATGCTCATATATTTTCTTTAAAAAAAAAACCTCTATAATACGGACTCCCTCCCTCTGTATTAGGCGGACACCCTGTATTAAGCGGACACTACATCATTCCCCGAGGGTGTCCGCTTAATACAGATTTCACTGTATTGTGATGCCGGGATACCAGGTGGAAATTTTCCAAGTAATCAAACTTGCCTGGCGGCCCGGCGAATGAACCAAGAGAGAAGCAGGACAACAGGTAACCCACTGTTCATGCGCATCGCTTCCCCGGCTCATGTGATCAGGCCCTTACTGTGAGTTGTATTGTTACGCAGTTTGCAAGTGAAAGCTTTGGAATTTGCCGCTTTCGTGGTTCGTGTACGAGAGAATGCCACTTAAGTAGTCTAATTAACCCAAGGGTTTTAAAAATAGAGCGAGGTTTGCACGTGAAGATGTTACGTTGGACTCTGCCCCTTTTACGGTTCGACCGTGAAAGAATGCAATGTGTTTACGAGGTCATTTTGCTCTACAAGATTTCAAGAAATCACCTTCTTTCCGAAAATATGCAATGATATTATAGATCATTCAATGTTACCCTCAATTATCTCACGAGATCTCTCACAAGATCATTGAATTTGCGTGACATCTTCTTTGGCGCTAGACAACTGAGAGCAACAATGTTGTCAGACTCTTGGCAATGAGCCAAACCATTCACACCGTGTGCTGCGAGGACGATTATTTTCCAAAGAGAAAATTTAAATTATCTAATAGTTTGTTTCACTCAGTGTACTTTGTTTTTCCAAAAAGTTTGTTTTCTATTGCCGTGCGTTATCTGTATGTATGTAACGAAGATAAATGCTGTGTTGTGACACAGAGTGCGGCAGACATTCGCGTCGCTTGGCTCGTTCACGTTCGCACGTATTGCGTGTCTATTGCAACTTTGAATCAAAACAAGCGAACTCGATTGCTCTATTTGGGCGACGCCCAATTAATAAACGTAACCTCTTTATTACGGACACTACGATGATCAAGTGAATACCGAATCCCGATCAGGTGAATCTGCAAAGGGGGATAGGGTGAATCCGTCTGGCTGATGAGCTATGCAAAGTGATTTTAAATATAAGCCAGTCGCTGTCTATACAACGATTTCGAAAGGTGTACAGAGAAACATAACCGGCTTTTTTAAGGCTTGAATAAGTACAGATAGCATAAAGATCTTTTCTATATATTTTGTACTCTAGTTACTTTTTACACTTGCAAAATGGTGAAAGACGACGCTTTCAAAATTGTACTTTACTTTACAACTTTTTACATGCAGCATTGCGCTGTAGCTCGTTTCGTTTTAAAACAGTGAATTGTCTAACTTGTACTTACTTTGTAGCTGAGATATACAATGTTATGCTATTGAAAGACAGTGTCTTTGTACTGTAAATTAATAAATTTAAATGCAGTTTAAAGACGAGTGTGAACCTGGTTTTTGCGGATCTTGTTTACTGTGGGTAATGTCGACTGAGATATCGGTCGACATAGCGGTCGATATAGCGGTCGACAGTCGGTCGATATAGCGGTCGACAGTCGGTCGATAGTCGGTCGACAGTCGGTCGATAGTTGGTCGATAGTCGGTCGATAGTCGGTCGATAGTTGGTCGATAGTCGGTCGATAGTCGGTCGATAGTCGGTCGATGGTCGGTCGATAGTGGGTCGATAGTCGGTCGATAGTGAGATAGACTATCGGCCGAGTATCGGTCGATATTCCGTCGACGCACCTCGACTTACTATCGGTCATATGTCGGTGATATATCGGTCAACTGTCGGTGATATATCGGTCAACTGTCGGTGGTATATCAGTCAACTGTCGGTGGTATATCGGTGAACTGTCGGTGGTATATCGGTCAACTGTCGGTGGTATATCGGTCAACTGTCGTTCGAATATTAGTCGTGTGTTAATTTATCAGGTGAGTCCAATGGCTTTTTTTTTTAAGCAAAGACGTCATTAATTACTGTTATCATGCGATGGGGAACATGTGGCAAAGCAAGGCGCGATTACGCTATGAAGAGAACCGAAGAGCACTGGGAACTAAGGACATGATAACCTTTTTTTTCCAGTTTGTATCATCACCGATCGTCTGAGTTTTAGCTGTTAAACAGAACCTGTCTCAGCCTAAGTTGAATCTGCTGCTCCTGTGGTCCCGCAAAAATGTAGGAAAATGTAGGAAATGCTAAGTGTCGACCGACCATCGACCGAGTGTCGACCAATTACTGACCGACACATCGGTCAAGTATCGACCAACTATCGACCAAGTATCGGCAAAGTGTCGGCGAAATGTCGGCGAAGTGTCGGTGAACGAAAAGCTATATCGGCCGAGTCTCGACCGAGTGTCGACCCACTATCGACCGACTATCGACCGACTATCGACCGCTATATCGACCGACTGTCGACCGAGTGTCGACCGACTATCGACCGAGTGTCGACCAAGTTTCGACCGAGTGTCGACCGAGTGTCGACCGACTATCGACCGAGTGTCGACCGCTATATCGACCGATATCTCTCGGTCGACATTACCCACAGTAAACAAGATCCGTTTTTGCTACTGAACATAAAAAGGTATAAAAGTGACGTCATCATAGTGACCTCTTTTATACGGACACCTCTCTAATACGGACACTTCGCTCTGTCCCTTCGGTGTCCGTATTAGAGAGGTTCGACTGCACTATTTTTTGGTCTTTTTTAAAAAAAGATCAAGGAATTTTTTTCAAACACAAGTATTGTCTCTTCTGCTGTCAACAACACCTCCAAACAAACGGAGCGTATTTTACAGCTGACGCATTGAAGTTACTTGACTCCACAACACGACAATATAATACGATCCACGATGTTGTATCTTTTTTGAGCAGCGGCGCTTAATACGATAAAATATGAAATGGGAATGGTACGAATTACTCCAAATTCATTGAAAAACCGGCTTAACGGCTTCCTGTACCCTGGCCTGTACAATTGCGAGCAATAGCGCTCCTTTTCTTCTGATCGTGGATAAACCATTGATAATTAATAGATGATGGTTAGTTAACTAGTACTAAAAATTTCGAATGTGTTTTACGTACCCGTGTGTTACTCTTATGTTACCCTTATATACTCATGTGGTGTTTTAATCAAATTGCACCATGTCAACCCATAACTTGAGAAATGCCCGACAAATGCCTGGGAACAAATGGGCACGCCGGCTTAAGCCAAACGTGGCATGTATCCCCCGAAAACGACTGCTACGCACGCTAAATCACCTGATAGGTCAGATGGAAGTCTTAGAATGAAAATAGGTAATAGAATCCTACCTTTTCCATGCCAAACAAGAGTAAAAACAGTTTATGTAGAATGTAGCAGACATGGGTAAGGTGATTCAGAGATGGTGACACTAGTCACATGCACTGTCGTTGCTAAAGTATGTTTTCTTATTGCAGGTAAGGAGTCAGTCCTTTCGGTCATACTTATTGTGAACAGTTTCAAGCGCTCGCTCACTGATGGTGCAAAATTTATGACACTGATACGAAGTTGCTTAAGAGAAAAGTTGGCTCTGATTCCAGAAACGAAGTTGGTGATAACCAACAGTTCTTTGATTGTGATGGAAAAGGAAGAAATTCCCCGCGAAACTCTTCAACTGTATTTACCAAGGAGGATTGTTCTAGCCACATTGCCGGAGCTTCTGAACAAGCGCTGGCAGACAATGGATCTCATTTCAGTGATGCTGGAATTGAAACGGACTTTTGTTACTAGAGGTGAGACAATACTTCATGAAGAGGAAGACTTTCCCTTCTTGTTCTTAGATGATTATACACAGGCTAAAATGGATGAAAATTTGTCTTGTCTTCCGAGGCTTCAAAAGACGGAGCTAATCGACAGAGATAAGTAACCTATGAGCACAAATAATTAAAAGAGCACGGCAACGACGACATCACCTTTAGTGGAAATGGATAAGAAAGTATCAACAAAAATATAGAGGAGCACAGGCTGACGGAAAATAACCATATCGGACTAGAAAGATATAACTAAGCAGCAATAGGAGTCAGATTAATAGATAATAGATAGGGTCAGGTTCACCAAACACACAATATACGATACCATAGCATGGAATTGAACGTGAATTGTTTAAGGAGGAAGAGCTTCGTGCCGTCACTTCTGTTGCTCAGGGTATGGTTGAGGGACTCTTTCCAAGCATTTTCCCCGTTGGGTTCTTACCGAGTTTTTTTTTAAGATTTTCACATTAGGCGGCGCACACAGCCAGTTTAGTCTCGGTGACTTGATTCAGGATTGTTTATATGTACATTGTTGTATTCTTTTGATACTATGTTGAACTATGTGCGTCTTTATGGACGGTAGTTAAGACCTCGTCAGTTAACACTTAAGTAAGTCTTAGTTCGAGCCGTACCCATTACCGTCTTGACTGTCTTAGTCGTGAATAAATAGAGGAGACATTAGGGCCATTTATACGAGGAAAAATAAGACGCGTCTTACATAAGACGCGTCTTAAATAAGACGCGAACTTTCCGTATAAACGGCACATTTCGTCTAAAATAAGGCGCGGCTTAGCTAAGACGCGTCTTATTAGATAAGACATGCTCGAATAAATGGTACAGTTCGCGTCTTATGTAAGACGCGTCTTATTTTACCTCGTATAAATAGCCCTATTGTACTCTTGATTGTATTGGCTATAATTATGCTTGCAATGTCCTGGAAATAGGCAGACCTCGCAAATGGTGAGTTCTTATGAAGTAAAAGAAAGCTTGTATCCTTAATCTGTCGAGAAATTAATTATGATCGTGACAATATTTCGCATATTTTTTGCCAGAAACGTCCTCCCTAGTCCAGGCTTATTACTGACCAATATCGACCAAAAGAGTTAAAGGCGGACCATGTGAAAGTAGATTAAGAAATTTAAATATATCGTGACGTAAATAACGAGATAGTTTAACGTAACGTTTATGGTATACAAAGAGAAGCTGTATAAATAAAAGCGAGTTGCACGGAGATAGGCCGCGAGATAATGCAAATTATTCCTCTTGTTCTAAAAAATCGGTGTGCAGGTAGTAGTGATTCCAGTTTTTCTTATAATAAAATCTCTTGAAGTGAATGTCATCATGCATATTTCCTTAAAACCGAAAAATCCGAATAATACCCTGATGTTGACAGAATTGGATGTTTGTTCCAAGTTCTAAATTCACAGAGCCAAATAATAACTAAAATTAACAGTGAAGGTTGCAGGACACGGAAGAAAGAACTGATAGCGTTGAAGGATAGAAAGGAGACGGAAGCAATGTGGAAAGAACTTCTGGAAAGTAAAGAGAGTGATTAGAACGTATATGGCCAGCGATTGTATGGTCGCATGAGTGGTGCCTTTAGTACTACGGAAGACGAACGTACTGAACTTTAATTTAAGCGCGTTGGGTAACGAAGACTGGGGACCGCCGATAAAAAATAACCTCTTGAAAATGTAATAGCGGCGCTCTCGAGCGCGCAGCGGAGCACCATAGGTAAGAAAATTTGGCAAACTATACATCCAAGAAATTTTGCTTCTGAGAAAATCGTCCGTACGAAGTACGTCCGTACGTACGTCCACCCCTTCATGTAAGCCGGGGGTGAAATTTTGCATTTCAAGTACCCGCGCGTTTCGGCAGTAAATCGCACAGCTGCCCGGACTTTTAGAGATAAAAAATAACAACAAGGAAGCCGATTCTTTATTTCGACTTAATTTTAAAGTCTTCATTGACGTGGCTAACAGAGAAAGAGCTAGAGCCAGAAATAAAAAAAAAACAAAGGAGACCAATTTCGTTTGAAGAATAACATGAAAATTTTATAGCGGCTGTGAGAAAATGAGAAATGCTAGCGGCCACCAAGGTAAAAATGAGCGGCAGCGCCAAAAAAAGTGAACTGGACAACATACAACATTTCCTAAATAAAACGTGTAACTAGGAAGTTTCTAGAAGTTTCACTTTGCCGTTTTGCAAGGGACAGTTCATTTTTTATGAGGGGGGGGGGGGGGCATCAGAAAAAATTTGGTTTAAATGGGGGGGCCAGCCGAAAAATA
>BOPM01000460.1:119271-150238 GCA_022179025.1 Porites australiensis | reverse complement strand
AAATTACACTCCTCCAAATCCCACCAGCCCCCCCTACCCCATAAAAAATGAACGGTTCCCAAAACGACGGCAAAGAAATGTACAAAGTTGTTTTTTGCTAATTACACCTATTGTTTTTTTTTCCGCTATTTTCGTTGCGGTCGGCGCTTGGTTAGCACTACACGATTTTATATTTTGTTCCTTTAACTATAGATTTTAACGAGAGCTTCGCTTTTAGCCTTGGCTAAATCTATATATTAGAGGAAAGAGAGCAGAGAGGCGATATCGTGGAGGCGATAAAACAGGAGGATGAAATGAAAAGAGATATCCTTGGGAGAGAAAGAAAAATTCCAAGTGGCCGTCTCAACCGTCATGGACAAATGAATTCACCAAGCGAAAGATGAAGGAGATATTGTATCGAGCCACGTTAGTGACGTAATTGTAACTGTCGCCGTCATTGTTGATTGAGCTCCCTCAGGTTCCCTCCCGGGAACATGGAGTAAAATTACGCCACGTCGTTATCTTTCCTGCTCGTTCCAAACATAGTACTTGCGAAAATGAAAATTCACGAGCAAAAAACAAAGCCATCATTTGAGAGTTGTATGTTTCAACCCCTTGAGTTTCTCACGTTTAGTCAATGACAAGTTCGACGTTTGAACTGGGCCTTAAGCTCAAAGTCTTAGGTTCTCCAGCTAAGAATTTGCATTTGAGGTATTATTGCTATCGGCTAATATTGAGACGCAATGGTTATGTGTGCAATCTTACTTGCATCATTAGCGAGACTATCTTGACTATCGATCTTCAGACTAAAAATGAAAATTGCAATGCCTCTATTTCTTCTATTTAGTAGCAATGGTGCCCACCCTCTACATCCATCTAGAAGCCCTAATCAGATTAGCCCCAGTGGTCTAAGGGGCCAAAAACTAAGCCCCCACCCTTTTTAAATTCCTACCGAATGGATATATTATCGAGACAAGAAGAAATAAAAATTATGTCTGAGTAAATACTTGATGTGGTGCATGTTTGTATCGACACCATGGTTCAGGTTTAAAGTTTGCTTTTGTTTAGTTTTACACATTTGTTTGAGCTTTCAAAGTTTTGCAAACCTTTTTCTCACCGGTGTGTAAAAGAACACGATAATCTATTGCTATTTTCTTGAAGAAACTTGGAAAGAATGTTATATATATATATTTGAGTAGTTCACCTACTGGTCTATTCCGCTCCTTCACTGCAAGTAGAGCGCTGTCCTGGCTTCGCCGGTGAACATATAACTGCCATAGCGAGTTTTCTTTATTTATGTGATATTATTTATACAGCAATGCAATTGGCCGCTCCAGAAATACCATAACATACCATAATGCTCTTTATTTCTCACTAAAAAATTTTGCATAAGCCTTGTCTTCAGTTTCTCTTGGGAGTTAAAATGGCCCCAAGAGAAACTGAAAACAATGCTTATGCAAAATTTGGGGTGACAAACAAAGAACATTATGGTATGTTATGGTATTTTCTGGAGCGGTCTATTTAGCTTCTTGTTTATCTTACCATTCACTAAAACAAAAAGCAGTCGACAAGTCATTGTTTACATTTTTGCTCCGGCATTAGCATACGAAGTAACCAACAGAAGGCCCAATCGTATACACAAGTTAAATTCATCAAAAGGTGATAGAGTTGGTCAATTTGTGCAATTTTTAGCTCTTTGCAAGCAATAACAAGAAAATAGCAAGCATCGAAAACTGCGAAATGGCTGGGTGGCAAACACGTTAATGAGCCCACACATTCTTTGCTAAAGTTTTGAGTTTTAACTGATTTTTCTCCGACACTATTGGGTCGATGAGGCTCATATTTTCACAGTTACCTCTTACGGTAACTGAAATTGTTGTACTCTTTCGACGTTCAGCGTTTATATTTTAATAACTTGATCATAACCTTGGATAACCGTGCACATGTTATTAGCAGAACTGCTGGTCAGACGATTTAGAACAGATCGCTGGCCATCATCCACAACCCTTTAACAGTGGCCAGGGCAGAACAGCCGCGCCCGTGTGAGTGGTGCCCTTACAGCGCTGTACCTTGCATCATTGCTGATCAGATGCTGGTAATGTTTGGCATCAAAATAGCTCGAACACTAGATCGAGGCTCTTGGAAATTTCCATGAAGCTTACGGTGTGGCAGAGGAGAGGTTTGGCAACAAGCACATCATGATTTATCACAACCATGTTTACAATACAAACGAGCACCCTCAGGATATTGGCAGTGAAATCGAACGTGTTAGGTGAATACACAACGTGGGTAATGGCGGCAATATTGGACAGCCGCGGAGAAATTAAACACGGCGAAGTCAATGATAATGGCTGCATGCAAGAAAAAACAATGAAAGGTCATTTTAGGAACTTACCTTTCATTTCGACTATTTTGTTGTAACAAAAATATTGCGTATCTTGAAATAAACGCAAATATAAACTCTTGATTCTTGCGTGTGTTTAGTCCGTTCTAAAAGAGCAATGAATAAACGAGGCTATGTGATTGGTTGATTACTCCTACCAAGATGCATTTCGGACCGCGTCCAACCTTCTTTGGGGGCTGATTACAGGAGCAGTTTTCCGAGAGCTCAGCAAGTTGCAACAAAAAGGAACTTTATGATTACACGACATCCGAGACAGCTCGCTTGGCCGGTATCCCAGTATTGTGGTGTGGGGATCGTTGCTGATCGGGGTGGAAACTTTCCATGCCCCGACCCACCGGGTTGCACCAGCAACAGGAAAACAACGGGCTTAACAACTACACAGCGTGTAACTTAGCTGAGGTATTTTTTTTATATAATTTCCTCTCTCTTGCGTTATACTTTGCATTTAAAATGCCATAGTGGTAAGCCATTTTTACTTAATGAAGAACCCAGAGGGGCCGTTAAACGAGTAACACACTGCTTGAACACAGTGCTTCCAATCTCTATAAACCAATGAGAACCTGACAGCTACGACCAGGCTCGTTTCATGTACCGGGATAAAAATACCCCCGACAAAGTGGGCCACTCGAGGTGACTGTTAGTAGTGACTTCATTCGTGCAGTGTTCGTCTCAGGTTGTCTTAACCTCTCACACTCTTTTTTCCACCGAAGATTTATCAGCTTGAAAATTTGAGCGATGAAGTCGATATCTTTTTGGACTGTGTTCTTGATCCCTTGCGTAAAAAATAAACAGGACTACTGCCCTTATAAGCAAAACTTGGTAATAGCTAAGCGTATCCGACTTTTTTTTTTTGCACGTAGCCGTCCACAAATCTAGATAAATTTGTGGGCATTCGGCTCTGAATTTTTAAAGTTTTTAGATCGGTTTCAACGTTTATAGTCCCTTGTTGACTTTCTGCATCGTACCGTGGAGTATATTGTGCATAAAATTCTTAAGATCACTTTGATATCTGTAACTACATATTAATTTATATACACCTGGATTTTTGAAAACCGGGTTAGCAAAAAAATCAAATCATTCTACTACTTGGCAATTTAAAACAATAAAACTTCATTCAAAGACCGATTAAAAGCCTTCATCTGACTCCGGGTAGTAAGTTAGTAGTAACTACAAGCATTTCAACGAGTCCAAATTTAAAATGACGCAAATTTTAGAACATTTATCAGGTAATCTGACTCCATGAAGTTTCAAACTGGTGTGATTTCTGCAATCAGTCTACGAAATTTTAAAGTTGAGCGAACTGCAGCGAAAAGGTGCCTGGTTAACGCTTACATAACAACTGAAATAGTTAGCAAAACACTACTTTTTTCGCGGTCCGATAAACGACTGGGTTTCGCATGGAATTGACAACAAACTGAATGAAACATACTACACAAATTATCATCTTCTTATCTGCAAAAACAGGCCTTTTGGTTCAAAGCCATTTGAGCCCGCTGAAACTAGACCTAGATCCAATTTTCCGGAGACGAGAGTTGCCTTTCCAAGGTACAATCAGCTAACCTAATAACACCGAAGAAACGTTTTTATGGCTGGCACAGATTATTTTAGCGAAACAGCTCAACCACGCGACCACATAGCTGTCAACACCATGCGGAAATCACACAATCACACACTTTCGCGGCACTGCTAAGACTGTCCACAACCACGCATAATCGTCTGACGTTTAACGCAAGCCAAATATCATCGAAAAACTCGGAAAAACGTAGCCTATTGGCAGATACACACCTTGGGATGTTTCTCTTACACTCGTCTTATTCAAGATCCTGGATGTAGGGTTATTCATTCCAAAATTCAATTTTCGTTATACCAAATAAATGTTCGATTCAGTTAATCCCACGAAATTTTTGTGCCCCTTCATTAACATACACAGTAGAGAACAGTCAACTTTTATGAGTTCTCTTGCACTTGCTCTGACTCCCAAATGTAAGGTAATTCCCTTAAAAAGGATGTATTATCCGGATGTCCTTGTTATCAAATTTGGCAAAATACAGCCTCGGATCTAAGATAAATACTGACCGTTTTCCTAAACGAGCGTCGAAGGCTTAAGCTTCTAGGGGGTCCGGGGGGGGGGGATGGATGCACCACCGTGAATTTTATTATTATTATTATTATTATTATTATTATTATTATTATTATTATTATCATTATTATTTTTATTTTTATTTTTACTCCCTAAAGTCTCCTTTCCTGGGTTTCTGAGTCATTCAGCCAGGAAATTGGCCAGATTTTAACTCGGAAAGTTTAAAGCTAGGAGATTGAAATGCTGCAATAAAAAATAGGGTCATCATGCTTGTTGCCCTGCGTCCCCGTAATTTTAAGTGTATTTTCCAAATTAAGCGGGAAATGCTGGAGACTTGAACAACCGTCAAAAATTCTTATTATATAGCAAAAACTATGAATTTCACTAACACTTGGGGCCCATTTAATTGCATTTTCTGGGCAATAATTTTTCAGTTGCCCGATCTTAGAAAAGTCTAAGAAAATTGGACAGTTTTAGCATTATCTTATAACCTTCTGTAACTTCATATGCTGAATTTCATGTAATTTATATTGAAATAATGCAACCACCAGCATCCACATGTTTTCTCATATTTTTCGAGTAGTCATAAAAGGGGGGGAAATAGTAATAAAATTGGGGGTCACCCGTCTCGCGTAGGCACTCTGATGGGCTCCTGTCTTGCATCATTGCAAAAAGACAACACAGGGAAAAATACTAGTGAATCAGCTGAGACCCAAAGATTTGGGTTTATGGCTCACTTAAGGGGAACAGCCGAAACATGTCTAATCTTACTCTTTGCCTAAAAAGCATAAGAAAAATGCATGATAGCAAGGATAAAACGGTACCTTTCACTCTGTAAATCAAAATTTAAATTTGCCTCTCATAATCTCCTTTAGGCCGCCATCTTGGATTTTAACGTAAACAAATCGCGTTTGAAACGTAAATTTCAAACACATTGGAATTAAAAACACGACTTCTTTTTATTCTAGTGGTTAAATTATAACTTCCCGACGTCCTATGTGAATCAACATTGCCTGTGTTTGGTTACGCACAGAATTAAGAGATGCCTGACTGCACGCCACGAGCAAGTGAAAGTAGCCAGCGAATGACTTTGTAATTTGCCTTTGCCCATTTAGTCCCACTTCAGATTACTTTTATCCAGTGACGGAAAGGCAGGCTGAACAGCTGAAGGTTGTGCATAAGGCTAGGTTAGCAACAAGGATCTTGTACTTCCTCTTGGTATGGATCACGATTGGGGTGGTCGGTTGCTACGGCTTTTACTCCAGTATCTCTCAGAACTGAGAGTTTTAGGCCATAGACAGAAGTGGAATGCATCGAATGTAACGAAACGTGGCAGGGAAATAGAGATCTTTCACATTTATAACTCCAACTAGAGCCACTATAGTGCAAAAGTGTACTAAATATGTAAAATACGCGGGGTGTTTTCCCATGGATAACTTTTCCTTTATTTGCGGCACGCACGAATAGAACCATCAAATAAAAGACGAATTGTGTGGCAAAAATCATTTTATTTTCAGAGTTTTCGCTTACAAATACGACCAGCTGAAAAAATAAACAAAAGGAAATCGACAGTTCAATATGTTTCGTCCTCGTTGCTACTGTTGCTATCGAATTTATCTAGGATGCATTCCATTTAGCTCATCACTTTCACAGCCTTGCCACACATCTCCATGTTCGCCATGTGGGCCTCCTCCGATGTCCGCTGTCGCTTCCTGGAGCACTTTTTCTTAGCTTTGTCCTGTTTTGGCTCAGGAGGTGGGGGGTTGGCTTCCACTGGGAGATCAGCATCAGCATCGGTGCCTGAACTATCTTCTTCTTCGTCAATTACGCGGATTTTTGCTCTTCTGGTGACTTAGGCTGTGTGCAAACCGACGCAACATTGTTGGATGTTACATATTGCGTCCGTTTGCACACCCTGTTGCATGTTGTTGCTTATTGTTGCGCAAAGTTTGAAACCAGTCAAACTTTTCAGCCAAAAACCCCCAACATTTCTATTGTTCCGTAATCGCTGAAGTGGAGCGCAACAATGTTAGATCCGTTTGCACAGCTCTTGCAACATTGTTGGGGCCGCGCAAGCTCATTACGCATGGTTTACAAAGACTTATGGACTGTATCCTTTCCACGATGCACTGCAGGTCCCAACATTGTTGGCAGTTGTTGCATCCGTTTGCACACCACTTCTAACATGCACGCAACAACTCCCAACATTGTGGGGCGCAACAATGTAGGGAGTTGTTGCGTCCGTTTGCAGGCAGCATTATATTGCGTATCGCATCCTGTTATCCACAAAAGTCTGTGACATCCCCGTCTTGCTTGTACTTGTCGTGGCAGTCAGCTGTTTAGCTTTTTGGAGGTTTTGGGGAACAATTCGTGTAATCCTTTTTAGCGATGATTCTCTTGGGCTAGAACGATAGTATGCCCTGAAGCTTTCGTTCTTCATAAAATTTCCAACCGGTCAGTGTTTGATGTTGTATGATGACCGATATTGATATATGGAAACAGACGTGAGTTGCATGTCTCTGTAATTAGTAATTTGCAAGATATGTACAAGACTTGGAGCGTGGCCTTTCGAATCGAAAAAAGGCAGATAGCAAGGCATACTGAGCAAGGCCTGCTTTACACTGCGTCTCTCGGCTCTAAAGCGTTTTACGAAAACTGAGTGATCAGCTAAATTTCAGTTCGTCGCTGCTCTGTATCTCTCCAGGGGGCTTGGACGCTGATGTCGGAAAATAAACAAGCGTAAGCAGACACTACATACGTGCAAAAAACATGACAAGTTAGGATTTCAAAACAGTCTACGAATGTAAATAGATAGGAAACACGGAATGATATGTAACTAATAGCTCAAAGTTAAGGCGCCAGCAACACATATAGGTTAGGTTAGAATGTCATACATGTTACGGAATCTGTTGTGTACCATTTTTGTTCGGAAAACCGCTTGACAAAATACTGTTTTCAAATCCTTTCCCCAAAAAACGCTCAGATTGCGAGTCTCAAAAATCCGGATTTGGATTTGATCCGAAGAATCCACCCAGAGTGTGGATTTTATGGATTCATGATCCGTTTTTGGATTTGCCCAAAAAACCCACAAATTCCGTGTTTGGATTCGGAAATCCGGATTTGGATTTTCCCAAAAACACCGCACCCTCCCAGCATGGGGTGTCTCGATTCGCCAGCGGTACTACCCACCCGACATTTTGATGATTTCATCGATTTTCTCTAACTCCTTTCACTCTTAACTCACAATGGATCGGGAAAATAACCACACAGCAGGCAAAGACAAGTAAAGTAATTAAGGTGAGGTGTATTTTATTGAAAATTCTAGCGAGTAAATGCTCTTGGTTTTTGGCCATCTCAGTTTTAAAAGGAATAACATACCAGCTGCGGTAGATCCCTAATAAGAAGAGCCTTGATTTTACAATGGGTATCTGATTTTCCTCTAGCTAAAATGTCAAAATGGTCCCATTTCAAATTGTGGCCAGTTGAAGTGACGTGTTCTGCAATGGCTGATGAATGACCGCTACTTATCTTACTATGTTATTATTATTATTATTTAAATTTAAATGTCTCATGTTAACGGTCACTTCTGAAGAGGTATGTTGAAGCATACGAAACGTCAAGCTCGATATTATAAAAGTCTGTTATACAATGCGTTTGTCATTTCTGATCTTTGTAACCGCAGTTTGTGTGTTATTCCTTCTAGCGAGTATTTATCTTTTTGAATCTTTTACCTGAATTCCCATACAAATCCTTTATGCTCACGGCCATTTTAAGGATACGCAATATGAAACCACATGATTTAACTCTCATACTGAGCTTGGGCCGCCTGTGCTGTGAGACAACTGCACGGTTTTCATGGTAATCTCGACTCTCCATTAGGTCCTCAGTGTAGTGAAGAGATCCAGAAAGGAAACAAATCCCTCTTGGTATTTTGTGTCGTACATAGGTGCGTTGCCATCAAATAAAATTTTTCGTAACCTCCAACAAATCATTGGGACTATGTAAGTAAGGTTTTGTGGGATACAATACATATTGTAGGAGTGATTCAACCTCGTCCCAGCAGGTTTTTCTCTTGGAAACTGGAACTGAAGTTAAGGGGCAAAGGAAACTGACCCGCGAAAAGAGGATGTGGATGATTGTTAGAATTCATCGCCTTTCAAAGGTAAGAAAATAGCACTTTTCAAACAAATGAATAAGTCATAAAGAGGATACAAAGACCCATAAATTACCATTAAATTTTGCAAAACTGCGTGTAGAATTTCTTTTTACTTTCTGTCAATTGAGGTAATACATCACTACAACGAAACGCGATAGACTAGTGCTTGATCCGATCTGCAGAAAACGAGAAGTGGCTTGAAAAAAAAAGGAGGCGCAGCCGAGTTTTTCAGGCCAACGTCCAGGTGTTTTGAAATCGAATCGAATCGAATATAACACAGTAATATAACAGTGTGTAGAATGACTGCGAGATTACTGTTCAATTACCCCCAAGGAAGAAAACTATTGTTCCGAGCGAAGTCAGGCGCAGGAGGCGCCTCGCCTAGCAAAGTTTATGATCTCGTCCTGTACATTAATGATTTGAACAACGCTTCCATGCTTGATGCAATTTTGTTTGCTGATGATACAAACCTATTAATCTCGTCACGCGTGGTGTTAGCGACCTGCAAAGTCGGACGGCCCATCTATACTTGTATATATCGGGTATATATCGCGATGGTGTCCGCTCTGACTTCATCTAGTGTGTGACGCTACGGAGCATTTTGTGTTTCCAGGCAACACCGAAGAGTGCCTTGCTTTGGTCATATTTCTATCGGTTTGATTTTTTGCGGCCATTTTAGGAGTCGGTAAGTGCTTTTTGCAATGAATTTCGAAAAAAGTACTTTTTTTAAGAACAAATGGAAATGATTTTGGATAATTAACCTTAAGATATGAGCAAAAATCGAGGTAACAAAACACGTTTTGCTCGCAGCGAGACGAGTTCATACCGTATCGGCTTGGAATCTGTTCTTTAAATGCGATGAGATGCGTTTACGTTCGGTTTTCACCGTCAAAACAGTAGTCCCTCTTCTAAAAAGTATCTTTGAATTCGTGTTTAATAAGGCTCGATCAACTTTATAAAGGGCGCGCCGGCGGAAGTTCTAGGGGAAAGCTTTACTAATAAACTGATATCATCAGGGATTTTTCAGTAGTGGCGTAGTGGTAGCGAAACGGACTGGCGCGTAGAAATTCCCAAGCTCGATTCCGGGCAGGAGGTATTTTCTCCTTCTCTTCTTTTCTTTTTTTTTTTTCTTTTGTTTCTTCATGTACCTTAAAAGTTTTTTCAAGTTCTAGATTTTCGTCCCTATTGCCTTATTTCCCTTTCAACTTCTTGTCGTTTCCCCGAAGTCCTTCGCGAGGTCCTGTGACCTGTGACTCACGTATTTCTAATATAATGAATTAACGTATCGGAATTGAAAGCCTACTGGGTGAGCTTTCGCCATGTATATATGTAAAAATAGGGTTGGTGTCTGCAATTTCCTAGCAGCAAACCCGCGACAAACAAACCGCCAAGACAATCGGCTCCTGGCCAAGACCGGTCTCTGCGACCAACCGGTCCATCCGTGTGAACACAACAGGCTGCAAGTCGCTGCGAAGAGACGACGAGGGAAGAGCACAGACAGCCCAGACTCTGTTCCGTTGGAGAGCAACCTGGGAACGACGTGGCGGCTGAGGACCCTGGAAACGAACTACTAACAGTACTTTTTTAGTAGTGATATCGCGTGACACCTAAAGCGAAACAAACACCTCCAAGCCATGATTATGCGCCTTGCAACGTGCAAATATTGAACTACTGGAAGTGAGTAAAACTGTAATTGCTTTGAAACTGATGAATCAAACCCGTTGTCGAAATGTCTGCCGTCGAATACAACAGCCTGATCTTCGAAATAAGCCAGAGACTAGATGAACTGAATGTGGGAAGGAAGTTGATCGCTATGTGTAGAGGGAAGGTGGCGCCTCGAAGCGAAGGAAATATGCAAGATGCCTTCTCATTGTTCGTAGAACTGGAAGGAAAAGAATTTCTAGGACCTGATAATCTGGATGTGTTGAAAGACCTGTTAAAAGGTGTTAAGGAATGGGCCCTTTTGGAAGAAGCTGAAAAATTTGAGAGCAAAAGAAAAGAATATGACGTCTTACTTAAGAAGATCATTCGAGTGCTCGACGAGCTAAATGATGTGGATCGGCTCGTCTCAATTTGCAGAGAAAAGATACCGCCAGAAAGGCAAGGCAACATTCCAGATGTACGATCATTGTTTAAGGAGCTGGAAAACAACAACTGTCTGGGAATTAACCGTCTTGGCATCTTGAAAGAGATTTTGGCCCAGACAGAGAAAAGCGATCTGTTAACTACGGTTAAGGACTTTGAAGAGCGCAGAACTCGGGAAGATAAGTTTGAAAGGCGAAAAGGTATGCACCGTGCATTGAATGTCTTTTGCTGATTATTTTCATTTCGTTGTTTGTATGAGTTTTTCAGTCTTATCAAAGTCCATCTTTCATAATTTTAAGACTGACTTCGACCCACCTCGATGGCGTTTGTGTACATGCAATTTTAAACCTTAATTGAAGTGTTTTTTTTTTAGCACGAGCAGCTGCTATCGTGTCGGCGGCCAGGGATAATTTGACTGGAGGTAAGATTTAGTACAGTTAAATCAACGATTACAAACATATGAAGTAAAAAGGAGAAGAGTTTTTGTTTAAACAAGTCGGTGTTATAAATTTTAATATAACATAGAAAGTGTCAAACAGCTCAATCGAATGTACTACGGAACCCGGGCAAGGGAAAGAGACTAAGTTAGGCGAGACAGTCACCTCAACCTGCTGTCAAAACGACGAACAGTTAGCGACTAAACTACCGAGCCACGAGACGGTGACCTGATCACTAGATAGAGTTGCTGGATCGTCAAAGATTTCAAAAACCTTTTATCATGATCCTATTTGTTTTAGTTGCTATTCTGTAGTATCGTCCTCAGTTTTCCTATATGTTATTAAGAGAAAAACACGTACATATTAAAATAAACTTCAGGATTTGTGCGAAGGTTGTCATTGCAATTTGCTGTAAACTGTAGATTCAGTGCCGCTGCAATTGATGATTCATTGTCATTGGTCTTGATCATTAATTTTATTAACCGTAATGTCTTATTGGTGCTAAGTAATTGCTTCCATGTAACATATTCTTCACTTATCACTACAATCTAACTTCAACCTCTCTTCTCCTTTGATTTTCCCTTTATCTGACAGCCTCATGATGAAACAGTCTAATCAACTTTCTACTGCCGTTGTCGTGTTTGTTCAGATAACTTTAAGAATTTTCTTATCTTTTTGTGTAGTTTTGACTATCAAGACTGTTTTCAAAGGGATTGCAGGAGGTATTGTCATTGCTTCCGCCTTTGAACTCCTGAGACGTGGTTCCACATATGAGCAGCTCGTCACTGCCGTAAATGATTGTCTTCTTCCTGCTGGTGCTAAACTGATACAAATAGCTGAAGGCAGCGTGAATCTCAAAGTTCAGGCAGAGAATCGTTTAGCTCTTGACAGTTTATGGCGAATGTACAAGAATGGCACACTGAAAGCCCGCCTGGAAGCCTTGTTTGTCACAGATGAAATGAGAGAAGTTGCTGGTGGAGAAGGAGTGGAAGTTATTGTGACCATCGACGAACAAGAATATGAGAGAGCTCGAGACGAGTTAACTACTCAGGCAAGAGGTAAGAAAGGTGTCACTGTGATGACTCAACACTTTAAAAAAAGTGCACAATAGTAAAATGGGCTTTGGTGAAAAGGTGTTATCTTTCTTTCTTAGTTCTTTCTGAATTTTGTGTGCGATGGCTAAAGCTACAATCGGCGACAAAATTGTTGAGACATTGTACTCAAATAGGGTAACTTCAGAAAACAAAAGAATCCACACCCCTTCCCCTCCATTCAAGGTTGAGGTGTTTGCTGTTTTCTATAGGTAGCTCGAACAGTGGCACAACATTGTATGGAGGGGACGGGGGAGGAAAAGCTTTATTTTCCCCTTTTGAAGCCAGAGAAACGTCAGAGAGCCCCTTTACAGCGATAGTTTCTCAACTAATTTTGTCGCTGATTTTAGTTCCAAGCACACAGTGCCCATCTCCTTCCATCCCCGGGCATTTGTCGGAAATTTGTCCTTTTTTCCTCTGCAAATACCCCTCATTGCAGCCAGTCGATTTATACAAATATCTTTCCGTGGAACTTAAAAAAATATGAACAAATATCCCACCCCGGGCGCGGGGAACAAAGCAAAAGTTATGCCATTTCTTTGAAAATCACAAATCTGCGAATAAAGTCAATGATTGAATGAAACAGCATGAAACTCGCAAGCAACCGAGTGCTTAATAAAAACCCATTATAGTATAGAATATATCTTTGCGAGTTTTCCCGATATTACCGGGGTGCACCGCAAAGAATTGAAGAACGGCTTGACTTTCCAAGATTTTACCGAGAGGCACGTCGCGAAATTGAACCTTTCTCGAAAGCACCAGTCATCTAATAAGATAAAACTTCCTGTGGCTGATTTCTTCTTTAATCCGAAAGAAGAGGACTAGATCATTCATCGTTTTTGGTATTCTTAGTCAACTTCACATCATCATTAAATTTTTTAGTTCTTAACTGACTTTATGTGACTTCGTTCACCTACCATTTCATTTGTATATAATTATGTATATTTTCACTACCATTTTGACTTCAGATGATCATATGGGCAAAGAAGAAAAGCGGCCTAAATACCTAGATCAGGAGAAATATGACTACATTCAGAATTATTTAGAACAAGCCAGAGAAGAAACCAAGGATAGCGATTCACACAGCGTAACGACAGACAAAAGTGACAGTGGAATGCTGGGATCAAATAGTGCATCATCTGAAGTTGGAACAGAGGACACCAGCGGTAAGCATATGCTTTGAAATACAAAAACATTAGGCCGTTGTTAACATACGATAACAAAGCCTTAATCTAACTAGTCTTGTAAAAACTTTATATAGAAATCAACTCCTAATGTAATTTTTATATTGCTCCCCTTGACTGGGAAACCCAATCTTACAGTGCTGACGACTATATAACCAGAGCCACCTAGACAAAGTTGACCAGTTGGATAGCAGGAAAATAACAATACATTCCGAGAAAGTTGGTTGTCAATTATAAATACCACGGAACGAAATCAACAACATGGATTGAAATCAACCAATTACCACATAGAGACGTGACCTTAAACCCGCTGAAGAAAGCCTATGTTTCCTGAAAGGTCCGTTAGAGTGTTGACGGAGGAGAAAAATGTAAACGTAATAGTTATGTTTTTGACTTGAGGTCGCATGTTTATTGCAAGTGCGGCAATAGTAGCAAAGAAATTGCTCGTAGATGACCAAATAACAGCTTATGTCAGACAAATATGTCTCCTTGGTGTTACATGTAAAGTTTCGAATAGAAAAACAATGACTGGTGAAACATTTTGCTCTCTTGAAAAACGTTTGCTATCGAGTAACTTATCGTTTTCTTACGAGTCGCTGATTGGCCCACAACCAACTTCCTTGGAATGTATTGTTATTTTCCTGTAATCTGATTGGTCAACTTTGTCTTATGGCCCCAGTTACAGTACCCTGCGAGAAGAGGCTACATTTTCGCTGTGTGAGCTGGCGTGCGAAAAGTAGCCTATGCCGACTTCAGGGCAGAAAAACGTTCTGCGCAAGCTTCTGCGCATCCCTTATCGCAGGCTCAAGGCGGGCTTTTCTGCGTGTTGACTGTGTTCGACAGTTTGTTTGTTTGTCATTGAGAGAGTTCTGACTAAGACTGAATGAAATGCACAAGGTGTGAACGTTTGCTTCTCGAAAAGCCTTTTTACTTTTGTGTGGCTTTTGTTTTTCGTCACTTGAAAATTACTTTGGACTCGCAACAACCAATGTTAAAGGAAAAACCGATCATCCCTTCACTCTGAGGTGGAATAAAGAGTTTTGAACTCTTCCAAAGAGGCGAGCATTTTTCTGATTGTTCATTCGATTTATTTGAGAGTTGATTTCGCCTTCTTTCGCCAGGCTGAATTAAAACCCGCTTTTTTTTTTATTAGTAAATACTTTTTCACATGCCCAGATTTATTCCCTTTGCAGAACCAGCTTTATCCTTCTCTTCAGTCAAAGAACCATTTTGTGCACCGTAAAACTTTCTCAGAAATAGAAGGCCAGTAAACTTACTCGAGAAGAAAAAACGACTTCGATCATTTTTCTGTTGCTCAAGTACTAGTAGTCAGAGTTTTATTCACTTTTAATTACACAGTTTTGTTTTCCAGTGCACTGTGAAAGTTTCTGTTCTTTATAAGAAATAACTTTCTGTACCCAAATTTTCCTTTTCATTCGCCGTGAAGTAGAGGACAACTGCCGGCAGTGACTTCAAAACAATTGACTCTGCCCGTAACAATTGCTGGAGCTGGATTTGTCTGAGGCGAGCAAAACAAATACCCCTATGTGCAGTTTTCTGAATTCTGTAACGATTGGCTGAGTTTAATTTGCTTGAATGAAGACCCTCACATTGACCAGTTATTCAGTGAGTTATAGCAAGGAAAATAGCTACATGGTGATTCATGGTTTAGCTGCGAAGCTCACTGCAGCTGATCTTTTGCATTTAACATCTTTAGGAAGGTTGTTTTCGTGCAAAAAAATCATTTCTTCATTGTCTTTGTTTTTACAAAGTTTCAGCGCGTTTTGAGTACTTTTACATCATCTGACCTGACAGTGTACTCAAATCGCGCTGAAACTTCGCAAAACCAAAGACAACGACTCCAGGCAACAATATTTACACTTTATTGATAACTTTTATCGCTTTTATTTCATTTATTTCATCTAAGTTTCAAACTCTATTTTTCCCATACAAAATCTCATATTACACTTGGGCGTCCTGTGGTCGGCAGAGGCTACTTTTCGCACGCCAGCTCACACAGCGAAAATGTAGCCTCTGCATTTTTGCAGGGTACGGTTACGGTAGTCGCACTATAAATGCGAAATTTGAGAAAGAAAATATTATTTTGACAAGGTGAACGCCTCGAAGGTTTTATGCCGATGAGCCATTTCTAGCTAATCACAGCAGACCTGCGTAAGCTTTAATTTGAGTTAGGAAGATGGGTTTGGTAATCAGTATAAAATCAAGGTGCGACTACGATATTCAGAGAGAGTGCATTTCTGATACTGCAAAGTAAAGTTGTAATGTATGAACCTCGTAAAAGGAAAAAAGAGAGAAGTTAACAAAAGCAAGACTTGGTGTTTTATTGAAGGGAACCGCTAGTTCCAGTCAAGTTTCCTCCGAGAATAGGCATGAGTAAATCCCGTTTTTTAGTTCCTATGACGTCAGATATAAGCCCGTCAATTTCGTGATCAGCGGAAAGAGTGTGCCATAGGAATTTAGACATTTAAAAAATCTCATTTTGTTTTTGAAAAACGCCTATTTTTTCCAAGAAAATTCTTGAAGTGATGTTTACGTTAAAGGCATTTTTAAGTTCCCGTCCAAGGCTCGAAATTAACGCTCGCAAACTCGCAAAATGCGAGTGATTTTGGTAATCTGCGAGTGAGAAAAATATCCACTACCAAACTTTAGCGAGTTAGAATCATCCACGTCTCCCAAACATTTGGAGAAAACCGTTCGAACGTGTGGACGAGATCTGAGGCAAATAAAACAGCGGTCGCTGAGTTGAGAAGAGCACGTTTTTTTGTTAGCCACCGGCCAGCGGTATTGCACCGAGGCTCTGTGCCAGACATTCGCATTCGCGTGTTGCTTTTGTTCCTCGTGGTTTTGGAGCTATCATTTTCATTACATCAGATATCAGATATGGTCATTGACATTTCAAAGGGAAAGAATTGGTGGTCTCACCAGTTTGCTAGTGGAAAAAAATCTTACTAGCAAAACTTTGCAAGTGCACTAAAAAGTTAACTTCGGGCCCACAGGCGGCCCAGACGTAGTATGTGTCGCTGAATGAATATATTAATATTCACATGGACAAATTAATGCGATGAGTCGTCGAAACTCCCATGAACTAAAATAGTCCAAAAGTCAAAATATAACAAAACAAAGCTAAGATACCTTCAACTGAACGTATCCTTGTCTTTCCTGGCCGGTTTAAGTGGCATTTTGTTGCAATTGTAGGTACTATCCACTAAAGAAGAATTAAAGGCTGGCTACAAAACAAACGGACCTTCTCCACGCGCCTTCACACGAAGCGCTATAAATTCGAGAACAATCGACGAATCCGCGCCAAATTGCCATCGGCTAATATTTAGACTCAAATCTACAAAGGCACCACCGTAATCATCACCTCTTTTAGTACAGTATTACATGAGTATGTTTGGTTGTTTGTGACGTTCTGCACGAACACTTGGCTATAACTATTCTTCGCTATAATTGCGCTGGTTGATTTTTGCAAATTTTCAATTGATTTCTTGGCCATTCTTAGTGGGTCAATTTCAGAGGTCCGCAGACAGGTCCGGAGACAAGGAAAATTTAGGGAAAGCGTGACTAGTTTCTTTTTTAGCTTTTTCATTTTTCCTAGATCCCATTTCCAATCTTTGCTTAAAAGATCTGAGTAAACAAGTGAGGGCAGAACTGGCATGCAGACTTCAAGCGGATCCTACTGCTCAGCAGCTATTTTACCAGGCTTTTGGACTTGATCCTGAGAAACTGCGCCCCGATATGCTGCATGATATAGCCGAATTCTTTCCTTACACCCAAGTCAAGGTGTTAGAAGAAGTTTTTCAGGAGTTGCAGTTGTATGACCTCGTGGAAATGTTGGAGAAAGTAAAATTGCGCTCACTTCGTCCTTCTCTTCCCCTGAAAGAAATGAAGAAGTTATTAAACGTCAGTGGTCGTCCTTCAAAGTTTTACAATAAAGCAGAAGTTTTGATTATCGAGCAGTCTGACAGGAATGCTGTTGTAGACGCTTATCCTAATGTTGAGGGAATTGGAAGTTTTTTCCAAGCTCTAAATTCACGGAGCCAAATAACTAAATTAACAGTGAAGGCTGCGGGACAAACGGAGAGTGAGCTGATAATCTTGAAGGATAGAAAGGCAAGGGAAGACCACCGTGACTTGATCGCAAAGGTAAGGGAAGCTGCATTCAAAGAGCATCTGGAAGGTAAAGCGGGTTTCAGTTACCCCAACGTAATTGATCTTTGTGGAATTGAGGGACAACATGAACTTAATACTGAACTTGGAGCGTTGTGTCACGAAGAAAGACCGGCGATAAAAAAACGTCTTGAAAAGGTAATAGAGGAAAGAGAGCAGAGAAAAATGGAAATAGAGAAAATCGTGAAGGAGATACAACAGAAGGAGGAAGAAATAAAAAGACATCATCAGGGAGAGAAAGAAAAATTCCAAGCGGACGTCTCAACCGTCATGGACAAATGGATTCGTCAAGCGAAAGATGAAGGTTAGTTGATTTTGTATTGTCGCGATTATTTGTCTTCTAGTTACAGGGCTGCCCAGTTATAAATTCGGTTTTCGGTCGTCTGTGCAGAAATACGGTCCCCCGGGGAAGGGAAGACACGCGGTCTGGTACCAAGAAACGATGTTCTCACAAATGGTTTCATACGATTTCCCTTGCACTGACTCTTGTACGAATACTTTATGTGCCTCGTCTCCGTCCCCAGAAACCCAGAAGGCGTTGCGAACCTGAAGAAAGCTATTTGCGTTGTTCGAAGCGATTCGATCATAGGAGTCACTCTATAAGTTTTGTTACTGTTCGAGTTTAAGTCAGTTGATGATGCTGGCGCTGGAAAACTCGGAGAAATGCTCCCTTTGCATACAAACCCATACGCCTTCCACGGTAGGTTCACACTAAAACGTGACTGTGAGCGTCAGGTTTGGAACGCCGGGGCCGTTTCGTGAACTCAAAGAGAGAATTATCGATCGATGTAGTACATGAGCAATTAATAAGCACAATTTATGAGCAGAGTATTTCACCAGTTGACGACACTATGGCTGTAGACTTGATTGTAAGCTGTCGTACTCAGTGAGGCGAACAACTCAATTACCGACGAATGTCAGATGAATCCTGATGTTACGAAATGGACGTCCAAGGGCGAGGGACGTGACGACTTTGCGCGCCATGTTAGAAGACTGGCTTTTCCTTTAAGTATTTCCTTCTATTTAATGCAACACACGCCACTTTGGAGGTCTAAATTTCGGATACTGAGGATAAAGAAGACACGGACAAAAATAGGAACTTTTAGATTTTCGCACACTACTTCAAAGCTTCACCGGGACATCCCATCCGGGAGCTTCAGAAAGACGAACTTGAGGAAAATAGGAGCTATTACTGACAAGGTTTGGTGACTGAGTAGAGCATGGCCGTAGAGCATACAAGTGTAGCCCAGGTCGAGGTTTTAGGGGGTTTGCTTTTGTTTGTATCTGTATCTTGCTAAGCTTTTATCATTAAATTTGTACATGATCTTGTTAAAACAATTCTGTGTTTTCGCCCATTTAGCAAGCACGACATATTTAATGTCAGCATTAGCGAGTTTCAAAAAAAATGCCTTTGTAAATTTTCAGCTTGCGTGATGTTTCTTGTACCATTTTATGAAGACGTAAACTGAAGTCACCGCAAAATGGGAACTTAAAAAAGGGTATAATCCATTTATCTCGAAACATAATACACATGACTTACACGACCTTTATTTTCCTAAAGGTGTTTTGAATACGAACTAACACATTAAATGTGAGGGGCAAAAACAGTATTAATATGAATGAACCAAAGGGTTTTACTTGATGTAAGGGTCAATTATTGCGCATTGAGATGTATTGCTTGAAAAGAAAGAGTTCGTGCTCATGTGATCAGAAGTAAACAAGGGCACATAGTGCGTTACGTTCAGTCTATTTAATATCCAAGGACTGTGAATAGTGTTTCCATATTTTTTTAGCTCGCGCAAAAACTTCGGAGGAGTTATAAAGCGGCATAGTTATCTACCATGAAGAAAAGTTAGTCATGGGTGAGACAAACAGCGAACTCGAGCGAATTTTTAACTCATATCGGTATCAGGTAAAAAATATGTTAGCGATCGTTTCATCTATTTACATTGTTTAAAGTGTGTGCTGATGAAAGCAACATGCGAGCGAGGATTTTATTCCTTTAAGTTTGAGAAAAATCTTAAAGCGGAATATTTTTTATCTTGTGGAAAAAATAGTGCGTTTTCATGTAGATTGTAGACCGCAATTTAGTATCGTCTATTTAAAGTCTGAGGGTTGCAGTCAGTGAGGCCCCAGCATTGGGAACAATGGGCAGTTGGCTGTCTGTTTTAGTAAACTTCTGGTTTTCTTACAATACAATATTTCTCTCTAGTGTAAATCACCCCAGTGGCGAGTAGCTGACCCTGTGGGATTTTATTGTTGGTTTTCACATGACGTCACTAAAATTCAAACTAAAAAACTATCGATCCTACCGAGATTTTACTTTCACGATGCATTAGAGCAGCTGAAAACTAATTTTCATACAATTTTTTTTGTTCAAAAGGGTTCTTGGTTTTGTAATACAGTACGCTCGAATTTCTAAGCTTTTACGCGACGCGGCATTTACATGACGGCCAAGAGAGCTGTCATGTAGGTTAAAAAAATGACTTATTTCAGGAAATTTTGCTATCTAAACAGTTCATGTATTAGAAAAAGAATTACTTTAATGTTTACGAGTTTCTCTAAGAATATGTTCACGCTTTTGTAGCAAAACTCGGTAACAGATGTTTCTGTTGGTTTTCGTCCGCCATGTTGGAGCTCATCCAGGTGAGCACCCTCATGGCGTCTCCATACAAATCCCTATAAGTTTGGGTAAAATATTTTTTCGGATATCTCGTATACGAAATATTCCTCTGACCTGAATCTTGGTGAGGGTCTTTGTATATGCACCTCCTTTCATGTCCCGACTTCTGGACTTTATCTATTGAACGGTTTTGATTTTTATTTTGATCTATTTTGAGTGGCGTGACACTGAAAACCAGCAATACTCGTAGAACAACAATAAGTTTTGGAATTTCCGGTTACGTCAAATTAGTCACGTTATACCGTCACGCTATATTTTGGGGGACAGAGGGATTGGGGGAGGGGTGCGTGAAAATAATGCAATTCGTTTCCTGCTTAAAATTAATGGCTAACTTGTTTATTTTTATTCATAATGGTGGAATTTAAAAGTTATTATACAGCCCCCACTTAAAAATGGTACTCATTTTTTTTGTTACGAAAGTCTTTCAAAAGGGTACAATGTTCTGAATGAGTTTATTGTTTCAGTCTCACACGAGATTCTGTTTCACGCAATGGTCGGCGACAAGGTTTTGTGGTATCCTGAGTGTGTATAGCCGCTCCCTCCCCTCAAAAAAAATAGCTCCTTGGCAGCCCAGTTAGACTCGCCTTTCGGCGGTTCTTCTTTAGTCTATTCTTTGATGGTTATTTGTAGCAAAGAAATAGTAGAGGTTTCATTCGTTTGCGTTTTGCAACATACCTTTCAACACGGTTTACGGTCATCTCGCTACCAACGAAATCGTCTCCCAAAGGTTCTATTCGCCGCCACATAACTACTCTACAATAATTGACACTGTTTACTTACCTAGGATTGTTACTTCTTCTCAGTGAAGCTCAAATACAAGTTTTTCGATTGCAACTGACACCTTGCCTCGAACCTCTCATGTTTAGTTTTATTTTTTGTGAATAACTGCGACTTTTTAATACGTTTATTTGCTTATTTGAGGTGCCATTTGTTTAAAATCCAACAGCCGACCTTTCTTGTGAAAGTAGGGTAATATTGTCCCTTGACCCTTACCTCCTGAGGGAATTTTCTTTTAGAGAATTGTCCTTTCGATAAGTATTAAGATATATATTTCTTGGTGGTGATTTCGTTGGTAGCAAGATCGTTTAGTGGCGACGTGACTGGATAACTTCAACATACCCACCCTTCCCCACTGTTTGTCATATTTATTGCAACATTTACACTTTACCCGTGGTCGCGGGATTACAAACTGAGCAAGGTATTAGCAGGCCACTCAAAAAGAGATCAAAGTTTATCGCCCTTAATTTCTGTAGCTTGTTCCTTCGCTACATCTCTACCGTCTGAGAGCCTGGTGCAGGGTAAATTTCTCAGGTCAAGAAAGCAACAAATCATTTTAGACCCAGTTCAAACGTCGAACGCTTCATGTACCGAACCTAATCCCATCTCTATATATCAAAATTCATACTACCCTCGAGGCTTGGGGGAATAAAAGAAAAGAAATGTATTATTTATTGCTGAGCCTCAGATGATTTCTTTTGTTTTATGCATGGTTCAGTTGAGTGTAGGTTTTTGTCGAGGGTCGAGGGTAGAATGTCGAGGGTCGACGGTATATTGTTAAGGGTCGAGGGTAGTTTTCTTATCGTTTTTTTGAGCTTTAGTCGAAAGAATTCCCGATTTTTCGGACGAGTAAAAAACATTCCTTGCGAATTCTATAACAATTTTCATGTCGGTACCCCATGTTGCTCATACAAAGCCCTTGAATAGAACGCAAGATTTGACCGAGTCACGCGGGAGATTAGTCTCACACGCAGGCGTTTTTAGGGGACCTCGTCTTTCATCCCTCGTGGGGAGGGATGGAAGACGAGCTCCCCTAAAAACGCCTGTGTGGGAGGGTAGCGGGAGATGTACTGTCACAATACCTGTTTTTAATAGCAGTGTAAAGCGCTTCTGACTGAATACTGTACTGAATGCCGAAGCGAGACTTACTGATCAGTGAAGCCTAAACTCAGCTTGGTGCGGCACGAGTCTTCTATAAGATACGAGTGGTTGCAAATTCATCGGTTTTATTATATTTTTATACGTTTTCAAGCATGCTACGTCACTTGTCACCTGAATACACACGGTATGCAGAGCATACGAAACATTCTACATAAACGAACCTCCTAGCCCTACACAACTACTAGAACAGGCGCTAAGGCTAATTCTTCACGAAAACTCATTCCAGTTTAATGGAAAAAACTACCTACAAACACATGGTACAGCCATGGGCACGAAAATGGCAGTCGCCTTTTCTAGTACAGCTATTTCGAGAAAGGTTGTCGGAAAAAGCGCACACAACAATCCCGAAAGGTATTGTGGGTGGTTTTGAGTCCAAGAAATTTGAAAGAATGGCGCGGGGGGGACCACCCGGACATATGTTTGCGAGTGCTAAAGGAAAGTAACCAAAGTAGGTTCGACAGCTACAGTCGTTAGGAACAGTCAATTAAGAGATCATAATAGGACAGAGAGGGAGTCTAAGGGCGATAAAAAACGTTACGGCTCAGTAATTGTAAGTCACAGGCGAGTTTGACTTTATTCCTTAGACACCATGAATTAACCAATGATTTTCTAATAAACCAATCGAAAACGAAGACCTTGATCGACCTTAAAGTAACTAGAAAACCTAAACCAACTAAAAATAGCACACGATCTTATCTTAATGAGATTCCTGCCTATTTTATTCATGAGATAAAGACAATAGACTATGACGCCATCAACATTAATGCATTCCGCAAGTTAATGAGATTCCACCGCAAAAAAGGGGTTAATTCGGTGCGTCCTATTCTACTTTTTTCTCACCGGCTACTGAAAAGCCGTGAATGAAAAAAAAAATCCATGAAGAGAATCAAAAACACCGGCGATAACTATTACTTTTTAAGACTCTAGTAAACCGCCTGTCTTGTAACATCGAAAAAATATTTGCCCGGCTTCGAAGGGTGACACAGGAATTCGATAGTAGAAAATCGGACGAAGGAAAGCTCATGATTCATTTTTTTTCTTTTTAGACAGGGAAACAACCCTTTTTGTTGTACTTCACGTGAAGAATTTCACATGCTGGAGCGATGGAGTAATAGAATTTGCAACAACGACACGAGAATTTGTGAATGAAAAATTGGCACTCATTCCAACCGCGAAGCTTATCATAGCAGATCTCCTCAAAGGAGGTACAATCAGTATTCCCCAGGAAACCCTTGCAATACGTCTTTCTTGGCGAAAAGAGTTAGATTTAGCTATAATACAAGAGCTTTTGAACAAACGCTGGATGACATTAGACCTCCTTTCCGTCTTGAAGGAAGCACAAAGGACTTTACCCATCAAGATGTTTTCTGAGATAGAATTTTGTGATCCTAGTTATAGTTATAGTCATACATTTGCTATACATGAAAATTTGTCTTATCTTCCAAGACTTCAAAAGGATGAACAAAAGCCAGAATCAAACGATTTATAAATGAGACTGAGGCTATGTTCATACTATACTGGATATCTTTGCCTGCCGACGGTGACTACGATGACTACGCGTTGGGTGGTGAACGCAAACATTTTATACACGCTCATGCAATTGGATAATTCCAAACATCGCTCACGAGCAATCAGTCGACTATTTGAGGGTAGGAAGACCCATGTTTTGTCATGCAGTATTGATTACTCTCATCCCCTGAGTCCATATTCGTGTTCAACACGCAACGCCTAGTCATCGAGTTTCCTGAGCGCACGTCATGTTGCCCAGAACCGAAAGTGTTCAAAACATTTCCTCACAAAAAACACATCGCAGTACCCATGACGAGGGGAAGAGATAAGAGACGTACCTGGCCTTAAGGGTTTGGCACTTTTATGGCTAATTGGTGCGCGGTTGTTTGATGCGGGGGAGATTTGTGAGTTGAAGTTGCACACAGCAACCTGCCTTGCTTCGCATTATGTAGGAAAACGACACCGAACAAACAACGAGCCCCAAAACCGTATAATCAATGTCTGTGTAAAGAAGATGAAAAAGTCCCTCAGCAGCAACGGCAGTCATGGGCAGCCGGTAGTAACTTGCTACTGAATGAGACGAAGACCAAGCAGATGGTTATTACCACCAAGCAGATGTCTGGAGTGCATCATCTTGAACTGGAACTAATCGTTCACACACATCGAACATCATGTCGGAGCAGTTGGTCGAGAGGGTTTGTGACCTAAATTCCAGTCTCACTCCTGAATATTTCCTTCCATCTCAGTGGATTCCAGTCCTCGCTGTTTATTCACTTCCGCTTCGAATCGAATACCTGTTTACACTGCACCAACGTGTGGCACAGAAACTATCCGATATGTGAGGCCCTTGTTTAGAGATCACCGCGGCGCAGCTTCCCTCCGTTACAGAATCGAGCCGAAATCAAATTTCTTATGTGTGAACATACGTACATACATGAGCCTCCGGCTCGGATGATCGGGGCAACCCCATCCCACGTATAGACGTAAATTGATTGATTGTTGATTGATTGAGTGAACAGAAGCGCTACCCGGTATGATTTTCATGCAAGCGCAAGAGCTATCCTCGACAGTGTGAACATAGCCGGAAACACCTACCAGTTTCATCACCATAGAAAGTTAGCATATTAAATCGTGTTGCAGGACCAATATTTGTAGTGAAGTGTGGATTCAAGCTGCGTTGCAACATGTCGACAGTCTGATTTTGAAAAGAATATCTTTAGGACCAAGTGGAAAAATAGCCCCCAGGAATACACTCACCTTGTCCTATTTCAGTACAAACGTAGAGTTGCTTGTAAACGCAGTCTGCTAAATAAGGTTCAGTTTTATCTTCCGCGCGTGCCTAAGTCGGTTCAATTACTCTTCACCATGTTCACGTAGATTTCACTGTATTAAGGCCTAACGTTTCTCGACACAAAAGAAAAATAATTGAAAGTTTCCATATTCCTTGAGAATTTTGACACCTACTAAGAACTAATTAGAAAGCATGTTATCTATAGTATTAAATTTTATTTAGGACTACATGCAATCTTTGTTATTGCCAATAGCAACTTTTTCTTTTTTATGTGGTATTTTTTTATACAGCAAACCAATTGCCTTCTTGGGAATCACCATCCGCTGAAACTAAACGGAGGTTTTAATTCCGAGACATACGTGAACCTCGTAAGCGTGAGCATAACAATGACATCTACCCATAAATATTTTATGTATTAAGAATTCGTGTTTAACTTTTAATAATAAATAAACTTAAGAACTATTCAAGTTTCAACTTTGTTCCTCTATCTGCGGTTTATTTCGCGTAAATAGTGAAGAGCGAACTCGGAACAGATCGTTTGTGGTGATAATTATTTGTTTTAAAAAATCTGAATCTTGAGTTTAAGACAAAAGTGAGGCGTAGAACACAAGCAAGTGTTAAAACCTTAAAAAGATGCCTCCTTCCAGTACAAGAAAAGGTCGAGATTTACCAAGTGCTAAGCGGTCGAAAAGGTATCCAGACCTAGAAGCACGGGAAAAATGAAATGCGCGGGAAAATGCACGTGATTCTAGTTTGTCCTTTTAACATCAAACACGAGAAAGAGTGTTTTAAAAGTAGGTTGAGTTTGAGCGTACGGGTGAACTTAGTCCTGAATAGGACTGTTGTTGCTGACAGTAACTGACGTTTCGACAACCTGTGCGGTAGTCATCTTCAGAGTCAAAGTGAGTTGTATCACAAGAGTTAATGGTTACTGATCTGATTGGTCAATTACGTCGCGATGTTATTGGTCGTCTGTCAGTTAAGCCGTGATGTTTTTGGCTATGAAGACTCGTAATGTAATTGGTGCGTTTCGATCCGTCTGTTGTCACTGTTAAACATTCGTCTGTTGTCAGTCAAATTGTCACTTGTCCAGTCGTTCTCTCGTAGTTCAGATTATAATTTCTAACGAAATGAAGTCCGAGTGGAACGGATGAAAAAGTCATTCGAGTGTTGATCGTGATCGCAAATGAAAAACATTTAAATTTCGTCCCGGAATCCCGTATAACATTCGTACAAATCAGTTCCATTTAACAAAAAACGACCGCGAACGCCTGAAACTGGTATCAAAGATGTCCTTGAAGAAATGGAACACGAATTTCTGTTTGGAAAAACAGGACTTCCTTTTCTCAGATACAATGTAGACAGACAGACAGACAGACAGACAGACAGTTAGATAGATAGATAGATAGATAGATAGGGATCGATCGATCGATCGATCATTGAAGGACGATTTCTCCATAAACGGTTCATTTACTTGGCTACGACGATTCCCTCTCTCGAACTTCGAGCTTCACGACGAGTCAAGATCCGCTGTGATATTTTTCAAAAAGTACTTAATATGTTGCAAACCTAGTGAGAGCAAATCCTTGTCGTTTTTACATTGTGGTATTTCAGAGTGAGAAAACTCTATAAAATTTATTTCATGTTGTCACAAAAACCCAAGAAAAGGTGTACTCTACATGCGAGCTAACAAACATAGCTGACTGTAGATTAGGTGGCACACCCATACATGTAAGTGCAGTGTAACTTAGTGTTTTCTTTAGGTAGAGCTAGCAAACATAGCTGACTGAACATTAAGTGGCACACCCATAAGTGCAGTGTAACCCAGTGTTTTCCTTAGGTTGAGGTAACAAACATGGACTGTACTTAAGGTGGCACATCTACGAGTGCAGTGCCGCCCAATTTTTTGAATAGGTGGAGCTAACAAACATAGGCTAAAATCTAGGTGGCACACCCATGAGTGCAGTGTAACCCACTCTTTTGAATAGATAGTACTAACAAACATAGGCGGTAATTCAGGTGGTACACCCATGAGTGCAGTATAACCCAATGTTTTCTTTAGGTAGAGCTAACAAGCATAGGCTGTACTATAGGTGGCACACCCATGAGTGCAGTGTAACTCAATGTTTTGAATAGGGAGAGCTAACAAACGTAGGCTGTAATTTAACTGAGTGACACACCCATGAGTGCACTAAAACACAATATTTTCTTTAGGTAGAGCTAACAAGCATAGGCTGTATTATAGGTGGTACATCCATGAGTGCAGTGTAACTCAATGTTTTAAATTGAATAGCTAGAGCTAACAAACACGCCGTTAGGCTGTAATTCAGGTGGCAGACCCATGAGTTCAGTATGACCCAATGTTTTGTTTAGGTAGAGCTAACAAACATAGGCTGTAATTTAATTGGCACACCTATGAGTGTAGTGTAACCCAATGTTTTGTTTCGGTACAGATTACAAACATAGACTGTACATCTGATGGCAACACGTTTGTGGTAAAACGTTGTAATAAAGTGTTACAGTGTGTCACCTCGACTATTTTCTTTATCGCTTTCTTTACCACTCATGAGTGCAGTGTAACCCAATAGTTTCTTAAGGAAGAGCTAACAAACATAGGCTGTAGTTTAGGTGATACACCCATGTGCACAGTGTAAGCCAGTAATTTAGGTGGCACACCCAGGTGTGCAGTGTCACTCAGTGTTTTCTTTAGGTAGAGCTAACAAACATAGGTTATAATTTAGGGGGCACACCCACATGAGTGTAGTGTAGAGCTAACAAGTATACATGTAGGCTGTATTATAAGTGGCACACCCATGAGTGCAGTGTAAGTTAATGTTTTGAATATGTAGAGCTAACAAACATAGGTTGTAATTCAGGTGGCACACCCATGAGTGCAGTGTAACCCAATGTTTTGTTAAGGTACAGCTTTGCTATATACTGTACATAAGATGGCAACACGTCTGTGATAAAACTTTGTGATAAAGTGCTACAATGTGTCACCTGGACTATTTTCTTTATCACTAGATCTATTGTTTCAATGTGCAATTTATAGCCAGAGAAAGTAGTATTGTCTAAAACTAATTTACGTGGCACTCCCATGATTGCATTTCAACCAAATATATTCTTTAGGTAGAGCTAACAAACAAACAGGATGTACTGTAGGTGGCACACCCATGAGTGCAGTGTAACCTAATATTTTCTTTAGGTAGAACTAACAAACATAGGCTGCAGGTGACTCACCCATGAGTGCAGTGTAAGCCAGTAATTTATGTGGCACACCCAGGAGTGCAGTGTCACTCAGTGTTTTCTTTAGGTAGAGGTAACAAACATAGGTTATAATTTAGGTCACACACCCATGAGTACAGTGTAACCCAATGTTCTGTTTAGGTAGAGCTAACAAACATAGGCTGTAACGAAGTAGGTTGCACACCCATGAGTGCAGTATTACCCAATGCTTTGTTTAGGTACAGCATAGACTGTACATCAGATGGCAACATGTTTGTGACAAAACGTTGTGATAAAGAGCTGTAATATGTCAGCTGAACTATTTTATTTATCGCTAGATACATTGTTTCAATGTGCAATTTATAGCCAGAGGAAGTAGTATTGCCTAAAACTCATTTAGGTAGCACACCCATGACTGTAATATATTCTTTAGGTTTAAGAGCTAACAAAAACACAGGTTGTACTTTAGGTGGCACATCCATGAGTACAGTGGAACCCCCTCTTTTTTTTTTTTTTTTTTTAAGTAGAGCTAACAAACATAGACTGTACTTTAAGCAGTACACCCATTAGTGCAGTGTAATTCAATATTGTGAAGTTTTACAGTCATTATCCTAAAAGTAGTAGGCAGCTGCTAATACAGCTGCCTCTCATCACTCCCTACCAAAAGGGAACTCTTGCTAGATAGACTGCCAAAGAAAATGATGAGAGGCAGGTGTATTCAAAGGCTATGAAAGTAGCAACATAAAAAAGCTGCTGCAATTGAAAGTCATGAGGGATCTTTGCTTTCGTGACTTAACGGTATCTCTGAAAATATTTTTACCGAAGAGCAATTTAAAAAGGTAAGGGCAAAAAACAAAGGGCAAAACCCGTTAAAGCAGAAATCTGACCATAAAGGGACCAAACCTTGATAACAGGCCCCCTGCATTACAGTGATCATGTGATCAACTTTCACTATTAAACACGAAAACGGTTCACTTTTGAAAAATTTTGTTAGCGCAAGCTGGAGGAGGCTTAAAATTAGGTAACCAGAGAATTTTCAGCCATACACGTATTTCTCAAAAGTAGTGATTGCAATGGCCGCCGAAAGTTGGAGGCATTTGTATGACAAAAACAACTCTTGCCACCCAGTCACACATGCATGCATGGTTTTCCATACAAATCCTAGTAAATTTTGAAATTTTCAAAACTCTTATGAAATATTTCCTTAAAGCATTACAGGGCTATAATCTTTCAATTCATAACAGGCAATTTGAGCCGTTAAAAGCGTGAGGGAGAGATTTAATGACAGTCTAAAAATTTTAGAATTTGTAAGGATTTGTATGGAAAAACAACCAAATGTGACCGGGTGGCAAGAGTTGTTTTTCTCATACAAATGTATACAAACCTTTCTAATTTTCGCCAGCTGTTGCAATCACTACTTTTGAAGTATATGGCTGAAAATTTACAGGTTACCTAAATTTAATATGCTCTCTTCTCTCTTCACCCAGGTGCATAAATGGGTACCAGTGACATGGGGGGGGGGGGGGGGGGGTAACCCTGCAATGGACTAGCAACCTTCCCAGGGGGAGTAGAAATGCTCCTAGGTGCTTCATGCCAATGAAACGGGAATAAGCTCCGGTTGTTTGGGTCTTTGGCTCGTGTGCGCCTTTACCTTTTACCTTTACCTTTCAGCTCGTGCTACTAAAATTGTTCAAAAGCGCATTGTTTTCATGTTTACTGAAAGTTGATCACGTGATCAACTCATGCAAAGGGCTTCTTAACAGTTCAATTTATCCTACAGATGTTAACCTGCGATCAGGGTTTTTTTTTTTTTTCGGGGAAAGGGGAAAAAAAGAACGCCTGATACATTTACTTAATGGGTCGTCTGCTGCCCCCTAATTAAGGTGTCTGTCAATATTTGTGTTTTCGTGTCAGACTTTACCTAAAATTCAGGCGGTTTGCAACCAAGGCAGCTATTATGTAAATGTATTTAATTATCTACTTTACGGGCAGGCGATGAATGTTAAGTTGATACATTTCTTTGAAGACCTACTAGCTTTAAAACCTAAGCTTGCTGTTAATAGAATTCCTTAATCATCTTGTGGTTTCTGTCATGAAGACGAAGGTGACAAAACCTATCTAATAGCCCCAGAAGTCAGATATGTTGCTTGACCAGTCGGTGCAGGGCTTCAAAGGATCTTCTGTTTTTCGACCAGTCAGAGAAAAGTCCACATTCTGGACTGCGGGCCGAGGAGGTGTAAATTAATTGTATCAGGTGTCCTTTTCCCTTCGTCTCCCAAACGAGAAGGGAAAAGGACTGCCTGATCGCAAGTTATAGAGATGGCTGCAGTCTTTGTCTGCTAAATTTGCTTTTAGCCTATAGGTTACTGTCACTCAGTGAAGTGAATAAAACTAGGGTGACCCACTACTGTGATCTGTGTTCTCACTGTACTTTAGGTCAATACTGGGATCAATTCTCTATTGAGTTTATTCTTCAATGTGCCCATTTTACAGTTACAGGTGGAAACGAGGCTGGAGTTGACCTTGTTTTGATACAACCTGGCCTGCTTTATAATTACGTAAATCTTGTTGTTCTTATGCTAACTAGTATTTTTATAAGCAAAATTTACGTTAGAAAAGGAAATAAGTTTGTATCAAAACAAGGTCAACCTCAGCCTCACCTGCACTCAGTGGCTAGGACACTAAAGCCCATAACTGTGAAATGGCCTACAGTG
>BOPM01000460.1:96372-119261 GCA_022179025.1 Porites australiensis | reverse complement strand
GCCTTTACCGCAGCGGGGCGCTCGTGCGATTATCAGTCGCCTTTAGTTCAACGTTTGCCTTTTAAAAAGGTCTCAGGGTGCAGTTACAAGTGTTTACTCAGTCGGACTGTGGTACATCGAGTTGTGTACACTACTAAACGGATACAGTGAATAAAATGTTCATGAACCTAATTATTGTCTCTCAATCCGATAAAACCATCGGTATCGTAATTAGGGTATAAGAGTTATTTATACGATATTGTAACTGGTATTATCACTATGTACACAAGTAGTGGGTATTCATTACTAGTCAGCATCATGACTGTCCTGATCAGCAACTGCCAATGCAGTGAAGAACCGTAAAGCCCTTTCAGATAAATATTTCTGGGCGAGTGTTATACAATTTGGTCTCACATTTTCGCGAACAGGTCTGCAATCTTGTCTCACAGGAACTAGATCCGCTGGATTTAATTCCTCACATTGTTTCTTCTTTACAAAAGAGACAATCGTTGGCTTTTCTACTGTATCCATTGTAAACCTGATAAAGGCGGTTTCATTGTGCCTGGTAAGCGTTAAGTTTCCTTCTTGATCTGGTATCTCACCATAGCCAAAATTCATAAACGCAATTTTTCCCACTCCGAATTTTTCTCCGTTAATGTCCTCGCTTCTAGCAATGTATTTGTTCTTTAAGTAAGATTTATAGTTCATTATCTGATGAAGGCTTACCCAGTCGCTTCTGACGTTACGTAAATGGCTATTTCGTAGAGAAATTGCCCATTCTTGAGGAGTTTCGATTTTTTCCTGAGTGTTAAAGAATTGCTGAATGCACCCGAATCTTCTATCGCATATTGAAAAGGAATGCCCTTCCAACAGAAATTTCAGATCTACTCGAAGAAACCTTCCATTTTGGAGAAGGGTGTCCAAGTAAAAAAATAAAAAGCAGTGTTTAAACTGTGCTGGCGAGTTATCTGCCCATAGTATTAAATGATGAAATGTCCCGTACCTTTCTATTAGTGTCTCCAATACGTAGTTAAGTAACGATAGGGCCATTCCATTTAATATCCACACCCCCCCTATGGACGAGTTTTTCAGAGGGGTCTCCCTCTTTTTGGTGTAATTTCTGAGGGGTACACTTTATATAAGTGATTTTCTGAGGGGTTAGTGATATTGAGATTTTCTGAGGGGTGTTTAACAAATACTAACTCGCCTTTCGCCTTCTCACATTACGCAAAGAAGTCTAAAAGCGGGAACAAAGGGAGGAGATATTTTTCTTCCCAACCCCTTCTGGCACTTTTTTCTTCGCCTATATTGGGGAAAGTCGCATATAGTTAAGACTGTGGGCTTGATATCCAGATATCCGGGACGTGGTTTTCACTGGGCCTTCATCATGGTCACAAATGAAGTTTTCCTTGCATGAAGTGCTGCAGAGCGAACTATAGATATATATTTAAAAAAACAGCAGGCAAGAAAAGTTGACTTGAATGAGAGCTTATTACTGAATGCATATTTAAGATGTAAAACTAGAATAAGCTGAAATGTCGCAACAATCGCCGAATTCTCTTAAGTTTTTGAATTAATTGGAGAAACATCATATTAATTAGGAGGGTTTTATAGTAACTGTAAATTAAATTTGAGAGTTATAGCAATTAATTGCTAAAACCATGAAATTTCTCGAAAAGTATGCTTTTTGGCAAATCAAAATTAGGGAAATAAGGGACGAGACTTCGCACAGCCACAAAGTCTCAAAAAACATTTAGCAAAAATAGCAAGTGCTGTGGACGTTGTTTAACTTAATCGGTACAGGACAATCTACAATATAAAAACTGACTCCAAAACTGTGCTTCACAACATTTGAATATATAATTATTAATATGAAGAGGAACGGTCTTCTTTACTAGTACCCAGTACTCCAATGTTACTGATTCCTTTTTTTAAGATCTTACGCACAAAAATGACTATATACCAAATGGCCTCTAAACTATGCAATCAGTAGAAAAATTAAGGACACAAGACTTTCAGAAGCTCCATAAATACATTTTTCTTCTCAGACCGGTTACTCTTTTCTATTTAGCTGGTGCTGTGCTGTGAATTGGCTTTATCACTGATTTTTGGAAATGGTCTGCTAAAGACTGGAATTTTCTTTTTGTTAGTTTGGTCGTAGGTGTATACCTATAATTATATACACAAGTGTTGCTAACGATAAGAGAAGTTAGTTCTGTGTTGCCTTCAGGTGCTAACTGCCTCGGGTGAATTAAGGAGTGGGTCTCTTGAAATTTGTGAGGGGATGGTCTAGTTAAAGGAGATTTAACTTATCGACTTGAAACTTTGCATGCGGTAAATACATCTTAAAAAATGTTTTTATCCGTTGTGTTAGTCACGTGACTTGTCGTGCCTATTTTTTGGTCATTTAGTTCGGTCCAATTTTACGACATTTTACAAATACTTGTTGTGATTTATTTTCTTTCTTTCAATGACTATTAGCACAAGGTTTATGGAATTAATCGGGCTTTCTCAAAATTATTTGTTTTGAGTGAACTATAGCGTTTCCAGTTGAGAGTGGGACTAGGTCGAGGAGAAAACCTTTGATAATTGCATAGGAATAAAATATTTTGTAATTCCCCGTTTAATTTGACTCATTTGACTTTAAACTTAACACTATGGAAAAATACACGAGAGCTTCAACAGTCATTTTCATGGCGTAATCTGAAAATACTCAATTTTACATAATTATGGGCGTCGCTGATCACGAGACCTTAAGAGGCACAGTGTGAGGTCCAAAAATGGTTCCAATGTTAAGCACGTATGTTTAAGTAAAAATGAAAATAGATGGCAGACAAAACAAGAAAAAATGATAAAAGCCCAAAATGGAGCGAGGAGCCATCACTCGAGAGCCTCATCCCCATCCCCCGCATCCAGCATTTTCGAAGATAGGCGCATCTCCACTTGCTGTCGCTTGACCTTGATGGATTTGACAGCCGCCTCCTGAGCTTTCTTGAGCTCAGTATAAGCTCCCTCCATCAAGGCCTTCTCGCGTTTCAGAGCAGAGCTTTTATTTCCTCTCTTTAATTCTTCTACTTTGGCATCATGGCCTTCTAGTGCCAAGTGGGCAGCAGTCATGCGTTCCAGGTTTTTGCCCAGCGTTTCCTTCTTCTGCTGCCCAAGTTTGCTCGCACTGGTCGGGTCTTCATTGAAACGCAGCTCCCTCTCGTCGTCTAACAGCTTTCGGGCCTCTGTTTCAATTAACGAAGTTTTCTTCATCGTCCAGGAGACGTCGATTATTCCAGCTATGGTTGTTTTATTGCAGTGAGACGTTTTTGGACACTTGGCCAGTTGTTCCGCCTTCTCGTTCCAAAAACGCCTTCTTTTCCTCTCCAAGTGGGCCTGCGGACTTTCTATTTCTTTATCGGAGTAAATTTTAATATTTTTCATTTTAGCATTTCTGTACTTGTTTTTCTTCAACATATCCAGGAATGATGTTGCTTTTCTGCCGGGCTCGGCTAGTTCAGGAACCTTACCTAAGTAAACAGAAAAATATAATTACTTTAACGACTCCTTAACAATTCACTAAATTCTCATTTGCAAATGAATGATATTAATAAAATATCAGATACTTCGATTTGGTTGCTTGACTCATCAAAAAAAAAAGCTTCATAAGCCGACCGTCAAGGGACCCGGTAATTACGAACCAGGCGCTTTCTGTATTAATCAAATGTTTTAAGAAACCCGAATTCGCGCACGTTATAAATCGCATCTTTCTATCACTCAATTGTATTGGAACAAAAGGACGTCACGGAAATTTTTGCCCCGCTGAGCTCGGAATCGCAGACGCTGACTTTACTCTGCGGATGAATGGCTGAACAAGGCGTCTGCTCTCGCAGGCTATACAGCACTGTAATGCTGTTTACTGATTTAGTTCCGTGGTAACGATGATTGAGAACCAACTTTCTCGGAATGTATAGTTATTTTCGTGCAATCCGATTGGTCAACTTTATCTTGGTGGCCCCACTTACAGTTGTCGCACTGTAAACGTGATGAATCTTCCTTTGTGTTTTAGCTTGACTAGACGTAATATTTAAAACTTGAGGTACAGTTTTTCTTACCTGCGGCTTCTTCTGGTATATCTATAGAGTCCGTTTTGTCTTCGTCCTTGTGGTCTGTTCCAGTCTGGTTGTCTTGCTCAGCTTCTATTGCTGGATTCCACGGACTACCTTCGACTTCTTCTTGTATATCAAAAACGTCTCCATCTGACATCTCGTCCATCTGCTCTGTTTCTCCGAGACCACTTACGCATGCGGCGGCTTCTTTTGTTATCGCTAAATCTATCTCTGACTCCACATAGGTGTATTTTTCCACCTCCGGCTCCGTTTCTGGATGGATGTGCGGTGCAACTGTGTCCGGCTTCCATGCATTGCCGAGTATAAAAACCGTGCCTTTGTCATAGGCCAACAGGCATTCGTCGTCGTCTATTTCTGTGCCATCAGATTCGTCGAAGACTTTACAGTTTTCCTCCTGAATGCCTAATTTTTCTTTACCTGGGTCCGGGAAGGAATTATGAATTAAAATAAAACAATGACTGGGATTTTGTCAAGTTTAATTAGTCTTACACCAGATTCATGAAACACTCCTTTCGCATATATCACTTTGTTTCAAGAAAAGCTATGCCTTTATCATATTACTATGTAAAGCAGAAAGCACAGTTCGAATACTGTCCCATCAAACAATGTATTCCTTAAAGGGACAGTGTCCCGATTCTGCGCACGCGCGAGCGTCACCTGTTTTTTCTTGAAAAGACAATAGAACGGTATGTTTAGGCCCACTTTATCGCTGCCGCATTTTATCCGTCATGCAATTGTCATGCTGAACTCCTTTATAGTTATTAAAAATTTGTTCAGGACAAAATCACGGGAGAAGCACGCCGACTGATAAAAGCAAGCACAATTCCCCTTGTTAAAGGTACGTTTTTTTTGCAGAAAACAAACTGGAATAGTGATAAAATTCAGGGGCAGATCCAGAAAATTCAGAAATGGGTAGTTGGGAAAACAAAATTCAGAAAGGGGCGGCTGGGACACTGGCAGTTATATAAATACTAATTATTTAACTGAGAATTCTTTAAAAATGATACAAAATTTCACAGAAAAAGGGCTGACCATGGTCCACTGGACAATCCCGTAAATCCGCCACGAAATTTGACAAAATTTCATCCGGGTTGGTAGAAATAAACCGGTGCGTTTCCGGTGATTTCACAAGCTCTAAATTCAAAATTTTTGGGACAGCATCCCCCACTGGATACTAAGCGCAATAGCTTCTCTAATTCTAATACATCCGCTGGATAGTGATCTATCCGGTGGATAGCGCTATCCAACGTTTGAACAACTTAGGCGTGATGCAAAGAAAACTTCTTAGTGTCTCGAGGCACATTACCACTTTACTTTACCATTTCCGGTTCCGGTACTTGGCCCCCGCTCGAAGCCCCAAATTTACTGGAGGAATAGGCCCTTTGCATGAGCTGATCAAGTGATCAACTTTCGGTAAACACGAAAACAGATCGGTTAAGCTGAAATAAATTTTCAGCCATAATCTTAAAAGTAGTGATTGCAACGGCCGCCGAAAATTAGAAGGATTTGTATGAGAAAAACAACTCCCACCACCCAGTCACGTTTGAATGGTTTTTCATACAAATCCTTGTAAATTCTAACATTTTTTAATTTTCGTTAAATCTTTCCCTTTTAGCTTACGCCGGCTTAGGGCTCAAATTGCCTGTAATGAATTAAAAGGAGATTTGATTTGATTGACAGTTTTGAAAATTTTGAAATTTACAAGGATTTGTGTGGAAAACCATGCAAACGTGCAGTGGGTGGACTTTTTGGGTCGTTCCATCGGAAAATTTCCGGGAGCAACGTAACATCTAAAAGGGTAGTCCTGCTTTTCCGGAAGGAATATTCCAAACGAAAATCCGTGTTGCATTTCTTCAAAGCCGTTCAGGCCTTCGCGGTCGCTTTTTGGTAAATGGAACTCATTTGTACAAATGGTAAACGCGATTCCGGGACGACATTTACCGGTCCTAAATTTTGCGCTTCATTTGCCCAGACCTTGGACCGACCAGGCCCCGGTTGTTCAAACGTTGGATAGCGCTATCCACCGGATAAATCACTATCCAGCGGATAAGTATTTTGGAAACCAATTACGCCATCCTCTGGATAGTGATTTCTCCGGTGGATAGCGCTATGCAACGTTTGAACAACCGGGGCCAGTTTGCCCATGTAAATCATTGCCAAAATAACCCTAATTTTAATATGCTCTTGCTCAAAGGCGAATTGTTTTCGTGTTTACCGAATGTTAATCACGTGATCAACTCATGCAAAATGCCTATTGTCCTCCTTTTGGTTTTATCCAATCGCGAACGGTTTTACTGATGCGCTGTCAATCAAACCCGATCACTCCACATGAAACGTGACTTGAGTTTTGATCCAAATTCTATTGAGCTGTGTAGCTCTTTTTTTCGGCTGTATTTCGATTTAGTTCTTTCACCTGTATTCCAATACAAAGTTTAGTGGGCGTTTTTTCTTTCTCCATTTCAGTACTTTACCAAGGCCGGATTTTCCTGGCAGCCATGGAGCGGGAAAACATTACCGACTTGTTTTGTTTTGAGCGCGCGCTCTACAAAGTTTTTATATTTTTAATTTTATGTTTTCTTTCATGGCGTATGCAAACTTTGCAAACTTTTATAGCGCCGCTTCAGGAGAATTCATATCTAGATATCTAAAAGTACTCTGCATAGCCTAAAAAGTGTTTTCAATGTATTTACGAGGAAACCGTCCAGGGGCACCCAACGACTGTTTTCTGTAAAACATCTGTTCTGCCTAGAATTTCTATTACTTGAGAACGCCTAAAAATTTTTCGCAGCTTACCTACTAAATTCCCTACGACTTTCTGAAGTTTAATTTTCGCATTTTACCTCCCAGGTCAGGCTATTTTTTGTAGAAGGAAGGGAAACCTACAATTTTCGGATTTAAAAATGTGGCGGAGAGGGGAATTAGAAAATGTCTCACTTTCGTAATACGTCAAATTTCATCTAAAATTTTCTGGAAAATAATACTTAAGCCCTTGTAATTTCGAATAGACGCAAGTTCCCCTAGGATGACCGAACAGATACAAATTTTACAGCGTCGCTTAGAATGCTTCAGTCTAGAGATCTAAAAGTACTTTGGTGTTTTCAATGCATTTAGGATAAGACAGTCGTTGGGAGCCCGTGGCAGCTTATCCGTTATATGTTTGTTTTGACATACTTTGAAAAAAAAACTTTTCACAGTTTTGATATTTCTTCATCGAATATCACCTCATCAGCTATTGAAGTACAAGTGTCACCCATCCCTGACGGTTTTTCCGTTTAACATCACTCGTTTTTTAAAGGGACGCAAATAGTTCGCGCCAAAATGACGTCACTTGATACGATAAACTCACACATGAGAGCTTAAAAAGTAAATTCAGTTTAATTCTCTTTGCCTACAATTATATTTGATGATCGGATACTCTAAAAAGAATCGAGAAAATTTTCCGAGAGAGTGCTTTTGTTCAAAAGAAAAGGAAACCCGGGTTAAAATTTAACCCCGAATAAGCTCTAACCGTCGCTCGACCAACTGTGCTGGGCTCTGTAATACAACACACTCAAACCCCTTACCTTTTCTGGTCAGTTCGTCCAGTGAATTTGCAACAACACATTTTCTTTTGGTCCTGGACACATCCCATGCTTTAAACAGCGGCATCTTAAAATCGAAGGAGTTTTAACTGAACAGATTGTGATTGGGACTTGAGAAGAGAAGTGAATTTTACTCGGTAAATTGCCAGCCACCTCAAAGAACTTTTACAGGTCCCAGGCAGTGTCAGGCCGAGTTTGATTGACATGGAGCGGCCGGTGACAACTTTGGTTTGCCCAGCAACGTAATTTTGATTGGCCCAGAGCTCACAGTGAAAGTGACCTGAGTTTTCCCAACAATGCAATCTTAATTGGCATCCACAGACTCTACTATCATTGGGAGTAGATTTAAATGAAAAAATTTTGCATTTAAGTATGTCTACAGATAGACGACAAACTTTCGCAATTAATTATCTCAGTGAAAAGTAAAATTAGTAAAAATATACTATGCATATATATATATACTGATACAAATCTCGCAGTTAACTAATTGTCATTAACTGCGAAATGTCTCTCTGTTTATAGTAAGAAACACAAATCTCGCAGTTAACCATTTGTCATTGACTGCGAAATTTCTCTCTGTTTATAGTAAGAAACACAAATCTCTCAAATCTTCGGGCTCTCAAAACTTCCCGCGTGCATCCATAACTCATTATACATCCGCTAAGCATGAACAAATTCTCAATAGTCCGGCGTGCGCAACAGAATCAGAATCCGGTATCATTGTCAATCATAACGGGAAGTCGCGTCTATGCACTGAGTATTATTTGCGAGGTGTGCATTTGGACGAGCGAAGCTTGTGGACGTGTTCATCTTGCTACTTGCTACTTGAAATAATTGCTGTTTTTCGACCGTGATGGCAGTCAGTAGGAAGTTCCAATCTGTACTCTTTGTCTGCGGACAAACGTGGGAAAGTACGGTCCCTAAGGAGGAGGAATTGCTGGAACATTTTATGTGTGAGTATGAAAAAGCTTGCACGTGGTGTGCAACTTTTAAACTTAAGAGTTATATTTTTCCCATAATATCAAAGAAGCTAACCTATAGAGTAGAAATATTGATTCCGATCAGGGTATCCTCAGCTAATTAACGAAATGTTCTCGAAAACAGTATTTAGATAACTCCAGAATGCCATTAATCTTGCCATTGTAGAAAAAACAAACGTCAAATGGCACAAAAGACATCGGCACGTGAGCTCGAGGCCATTTCAGGTTTGTTGAATCTCGCGCAAGAGCAACTTTTTCGGCTGTTGCTGCAAGAGATCGATCGTCTCAAACATTTCACTGATTAGACTCCCTTGGACTTAACACGTTTCACCTAGTTCACCCAGTTGTAATTGACGAGTATTTTTTCGTTATGATTTAAGGTGTGAAAGTTAGAGTGAACATCGCAAAATTATAGTATGTAGAATTCAGGAAACAGCCACTTAAACTTTTTTTAAACTATCGAGCTTTATTTTTAGGCATGGGACAAGTAGTTTCAGCCGTGGTTAAAAGTACAACGGTGGGTGACACATTTTCCACAGTGATTGCATATACACTCAGTGCTCCAAGATAAGTGTTTGTCGAATCGCCTTTTGGCAAAATAAAGCTACCACATGGTCATCAGACAAATTATGATTGGTCAGTAAAAAGACACTTCATGCAATGTTGTAAGGGTATTTGTAATATTACAGCGACCACTGGTGTTGAAAACAAAATAGTTTGTCGATGATGTCTTTTTTTACGGTTCTCGCAACAGATATGACTTTTTTATGAAAATGTTGCACAAAGTTTTTTAAAATAATTTGCTACACTGCAAACAAAAAGAAAACAATCTGATACAACAACACAGCTATTATGGCGATTATCGCAGAACACACGGTTGTTGCTGCAATTTGGCAAATTTCCCCTTAAGTTTATTTGCCATATTTCTTCCCAAATGGTATGTTGACCAAAACAGTTGCAGTTTGGATTGCTGATACATTTAATTAATATAATAAAATAATTATTTTTATTACTTTAACATGTGCTTCTCAAGAATTAGAGTTTTATTACCAGAATGGTTGCACTACTAATTAAAAGTGCACTTAATGAAACTTACATCACTGAATCCGCGAGTGGGCAAGATAAAAATGAATCCTCAGCCCATATTTCCTGCTCGGGATTGCCTGCTTTGTCCCGTATGATATTATTTTAATATAATATTTTGGCCAGAAATTATATTATTAATCCTTTGATATTGACAAAGATATAGCTGGATAGCCTCGTTCTTGCGTTTTTATTGATCTAGACTTTGCCTCAGTCAACAAAAAAGCCAAAATAATAATAATAATAATAATAATAAGTGCTTTCTTTAAATTCATTGCAGCTCAATCCAGAATACTGGACTGCAAGGGTTGAGTTTTGGACTCCCGAGGGAGCTGCTTTGACTTTTCAGAACCGGTTTTCAAAGGTACTACCTCTAAACTATTTTGATTTATTTTTTCCATGAATTTCTCTGCATATGCATGTAAGATCTAGTTGGATTTTTCTCACGGCATTGTTCCAAGTGCTGTTCTCCGCTTGCATAAGCACTTAATTTCATTAGCTTATATGGACAACACAAACTTCTTTTAATCTTAGGAAAATTACCAGACATTTCAGGAATTCCTCTGTTGGTTACTGCATTCTGTAATATATTAACCTTTTTGCAGTTTTTGAGGGTGAAATTTGGGAGCAGTTTAATGTTTTATAATGACCTGCAAAAGTTTGACTGTTTGTAAATTAGAGTGGTTGATGCCAATGCGCTCTTTTTTTTGGTTCTGTTTGTTCATCTTCCCTTTGTTGATTTGATTAATCAGAGTAATAAATTATTATTAACAAAATCATTTTACTTTTAGGATATTCGGGTATTTCACGGGGGTTTCATTCGAATCGACTATTATCAGCCCAAGAAAGTGAAAGCAATTGATAGTATGGTGAGTTGCAAGTTGTGTTATAAATGTTTCAAATGTTTAAAACATGCTTCCCATCCATGTGTTCGTCAAGCATTAAATGTATCGTTTTTTTTTCTCCTCACGCCATAGGTTGGGCAAGCCCCTGTTACCAGTAAATTCCAAAATGTCATGAAAGCGGCAAGTGTTTGCTAATTATCATATCATATTTTATATTATCATTAATATTGGGAAAAATATTACATTTTATTATATAAACACCAATGAAATACCAGCTGAGCTTTCGCGCAAAAACTTCAGATATCTTCACATGTGAAAATATCACCGTTGCCATGGCTTCACAATAAATCGCGCCTTTCACACCAAAAGCTATTAAAGTCAAATGGTTTTGTATTTCGTATCTCGTGTTTTTGTTTTTGTATCTCGTGTTGAAAAAAATATTTCACGAGTGAGCGCAGCGAACGAGTGAAATATTTTTCAACACTCAAAGAGAAATTTTGTATCTCCGCGCGGACATGTAATATCCTCTATTAATGGGAAAAATTTATCAGTTTAATTCCAAGACGTTGTGTGTGTACCTGAAATTTGTCCGAAAACTATTAAATTAATTCTATTTTGCATGTAAAATACGGATTAAATGACAGTCAGTACAAAAATATCAAAATATCAATATCATTAGATTTCATCAACCTTAATTTCAAAAGTTTTATGTCATTATGTCTCTGCAATACGGTAAAAAAAAATTAATACAGTTTTTTTAAACCCCTCTCCAGGGCTCAGCTCTAAGGGCTCCGGGCGCCTAACCTTTTCTTTATTGATTGATTGATTTATTTGGGGGGCACCCAACGTCAATTTTTGGAAAATATCTGATCGGAAGACGATTTGAGATCTAGAATTTTCGGAACATTTGTGGTAAAATTTCTTGCTTGCCTGCCTCTCCTAGGATCTTCCAACATCTAAAAGATGGTATAATTGCCCATTTTTAACGGATTTTTACCCTAAAAAAGTCATCTAGAACTTTCGGGAGCCTTTTTTCTGGCTGAAATTTTCGAAAAGGTAAGTTTTGATCCCTATAAATTTCGGGTCACTAGACTTTTAGCTAAGAAATCCGAACAGATGAAAAATTTTTAGGGGATAAAAATATCCCTACATATACCGTTTCAATACTAAAATACGTTCAACAGTGCTATGTTTAATTGGTTTTGAACTACATTCCCGTTGGGTGCCCCTGTTATTTATTGTATTATATGATAAGCTTTTACTGATGGGCACCCTGTGTCATGTTGTTCAGACCCGTAATTATTAACTCGTGATGTTTACAAATTGACTCCTTGTAGAATATTTATGAGTTTGAAGGAAGTGTCATCAAGGCTCACCATTTCAACCTTGGGTATTTACCAAAACAACTGAGGGTCAAGGTGTGTTGATTCATAGTAATCCATGTTATTATGCAAAGGTCGTACATTCTGAATAAAAATGTGAAGCTTACATGGGGATCTTTTAACCGTAAACACACGAAATATTCTCTCAATTTGCGCCGAAAAATCCTACATAACCGTTAACTACAACTGAAAGCCTATCACTCTTTTTAATAAAACAATGCAACCAACGGCGAAGCCGCAAGGGACCGGCGAAAGGAGAGCTTGCAACCATCCCTTACAAATTTTCATTTCTACTTCTCCCAGACGAAGGGAAATACCATTGGCTGAAAAATGACGTTCCGGAAATCAAAGTTGATTGCTAACAGGCTAAGCTGGCACCCGCTTCGTCTGTGTGTCAAATTTGGTTCTCAGGGGGATCAGATTGGTACCGAGAACTTGTTTCAGCCCTCAAGGCAGACGGGCTCGTTTGATGTAATTCTCGTAAAGAGAATATTGCGAGCCGAGGATAAGTCGGATCGAGTTTGTAGTTCTTGTGGAAGGACAATGAAAACCCTTCATCACTGAGTTGTATTCGTTTGTGTCAAGCACTTTGTGTAGTTCTGAAAACCGGGAGAGTGAAAGTGAAGAGTGATTCAAGCGCTGTTTTCCAACATCGATTTCTTCGCCCGGTTGAATTCTACTGGGTAGAAAACTGTCACTTTTCTAATCTGCAGCACGTTTGCGGTGACAGTTTTCACGCTTTGCGGGGGTTTCCGGGGTGGAAATGAAAATTTATGAGAGATCGATGCAAGCTCTCCTTTCGCCGGCCCCTCGCGGCTTCGCCGCTCGCTCGCGCGTTCTCGCGAGACTCGCTTCACTCGCCCAAATAGGAGAGCTTGCTCGCAGGCTATTAAAATTTCAACATTTACTCCTGATCACACAATACCCGGCCAATTAAGCGTAATTTGATGCCACTTTCGATTTCTCGAACTCCAAATTTCTCGAACCAATTTGCCTTCACCCTGAAGGTTCGAGAAATCGGGATTCCACTGTAACAGTTTTTGCCCGCGCTTGCCAGAAAAAAATTAAACCACAACAGTCTGGCCTGTAAACATACTGTCACAGTTACTCGCTTAAATTTCTCAAATGAATAACACATCAAGATGATGACGTTGAAATAGCCTAGTTCAATAAAAGTAGGATTTTTTGTCAGCAGCTATAAGAGAGGAAACGGAACTGTTCGATCGTAGCAATGCGGTTATAACGCGACGTTTTGGTTCGTTATAACACGCGCCGCTTAACTTCAAATCCCTCCCCTCGTCGTTGCATGCCTTCGTGATCCACGATGAGGTACATTTCTTTTGGAGAAATCCATGCATTGGTGCTTAAGTTGTCGCTATGTACCAAGTGATAGATTAAACGAACAAACATAACTTGGGCCAATTTAAGCCTGGTTTTCATATGTCGGGAAAATCCAAGAAGATCGGGGATTTTACTTTTTGCCGACCGTCCCAGATATATCTCCCTGATTCTCCCGATGAATTTGGCCGGAAATGGAAAGTGTGCCAAAAATTGAAACTTGGGTGATAGGGGGACAATTTAGGGGATTGGTAATGAGCGAAATCCATCGCCGACGTCCCCCATGACACAAATTTGAGTTTTCATCTATCGGGAATGATCGCCGACCATCGCAGAAATCTGGGACGCGTCGGGAAAATAGAAACGTTCCCGATTCTCCAGATTTGTCCCCGTCTGATCCCAGACGTTCGGGAATATCTACGATTTCGAGTTTTCATTAGTCGGCAAAATCTGGGACAGTCGGGACGCAGTAAAATCCCCGATTGTGTTGCAAATTAGTCTGCAGTTAGTTTGTAGTCCGTAAAACAGATCTGTCGCAGATCTGCTGGTTTCGTAATAATTTAAGCGGTGTCGTGGTCGTTACTTACGAACACAGGCGGGAAACGTGCAAGTACATGTATGTACATATACATCTTAACAATTTTCACTCTTACTTATTCTATGTTATTGTACTTCACCTAACTCTGTCCTAAATTATCTTCATTTAAGTTTGTAATTTATTTCGCTGGAAATCCTCTTGTAACTATTTCAAGCATGTGAATTTAATGAGAGTCCTTTTTATCCCTACAGAATAAAAGAAGTTTTCCTATTGAAGAGAAGAAGAAGAAGAGGGTAAGTTTTATGCCAACTATTTTGGTTACAATCCAAGGATGTATTAACATGTGATCGGGTCCAACTTTTCCCAGTGTTTGACATCAAGAGACCTGAGGCACTGACATCATGTGGGCAATGAAAAGCACACAATGGAATTAACCATCAATGTATCTGTTCCTAAAATTCATGTTTAATTTTCCGCCACTTTCTGCAGTTGTAACATTTCGTTTCAAAACAACATATCTTTATGCTCTATTCTTAATCATATTTGAACTCTGGACTCACATTGGACAAAAAACCTGTTGCGTGTATGTTTAAGGGGTTAGAGTGGGGGGCATTGACAAGTTATAACAGAAAAGCTAATTCTGTGGAATATACGCTTAACCTTTCATTGATCAAGAGCACCGGTCGTGTACCAGTATAAACACAAGTGTGTGTCTTACACTATGTTTTGTGAGATGTGATTTTGAAATATGACTAATTTAAACTTGTTATTAATGTAAGTTTATTCAATCTTTCAGATCTCCAAAAGGTCAGATGCAGGTGATGTTAATGTCCAAGAGGATTTAGTGGAACTGATACGTTGGGCCAAGTCTCTGGACAACGGACAAGTTGGGGGAGAAAAGGGTGGTTCAACAACCTTTTCAATGAAAACATCGAAATTGTTTTCACCCAATGCCCGGGGCGAAATTCCTGGCGCATTCCGCCTTCCAAGGCAGCCAGATATTAAGCACATGAACTTGGAGCCAAATCTTTTTTTGGCTGGAGGAGAAGTAACTAAACTTAGAGGTGGCGGGGATGATGTTATGTTTAGCAAAGAACTCGTCGCTCGTAACAGCGCTAAGGATAATGACGGGTGTGAATGGAAAATGGTACACTTCATACCATTGTCATGTCATCAGGGAAAAGTGATAGAAGTAGCAGGGGAGCTGTTTGCTGAAGGGTGCGCAAGAGGAGAAACTCCAGCAAAAAATCTTATCAAAATTGTTGAAGACGAAATTGAAAGTAAAGATGGTACAAATGCGTGCTCCTTTCTTTCAGTGAAGATAGTAGACTCTTTGGTGGACGCCAACCCTGAACTTTTTAAAAGGACTGCTTCCGATGTCAAATCTATTGTAGAGAGAATAATAACCTCTTTTCCCACTGAAATTAATAGTTTTCGCGACAAAAGCAAATACTTTTCAGTGGATGAAGCGTACTATATTCTTAACGAACACAAGTTACTGTCACGCCAATATACGTTTAAAGAACTATTGTCTACTGCTCGAGAAGGCCAATCCGCAGACGGGGAGATTGAAATAGTGCAAGCTTTGAAGCAAATGGCTCATCGAAGAACAAACATACTTTCGTTGTACACATGCCCACCTATAATATTTGCTTTGATTCATATATATGACAAGGACCAGGGCAACTTTCTAGTAATTGATACGCACAAAATACCAGCAAAAGTTGGAGGAAATGGCAACGGTGTACTTGCATGCGTAAATTATCAAGCGGCGAACCTAAATGATGCCATAATGGACCTTGCAAGGTGGATCCGAGAAAGAATTTCTTCATCAATAATGGAACCTTCTCGCCAGTCTTTGCTTGAGCTAGAGGCAACTCAAGTTGTTTCTGAGGAAACGTGGACGTTTCCAAGTGAGGAAGAAAAAGCGAGTGATGATTATTTGAATTTAGCACAAACTGATGCGGAAAGCCTTAAAAATACGAACTGCGTTTGGTCATCAACAGGGCAGAAAAATTTGAACGTTGGAGAGAATTTTGATTCGTCTAAGATACTAACGAACAAAGAAAAAGCACAAAAGATCTTAGTAAATTTTCAGCCGCTACTTTTGGCAAAGATAAATGACTCTAATACGGCCTTAACACAAAGAAATAATGTAGACGTGGTATCTAAGGGATTATTACCATTGGACTTCAAACAATGGGTACCACTTACAGTTTCTGCCGACGGGAACTGCCTTTATAATGCAGTGTCCATTTCATTGGTGGGTGACCTCTCAGTGGCTGCCCTTTTGCGTATGCTGACTGCGTCGGAACTATTTGCTCATTCTGAATTCTACTCCAAGCACCCGCAACTAGGGGACTTCTCAAGGGTCTCCAGATATTCCCTGTCTTCTATTATCTCCATTTTTCTTAGTGAAAACAAAGCACTAAGTGTTTTTAATGGAAACAGAAACAAAGTGTCCAGAGCAATTGAGACCATGGCCCAAGTAACAGCCAAACCACATGTATTTTCATCAGCATTCAACATTCTTGCCCTGGCGTCTGTCATAAGACGACCAATATTTGCGGTTCATCCAGACGAACCCACAGCACTTCGCATGAAGTTGGCCACTCACGGTTTCTATTACCCAAGGGAAGCTCTTACTGCTGGTTCTGATCTTGATAGTATTAACAGTGATGCGATCTATGTCATGTGGACCAGAACAAACCGACTCCCCATCAATCCCTGGAAACCGAACCACTTCGTTCTCCTCAAGAAAAAAACTGACGCTTTTCCAGGAAAGAATTACGCTGTATCTGCTGCCTCTGAACGAAATACCTCATCTCCAAGTTCCTCCTGTCCGGACACTGTAGAGAGTTCATTGTCTAAAACAAAATGGCATTTACCGAAAGTAGAAGATCGTAGTGACAGAAAAGTTCCTAACAATTCACCAAACATAATTAAATCAGGTAGGCAAAAACGGCTGTTCGATCAGAGTGATGCAAATAAAGAACATGGGCAGCCTCATAAAAAGGCCAAGATAAAATCTTTATTGGATGCGAAACCTAAAGATGAAATAGCGGGGAGCCGTGGATCACATACTCATAGCAATCCTGCAGATATAAATGACGAAGATGTTTTACCTCTTAAGGGGCCAGGGTTTCGCTGGTATGCGAAAAGGGGAATTACTTACAATTCAAACTTGGCAAGATCAGAGGAGCGGACTAAAAATGCTGTCATTATACAGGATAATGAAATGAAAGGACTAATACGTGGAAATGCTAAAGGGTCTCTGGCTCAAAATGTTGAAGATCTTTTAGAGAGACTGAGTACTGCCGGGTCCTCAAAACAACATGCCCATCTGAGTACTATGATAACTCTCGCGAGTCACATTATGAATAATGGATTGATAGTCCCCACCCAAGATCTTGCGAAAAAGTACAAAGAACTGAAGCGTTTGAAGGAGTCGACCCACCTTGAATCTTCGTGTTTACTTGAGATTATGTCAAAACACTTAAATGTAGCACAAATTTATATTGAAGGGAAAGGCTACATTATAGAGAACCATGGCAGAGAATTAGCCAAGGTTGTTGAGTCACTTCAACAACTGAGAGAATCGGACCAGTCAATAGTGAATAGAAAAGTCGAGGAGGCCGTTGGAAGCACGTACGAGACTCTATTAAAATATCTTGATACTAAAAGAGACCGTGACACCGTCAAAGCTATTCTGGCGAAGATTACCAGTGCGAAGTGTATGGCCAAATTAGCCAATGTGCAAGACAAAAGGAGTTTCTCGCACTCGAAGGGTCTTGTTTTCAGAAACCTTTATTTGTTCGAGGAAATGAAGCAAGGGATTGAGGTTACAGAGCCGACAATGAGCGAAGAGGCAAGGAGAAAAAAATGCAATCGGCTTCTCCAGAAAATGAAAATTGAAAAACTGCGCCACATCTTCAAAGGTAGAGGCAGAAGTTTAAAGTGTGAAGAATTTCCCGATCTGGCAGGGATTTTGGAGTTTGCTTTTGGAGAAGGTGATCGTGTGGACAGGGCGGGTGGGGGACTTGAAAGTCACCCCAGACTAACTGACACGGTGCTTTATAGAGCGGCCGACAGTAACACTATCATGAGACATGCGCGGGAGACTATTCTTGCTTTAGCTCCTGAGGGTTTTAAAATCAGCTTGTCCACCTGCTTCAATTACACCCAAAATTACCGAGAGGGAACGTACCAGGCCAGAAGACACCATTCAGGAAGAGGTATCAACGCCTGTCTATCCTTGCACAAACCACCTAGAATTGGGGTTGAGCAATTTGTTATCAATTTACACTGGTCCACTCAGAATGTGAATCTCACATTGGACATGGCTCATTCGTTTCCCAATGAAATTTTAGTTGACTCAAAGGACGCCAAGGCGAAAATAAGCGCCGACGTATCACCTGTTCAGAAACCCGGAAAAAGTTGGCGGAAAATAATCCTCCCCGATCACGACTGGAATAGGTCCGCTCAAAATGCAATCACACCAATGAGTCACCTGTTTATACAGACAGATTTGACTCTTGAAGACCAAAAGGAACAAAATCTTGTCTACAGCGTTCGGAGAACAGGCGCAGCAGCTACTCTTTTAAATATATCCTACTTTGAGCCTGAAACCGTACACCGAGTTTTCAATGAAATCTTTCTTCTTTTAAGAAATCCATCACTAGATCATCTGTTCAGAAACCCAGACACTGGCAAATTAAAAAAACACTTTGCATTCATCGTGGATAATGGTCCATCAGAGGCCCCGTCGAACCCTTTGGTGCAAATGTGGCTGGTTCGTTTAGCAAGGGTATTGAAACTGAAATCAGTAACACAAAAGTCTTTTGCAGAGTACCATAGTAAAAGAAATCTAGTAGAACGAGTCCACGCTGTTCAGAATCATGCCCTGTCAAATGAGCAGTTTTCAAGCAAGGGAATTTATTCCGAGTATGAAAAAGGTGATGAGAAACACAAAGCTAACATGGAGCACATGGCCGAGGAAGTAAGGAAGTGTCTAGCCAGCACGCAATATGGTGGAAAGGCATGTACCGTTATGCGCGGAATCGGCGGACAAGAAAATTTCGTATTCAACGATGAAGAACATCTGGTCACATTTCTCGGAAAGAATGAAAACCGAAAGGCGGATGACATCCTTCAGTACCAGCCCATCAAAAATGATTTATGGAGGGAGGTTTCTATTGTATGGGACCTGAATGAAAATTACACCGGGAGTTACCGGGAGGACTATGAGATTATTCAGAACAAATTTCACGAAGATGGTCAGCGAACATGCTGGATGGACAAATACTCTACCACGATATTCAACCCTGATGTCGAATGCGATTCAGGAATTGAGGCCTTCACCTTTCAACCTCTACCAGATTACATCAGGTGGATTCTAACTGGCGGTGAACTGCATTACCTCCCTCTGGAAAAAGTTCAGAAATTGGTCACACAGGTAGTTGCTGATACACCTGGAGCATTTCTTCCCTCGAAAATATTGGAAATGATGTTCAAAGTTTTCTCACACGGTACAGACAATATTTTGTCAGGCATTTCGTTTCTAACCTGGTGCACCGAAAAAGACGTCACTACGTTTTTTCAGAATTACAAAGAAAAGCTTGATAAATCATTTGTGAGTGACAAAGAAAAAGAGTACTGGTCCCAGGACGAACTTTATCAGTGCAATAGCAAAGAGCAGCTTGAGGAGTTGTGCCGTAAAGAGAGAATACCAACGGAAGGGAAAAAATATGATTGCGTGAAACGTCTCGTGGAGAAGATGGGTTATGAGAAACCACCCCCGCTTGAAGAGTACAACGGAGATCTCAGTTCTTTACCAGATTCCATCACAGATATAGCTAAATTGTCCATTTATAAGTTGAAAGAAATCTTACGATTTCACAATGTTCTAGATTGTGGTACAAAGGACGAACTCGTTGTTCGCGTCGGCATGGTGAGAGGAGGAAGAAAATACTTGGCCTTCCATCGGGAATTAGAAGCCATTCGAAATCTAATTACGGCGACCAGATCCATAATAACCGCTGAAAAAGAGTTGTACTTAGAAGATCCAAAAGTGATACACAAGAGAAGGAAATTTTTTACGAAATCCGGTCCCTCAGTGAATACAGTGAGACCCAGAGATAGTGCATCCATCCCTAATCAAAACCAGAATGCGTTCCTGGAAGTACCGAATGGTTTATCTTTGGAAAATCTCGAGGAGGCCTTGACTCCTCTGAGTAATGAACTTTTACTATATCAAAAGCAACAACAGCAAAACATTGCATCATGTGAAAAAGTTACCCTTGAAACCGTTCTGGAAGCAGTAAGGTCAGTAGGTACTAGAGTTCGAATATTATGGGAGAGGGATGAAGTTGGAACATCGGGATGGAGAACGGGTAAGTAAACGCTTATTGCGCTAGAGTAGAGATATTTTATTGTTAAATTTTATCGTGTACGTAAAGCATTATAATTTTTATTCCATTTTATAAATGAAACTTGAATAAATGACGTTTCATCAAGACTTTGTACAAATATATAAATTGAAAACCAATTTGGTTAACACAAACGTTAGCTTAGCCCTTCGCACAAGAATTTTCAAGATCTGTTCAGGATTCAATTAATGATCTTCATGAACTAAAATGCAACTTTTTTCGAAGGTTGGTATGTGGGAACTGTCAAGAACTTCTTGAAGGAGACCGATACGATCGAAGTCGAATTTGACACCGAGAAGGGAGTCAGTTATCAATATTGCGTGGAAAAAGAGGTCAGGGCCAGAAAAGTAAAGCTTGCAAGATCAGCAGAAAAAAAACTGGGGAGGTACGAGGAACTCACAATGATTGGTGCGATTGTAGAAGTAAAGTGGACGGAGAATGACCTAGCAAACACAGGGTGGTCAGCTGGTAGATATTATTTTCTTGTTATCTCTTATGGTATATCTGCTCCCTACTGTTTGAAAGCTGTAATTTCTTTCTACGTTAGCCCGGTTGTTTTTGTTGTATTTTACAAGTTTTACATTTTGTGATTTCGATTTAATGTTGTAATGAATTATCCTTACGATAACCTAAAATTCTATTGTTGCTAGAATTGTTGCTTTGCAACAATAGAATTCTATTGTTGCTTTTGCAGCAATAGAACAATAGCAGTCTTGTGACCGTAGGGATGTTTTCTCTGTTTAAATATTATTACTTTTTTTTTTAATGGAATTTTTTTCCGAAATTAATAAGTGTCTTTTATTTAATCGAAAGGAATAATATAAATAGTGCTTTGCCTGAATAGTTTTTTAAGTGAAATTAATTGTAAATAGGATTTTATAGTTAGCTTTGTTATCAATAAAAGGTTTGGGTTTTATTAAAAAAATGTTTTTTCTTTAATACTACTAATCACAATAATAATAATAATAATATTATTATTATTATTGTTGTTGTTGTTGTTGTTCTATAAAGTGAAGGACATCTAGAAAAGTAAGAAAAGTTATTACAATACATTTAAGAAGAAATCATTACTTTTTTCTTGTAATTTTATTTATAAGGCCTGCATCTCTGTTGATGATATTAAATGTCCTCTTTATAGGTTGGTACGAAGCAGAAGTACAGTCATTCGACAGCGACGATGACGAAATATCCATAGTTTATGCAGAAGAGCCTGAATTTGTCTACAGGATGCCTGTCCTTCCCAGCATTGTATCGGGGACTCTTCGACTGAAACAAAGCCTTTTCTAGAAAAGGCTTTGTTTCAGTCGAAGAGTCAAGGCGCCAGGCGTCAGGCGCCAGGTCAAGCGTGCACCAACAGATTTCATTAGGAAACACGATTACCTGAAAAATAAATCCGTTACTTTTTGCCAAAACCAGTACTGAATTCAAATCTGAATTCTTGCATGCATAATGAGCAGTAGATTATTTCCGCCAGACTGAACAATGTTTGAATGGATAAAATGCCTTTGAAGACGTTTATATGAAAATCAAGAACAATGAGATGGAAGAAATTTCAGAACTATGGAGGGTACGCTTAGCTCACAGGCAAACCAAGCTTGAATGGACTTACAGAGGTTACGCACTGGAGCCAAAAAGTCGACTACATCGATTAATTCACACCAAAACAAACAGAAATATATCAAAGATAAATCTTATGTCTCATTTATTTTATTGATCAAAAGGTAAAATGTAACGATATTTAGGGTTCGCAGACCTCAGTACTTTATTTCTCGTACAAATGCAACACCCTGTTAATGTGAGCTTGGGTCGCCTGTGCTTGACCTGGCTTGACAGTATCGGCCCTGAGGAAACTAGCGCAACAAATCGGGTGTAACAGATGCAACATGTTGGTAGCGATCACTTGTAAACCACGTTAATTAGGTGAATTTTAAAAACTTACTTCTGTTGTTCTAGATTTGAGTTCGGTGAAGCATGTCGATGATGTTGAATCATGCTGCGCAGTGATCCTCAGTTTAGTAATACGTTATACACTGCACATGAAAATCATTGCACGAAGAAATAAAAGGCCAGAGAATTTCTTAGATGTCTTTTACAACCACTTTTAGTCGAAATTACGTTGCTAAAACAAATTTATAAAAGACCCTTTCACTATAACTACGTATATATGTATTTTTAATGTTTTATTACAAAGTAAATTACAAGGGAACGATCAGGGGGAGAGGTTAGGTGAGAAACATCTGTTAAGGCAATTTCTGACCGATAACTACTTAGGGAAATACTACTTAATCTAAATTTATTTCTAAGGGGTATTGAGGAGAAATAAATTTGTTCATTGGTATTTCTAAGGGGTATCTAGGAAAAAAAACTCATCCATAGGTATTTCTGAAGGGTATCTGGGAAAACGCTACTCGTCCATGGGTATTTCTGAGGGGTATCTAGGGAAAATAAACTCGTCCATAGGTATTTCCGAGGGTCTGTAAGGGAGATCACTATATTTTCCGAGGGGTGCTCAAGGAAAATAAGATATTTCCAAGGGGTCTAAGATAAAAACTATATTCTGAAGGGTTAATCAGAGACATCTCGTCCATAGCGGGGGTGTGGATATTAAATGGAATGGCCC
>BOPM01000460.1:50302-86318 GCA_022179025.1 Porites australiensis | reverse complement strand
AATTTGCAGAGAAAAGATACCGCCAGAAAGACAAGGCAACATTCCAGATGTACGATCATTGTTTGAGGAGCTGGAAAACAACAACTGTCTGGGAATTAACCGTCTTGGTATCTTGAAAGAGATTTTGGCCCAGACAGAGAAAAGCGATCTGTTAACTACGGTTAAGGACTTTGAAGAGCGCAGAACTCGGGAAGATAAGTTTGAAAGGCGAAAAGGTATGCACCGTGCATTGAATGTCTTTTGCTGGTTATTTTCATTTCGTTGTTTGTATGAGTTTTTCAGTCTTATCAAAGTCCATCTTTCATAATTTTAAGACTGACTTCGACCCACCTCGATGGCGTTTGTGTACATGCGATGTTAAACCTTAATTGAAGTGTTTTTTTTTAGCACGAGCAGCTGCTATTGTGTCGGTGGCCAGGGATAATTTGACTGGAGGTAAGATTTAGTACAGTTAAATCAACGATTACAAACATATGAAATAAAAAGGAGAAGAGCTTTTGTTTAAACAAGTTGGTGTTAGAAATTTTATTCTAACATAGAAAGTGTCAAACAGCTCAATCGAATGTACTAAGGAACCCGGGCAAAGGAGTAAGGGAAAGAGAGTAATTAAAGTTAGGCGAGACAGTCATCTCAACCTTCTCTCACAACGACGAACACACCGTAATTTTTAGGGAGTTAACTCCAAAAATGGAGTAAAAATTTTAGGTACAGGATAACCCCTTTTTTGGGGTTATTTTAACTCCTAATTTAACTCCGAATTTGGGGTCATTTTTATTCGTGAAAAAGAGTTCTTTTTACTCCCAGTCTGGAGTTAAAATTACTCCGAAATGGGGTTACTTGTACTCCTTACATGGGTTGTTTTTACTCTTTTTGGAGTTAATTTAACTCTGAAAGTGGAGTAAAAATTTAAGGTACAGGATAACCCCTTGTTTGGGGTTATTTTAACTCCTCAATATCTGGGGTCACTTTTACTCCTGAAAAAGAGTTCTTTAAACTCCTTTTTGGAGTTAAAATAACTCCACGAGAAATAACTCCACTGTAAGGAGGTAAATTAGCCCCACTAGAGGAGTTATTATAACTCCCTGAAAATTACAGTGCAGTTAGCGACTGAACTACCGAGCCACGAGACGGTGACCTGATCACTAGATGGAGTTGTCGGATCGTCAAAGATTTCAAAAACCTTTCACCTAAATTTCTCAGTTTTATCATGATCCTATTTGTTTTAGTTGCTATTCTGTAGTATCGTTCTCAGTTTTCCTGTATATAATTAAAAGAAAAACACGTACATATTAAAATAAACTTGAGGATTTGTGCGAAGGTTGTCATTGCAATTTGCTGTAAACTGTAGATTCAGTGCCGCTGTAATTGATGATTCATTGTCAATGGTCTTGATCATTTTATTACCCGTAATGTCTCATTGGTGCTTAATTGCTTCCATGTAACATATTATTCACTTTTCACTACAATCTAACCCCAATCTCTCTTCTCCTTTTGATTTTCCCTTTATCTGACAGCCTCATGATGAAACAGTCTAAGCAACTTTCTACTGCCGTTGTCGTGTATGTTCAGATAACTTTAAGAATTTTCTTGTCTTTTTGTGTAGTTTTGACTATCAAGACTGTTTTCAAAGGGATTGCAGGAGGTATTGTCATTGCTTCCGCCTTTGAACTCCTGAGACGTGGTTCCACATATGAGCAGCTGGTCACTGCCATAAATGACTGTCTTCTTCCTGCTGGTGCTAGACTGATACAAATAGCTGAAGGCAGTGGGAATCTCAAAGTTCAGGCAGAGAATCGTTTAGCTCTTGACAGTTTATGGCGAATGTACAAGAATGGCACACTGAAAGCCCGCCTGGAAGCCTTGTTTGTCACAGATGAAATGAGAGAAGTTGCTGGTGGAGGAGTGGAAATTATTGTGACCATCGACGAACAAGAATATGAGAGAGCTCGAGACGAGTTAACTACTCAGGCAAGAGGTAAGAAAAATGTCACCGCGATGACTCCCCACTTTAAAAAAAGTACACAATAGTAAAATGGGCTTTGGTGAAAAGGTGTCATCTTTCTTTCTTAGTTCTTTCTGAATTTTGTGTGCGATTGCTAAAGCTACAATCGGCGACAAAATTGTTGAGACATTGTACTCAAATAGGGTAACGTCAGAGAACAAAAGAATCCACACCCCTCCCCTCCATTCAAGGTTGCGGTGTTTGTTGTTTTCTATAGGTAGCTCGAACACAACACACAACACAACATTGTATGGCACAACATTGTATGGAGGGGACGGGGGAGGAAGAGCTTTATTTTCCCCTTTTGAAGTCAGAGAAACGTCAGAAAGCCCCTTTAGGGCAATAGTTTCTCAACTATTTTGTCGCCGATTTTAGTTCCAAGCACACAGTGCCCATCTCCTTCCATCCCCGGGCATTTGTCGAAAATTTGTCCCTTTTTCCTCTGCAAATACGCCTCATTGCAGCCAGTCGATTTATAGAAATATCTTTCCGTGGAACTTAAAAAATATCATACACTTAATGTCAGATCCCGAGGGAAACAGTTAGTTTTGTTTTCCCAAGAGTCCTGATGTTTCCCGAGACGAAGTCGAGGGAAGCATCAGGACTCTTGGGAAAACAAAACTAACTGGTTTCCCGAGGGACCTGACATTAAGTGTTTTGTTATATTTCTAGACTTTCACTTCAACAGCAACAAAAGAATAACCGGAGCGAACCAAAACAGTCGACTCGGTACTTATAACAACACAAATTTAATTCTCAAAACCACTGAATGAATGATTTACAAACAAAAGTACTTTCCTCATATTATCTGAATCTTTTTCCTCCACTAGCTACTGTTTTTCTTCTGGGAACTTCTGGGATAACTTTAAAAATCGTTGCTTTTTAGCTTGAGGCTTCGTTTTTGTGTTGTTGTGTTCATTCACGAAAAAGAAAACTGGCTGGACCTGGCGGTGTTTTTCCCGCCTTCTGTCACACCACTTTCCACCATGCTTTGATCACGTGCTGCAATGTATCCCGAGCGGGATACATTGTGTAATGTATCACGATCGGGATACATTTGATTTTAGTCAAGGCCACGTGACCAAGAATCAACCAATGGCAGTCCCTGTTTAGTTGAGTGAAAGTCTAGGAATATAACAAGAACAAATGTCCCAACCCGGGCTCGGGGTACAAAGCCGAAAAGTTATGCCATTTCTTTGAGAATCACAAATCTGCGAATAAAGTCAATGAATGAATGAAACAGCATGAAACTCGCTAGCAACCGAGTGCTTAATAGAAGTCCATTATAGTATAGAATATATCTTTGCGAGTTTTCCCGATATTACCGGGGTGCACCGCAAAGAATTGACGAACGGCTTGACCTTCCAAGATTTTACAGAGAGACACGTCGCGAAAGTGAACCTTCCTCGAAAGCACCAGTCATCTAATAAGATAAACTTTCCTGTGGCTGACTTCGTCTTTCATCGGAACGAAGAGGACTAGATCATTCATCGTTTTTGGTATTCTTAGTCAACTTCACATTATCATTCAATTTTTTAGTTCTTAACTGACTTTATGTGACTTCGTTCACCGACCATTTCATTTATATATAATTAAATATGTATATCTTCACTACCATTTTGGCTTCAGATGATCCTACGGGCAAAGAAGAAAAGCGGCCCAAATACCTAGATCAGGAGAAATATGACTACATTCAGAATTATTTAGAACAAGCCAGAGAAGAAACCAAGGATGGCGATTCACACAGCGTAACGACAGACACAAGTGACAGTGGAATGCTGGGATCAAATAGTGCATCATCTGAAGTTGGAACAGAGGAAACCAGCGGTAAGCATATACTTTGAAATACAAACACATTAAGCCGTTGTTAATACACGATAACAAAGCCTTTCTAACTAGTCTTGTAAAAATTTTATGTAGAAATCAACTCCTTGCTCCCCTTGACTGGGAAACCCAATCTTACAGTGCTGACTACTATATAACCGGGGCCACCTAGACAAAGTTGACCATTTGGATGGCAGGAAAATAACAATACATTCCGAGAAAGTTAGTTGTCAATTATAAATACCGCGGAACGAAATCAACAACATGGATTGAAATCAACCAATTATGTATCGGTCAAATCGAAGCTTCAACATGCCCCCGCCGGGCATACCCCGGGCATTTGACACCTTTGCCGTCCCGGGGAGGAGGGAATTTGATTAACAGAGTTTTCCAGGGGGTGGGGAATTTGATCCCCATGCTTTAGGGGTGGGAATTTGAACCGCACCCTCGATTTCATGCAAAATCTTTGGCGTGGCGAGCAATGCGGGACCAATGCGGGACCCGGTGTTAGAGGATTTTCGTGGAAAAGACTGTGCCTTTGTGGCCAATTGGTTACGAGGAAAGGGCTTAAACAAGCTTTGTGGCGTATTTGAAGTATTTAAATTTTAAAATTTTTAATATTGGATTCAGGCTTTGAATGTATGAACGTATTTCTATACCTCTACCGGCGATTCAATACAACAACGTAAAATAAAATAAAAACCTCAGGTCAACTACTTTGACCTACTGCAAGTAAGTTAATTAATAAGGTGAGCGATGATTCATGTCATGATGATGATGATGTAGTAATCTCAATAGGTGGGATCTTTTTTATAGAACGCTTTGTATGTTGCATGACGAAGAAAAGCTGAGCATTCAGTGACCTTGTAGCACCGATTTCCGCCGCTTTGCACGAGAATTTTGTTCGTAGTAAATACGCTAACAGTGTTTCTCAGTTTTTGTTATATTTATAAAGATTTTGTTCGACAACTGAAGGCGTTTCCGCCGTCCTTCTGTCATTTTTGTGCCTGTGAAATGTCCCCGGGGTGGGGGCATTTGATCACCTAAATGGACCCCAGTGTGGGGCATTTGAACGGCATTCTGGCCCGGGTAGGGGGGAATTTGAACAATAATTTTCAAAAAAGTCAAATGCCCGGGGGGTTGCCCGGGGGGGGCGGGGCATGTTGAAGCTTCAATTTGACCGATAAATTACCACTTAGAGACGTGACCTTAAACCCGCTGAAGAAAGCCTATGTTTCCTGAAAGGTCCGTTAGAGTGTTGACGGAGGAGAAAAATGTAAACGTAATAGTTATGTTTTTGACTTGAGGTCGCATGTTTAATGCAAGTGCGGCAATAGTAGCAAAGAAATTGCTCGTAGATGACCAAATAACAGCTTATGTCAGACAAATATGCCTCCTTGGTGAAACATTTTGCTCCTTTGAAAAACGTTTGCTATCGAGTAACTTATCGTTTTGTTACGAGTTGTTGATTGGCCCTCAACAAACTTCCTTGGAATGTATTGTTATTTTCCTGTAATCTGATTGGTCAACTTTGTCTAATGGCCCTGGTTACAGTTGAGATGGCGTGCGAAAAGTGGCCTCTGCCGACAACCGTTCAATTTTCTATCGTGCATGCGCGAAATTCGTCACGCGATTGAAGCGATTTGCAAGCCCAATTAATCGTCTGGCCCCGGTTGTTCAAAAGTTGGATAGCGCTATCCACCGGATAAATCACTATCCAGCGGATAAGTATTAGGGAAACCAATTGCGCTATCCACTGGATAGAGATTTATCCGGTGGATAGCGCTATCCGACGTTTGAACAACCGGGGCCAGGTCTGTCGTCAAATTGCGCGAGTTTCGCGGGAATAAAAAATATTGCGAGAACTCTGATCTGCTGCGCAAGACTTACGCAAGACTCACGCAATGCTCTAAACCGGTGAAGAAGAGGGAAAAGCCAGTTTTTTTAAATTTTACTCGTCCAGATTTCTGGACGGATTTAAACGGTTGTCGGCAGAGGCTACTTTTTGCACGCCAGCTCACACAGCGAAAATGTAGCCTCTGCTTGCAGGGTACGGTTACAGTAGTCGCACTATAAAAGCGAAATTTGAGAAAGAAAATATTACTTTGATAAGGTGAACGCCTCGAAGGTTTTATGCAGATGAGCCACTTCTAGCTAATCACAGAAGACTTGCGTAAGCATTAATTTGAGTTAGGAAGATGGGTTTGGTGATCAGTATAAAATCAAGGTGCGACAACGATATTCAGAGAGAGTGCATTCCTGATACTGCAATGTAAAGTTGTAACGTACGAGCTTAGTTAAAGGAAAAAAGAGGGAAGTTGACAAAGCAAGACTTGGTGTTTTGTTGAAGGGAACCGCTAGTTCCCGTCAAGTTTCCTCCGAGAATAAGCACGATTAAATCCCGTTTTAGTTCCTGTATTTACAGTATGTCTTATGACGTCAGATATAAGCCCGTCAATTTTGTGATCAGCAGAAAGGGTGTGCCAAAGAATTTGAGATATTTAAAACATCTCATTTTGTTTCAAAAAAGCGCCTATTTTTTCGAAGAAAATTCTTGAAGTGATGTTTACGTTAAAGGCATTTTTAAGTTCCCGTGAGTCGTCTACGATTGCCTGATTCTCGGCTGGTTCAGGATATGCAGGGATGTTTAGTGTAGCAGATATTCTTCAAATAGCAGCTGTCATCCGCTGATCCTTCGAGTTGTATTGTTACTGTTCTTGCAATTGCTATCAGTTTTAGGCAGTAGTTCGAATATTTCTTCTTTGCAAAACGTGTAAAAATTTTCCGCCATTTTTTACTGCCCTACTAAAACAACGCAACCTCGTCCCAGGGCTTCTCGGTTGCCGTCCTGTTTTCTGGCGATAGCCTTGTACTTGTGACTTCATTTTCCGGATATCTTAAAGGTCATTCAAAGCTGTTAGCCGTAGGATTTGAGCCAATATTTTGAATGAATAATGATAATAAAGATACGCACCCTCAGTGTCTGCTCTATAAAATAAACATTTCTTACTGAATGATAGTAATCCAAAGTTAACTCGCCTTTCGCTTTTATTTATAGATTCCACTTTCAAACTGTGCTTGAAAGATGTGAGAGACCAAGTGACCAAAGAATTTACCTCCAGACTCCAAAATGACCCAGTTGCTCAGTAGAGGTTCTACCGATCCTTTGGTCTAGATCCTCGGAAATTACGTATTAGAGGATTGTCGGACATTAAAGAGTTATTTCCTGACACTCCAGTCAAGATGTTGAAAGAAGTTTGTGAGGCACTGCAGCTGTTCGACCTTGTTGAGTTGTTGGACAAAGAAACAAAACCTAAAACACTTCGACCTGCCCTTCCACTGAAAGAAACAGAAAAGTTGCCGAGTGCCAATTACCGTCCTACAAAGATTTACACGAAAACGGAAGTGTTGATTATTAGATGCTCTGGAAAAGAAGGCGAAGACTATGGTTCTGAAAAATTTGGACACTTTTTTAAATTATTGAAGACGAAGAACCAAGTAACTGAGTTGACAGCAAAGTCTTCCTGGAATTTGCATGAGCAACTGGATGAGTTGAAGCACAGGGAAAGGAGCAACGATTACGATATACTCAGTGGAAAAGAAAGGGAAAATAGTTTAAAAATATGTCTGCAAAAGAAACTTCCGTTCAGTTTGTATGGCCATCGACCACTGTGGGATTTGGACGAGATTTCTGGAGAAACATTTAGTCAACCGGAGTCAGAGGAATTGTCGAGTATGTTCCACGAAGTGGAGGCAGGAATGAAAAAAGAACTAAGGAAGGCGACAAAGGCAATTGATCTGTCGACAAAAGAAAGAATTTCGATAACTGGGGGGATAAAAGAGAGGGAGGAAGAACTGAAGAAAGAGACTGAGAAATTTAAAAAAGCTGTTTTAACCCAAATGGACAACTGGATAGAACAGTCACATGACAAAGGTATCTAGGTTCATATTAATATGGTCAGTGACAAAAAATCCTTGTTATTTTGTCTCTTAATTTTTTTTTCTTTTTTTGGCGGTCCCAGAGAGTAAATGCAAAGAATAGCAATATACAGTACAACCCCGATTACTCGAACTCCCCGCTAACTCGAACTAAGTCCAATTTCCGTTGCATTTCACCCCACTTTTCGGTCATTTTTACTCGATTATCTCGAACTCGGATAACTCGAGTTGGCCTCTAACTTGAACCACTTTTCATTTCCCTTTATTAAAAATTCACTGAAATTTAACCCGAAAACTCGAATTCTGGTTCTTGTAACTCCACTCGGATGCTATTCCATTAGCTTCGCTTGCTATACATATGATCGGCAAAAACACTAAAACTGGTTAACACTACATCAATTTGCTTTTAATTGGAGCAACGAACAGATCACGCTTTATCATAAAAAATGCCTAATCATGTTACCGTTTCTGATGAAATAAGTTGAGTTTGCCTTGCACTACACACTGAAGTGCTGGAGATTCAGTAACTATCAATCTTTGATATGGCAAACTGAATTTTGCAATCTACCCCGTTAACTCGAACCTTCCCTAACTCGAACTGTTTTTTCGGTTTCCTTCAGAGTTCGAGTTATCTGGGCTCTACTGAAATAAAACTGAATACTTTATCGGCTGTCTTTTTTCGTTGGATTAAGGCCTTTACGACTTCTGACAAATTTCAAGAGAAAAATATTTGCAATGGGCTATTTATTACGAATTGAGTGTATTTCGAAAACCAGAACGAAATTACCAAAGGAAACACGAAAAAAATCAATCTTGAAAAGGTGCGCGTTTCGAGGTTTACTGATACCCACCGTGCACGAGGTCGTTAATTAAGGACGGTGCCCACTATTGTTACTGCGCACATTTTCTGCGCATGCCAAGGTAGTCGGGCGCTACGCGAAAGAAATGCACAACACGCAGGACACGCGGACTGGTTTTGTCTGGCAGGTTCTAGTTATTTCTTGTGGAAAAGATGCGTCGTTTTTCAACAGATGAAAAATAATTTCTATTTACTTGAAAACCGAAGAAGTATGTGCATGTTGCTATTTCTAAGTATGATCGATCTGACCGAACATTTTATTGTCAAACAAAAAGTCAATTCAGTTCTAAAACATCAAAAGTTATTGCTTCAAGATGTTACGCTTAGAGCTTGGGTATTAAAAAATCCCTTAATAGGCAAGGATCAGTAAATCAGAAGGAAAATAGCTCTAAGTCCTCCGCTTAATCGAGAAACTGAAAGCTTACCTTTCACTCGCGACCTTCGCGTTTTATCGGCTAATCGGCTATAAACACTTTCCCGAATATTTCTTTAATTTTGTAAGATTTTATGAAATTATTCACCAGAAGTTAGATTTAAAGTGTTCGAGTTCATACAGATGTCCCTTTTATTGAGAGTCCGAGGCTTTTATTTGTTGAACGAACAAGAAAAAAACTATCACAAGATTGTTTGGATTGCTGAGATCGCAGCTTCACAAATAGTTGCGGACCGCAAAGGAAACGCTTTCATCATGGAAAAAATGATAAAAAAATTGTTATGCTTTTTACTATTATCATTGTTATTTAAGCATTTTTGCAGTACTAAGCATTGAAATTATTGACTCATTGACAGCTTGTCACGTAGATAGTATTTCTTAAGGTTCAATTTCACGCCACACATAATGTGGACATTTAGACACAACGGCCATTTGGCTGTTTACAAACTAGAGATGGAAGGTAAAATAAAGTATTTCCATTCTAAGACTTTCTTAGGTTTTACAGACACTGGTAAGTCTAAAATTAACATTTAGAAACGAAAAATAGTGAATGATCCTGACACAGAATGCTACAGTAAAAAAAATCAAAACAAAACATATAAAATGATCATTATAGCCCACTGCATATATGAGGGTACATAAACGCATTCGGTACAACTACTTTCACACTATCCAGCTTTTTGAAGAGAGCTCATGTATGGAACTTAAGTCTATGCAAATCATTTATGTCATATGACACTTGTGGCAAAGTCCGAAAGAGATAGCGCAAAGCACAGATATAAGCTCAATGAATGTATGCAAGTTTAATAACATATTCGATCGAGGTACCCGGTAAAATGATAAAAAAACGATAGAAGGTTTTCAATCCATATTACAGCTACAGTTCAAAAACTCTTGAGGACATGTACAGGTAAGCAAACGATTGAAGGAGTACCTGTCTTAGAGTCCCTGTCGACTATTTTCCACTACAGTACAGTAGTTTGTTTACAGCACCAGCCGTGGCCATACTACTCTATGTGCGCTGCAAGTAATCTCTAATACCTTGGAGATTGCCCTTCTGCAAAGCTTTTTGTTCAATGTTTGAAACAGAGAAGCTCCAGTTGAATGAAATAGTGTAATTTGTTTTCCTTAGTGTCCATGAAATGTCCTGCTTCACTTTCTGTTTATGCTCTCCTCCGTGTGTTGTTGTTTTCAGTAGGGGTGATGAATGGTCCATTAAAATTTTTAACTGCTCGCAAAATTTTACCTTTGCTCGATTTGCTCGAAAAATTTAAACGAGTGCTCGCTTGCTCGTGCTCCCAAAATTTTTGCAGTTGCTCGCAAGCTCGCTTTATTGTCAGTATTGCTCGAAATTTTGTAAATCCTTCTTTGGGTTAAAGTAAATGTAATCTGTATGATGCTTAATTCCTATAAATATGGCTATCAAGTTCAGTGGAAATGCACGCGATAAATGACAACGATAAATAATAGATTAGCTAAACTAGCTATATATGGTCAGGTTATATATGGTTGTTCTTCTTGCGACCTTTGCTTTCTGATCCGTTGAACACGTACATGATGAAGTAAAGCGGAAATGTGACGTCATTTGGCATCAAACGCGACTGTAATTGGTTAGATCTCGATAAGGTGTCACTCAAACTAGCTTCAAAGAACTTGGTGTGCTCTAAATTAAAACCCCGTTTTAAAATATTTTCTGTTTTATTTTAAAGAAAGGATTTCCATATGGATTGCTGCAAGCAGAAAAAATAAGAAGTGCTCGTTGCTAGCGAGTTGTACTCTCTAAACTGCTCGCTGCTCGCAAAGCAAATTTTTTATTTCTGCTCGTGCTCGCAAAAAATCAGAGTGCTCGGCATGCTCTCGAATGCTCGCAAAGACCATTCGTCACCCCTTTTTCTCTGACTGTTAGCCATTGTGGATATCCCAGAGTACTCCGCGTTGAGTGAAGCAATAGTGAGACTGACCGGGGAGGGGATGGGGAAAATTGTAAATAACCCCCAAAGCGATTAAGTTAAGGTCGAAACCAACCAATTTAATTTCTAAAAACGCGTGGTAACCCGTACTTTTATCTTACCAAATGAAAGTAATAAGCCTACTCAGCAAACGATCAATTTTTGGTTCGGGGAAAATGTCGTTTACACTATTTTTGAGGCAAACGCGTGGAGAGGGGTAACTGCTGATAACTTCCCAGTTGTGCTGATATTTCAAAAAAAGACGTATAAAGAGCAGTTATGTTATCATTTGTTGTCTATTTTGAAACCTTGTTACAATTATCATTGCATTTGTGCCAATTCACGTGTACACTCGGAAATTTTGGGAAAAAAATAACTTTTTATCATTTTTCTAAAAAACGCCTACTCAGCGTTTTTCTCCATATTGAAGCGCAGTTATCTCTGAAAAATGCCCGGTTACCCCCAGTTTCTTTTTGGATTTCAATAGCCCCTGATATGATCTACCTGTCTCACATAGTCATTATCTGGGAAAAAATACTTCCCATTAGTGCGAACCGTCCTTAAACTAACTTGTTTCCAAAATTTCGATGTTTTCTTCCCTTTCCGGCTTCTAATAATGATCTCGCCAGAGGAGGCACATTGCCACCAAAGAGATAATGCTCAATAATTCTTTTATTGAAATAGGTGTCAAACTTAAATTCCACTTTCATGGAAGGATTCAGAGAACTCCGAAAGGGGTGGTCGGGACACTTGCCAGTTAAATATAGAGAATTTTTTAAATATACTTAGAAAGTATAACAAAAAAAGAGAGGGTGTGGGCGCAGTCCCCTTGACCCTACCTCTGAATCTGCCCATGGTTTTTTCAATCGATAAGGCTTAATGTCTATCATTACTAATGTCCAGTATTGCTTGATGTTGTTTTAATTTCATCGCAGGTTTTCAGACGCTAACTTTGTCGCCAGGGCAGTGAACTAATAATAGTGAAAGCAATCTTAAAGTTGTAGTTTTTGAGAGGTTTGTCTGTGCTTTGCTTTCCAGGTAAAGAGTCGACCCTCTTTGTCGTACTTTTTGTGAACAGATATAAGTATGAGTACGAGTACAATAATGAAGACTTTCAGAGATGTATATCAACGGTAGAGAGTTGTATGAAGGAGAAGTTGCCTCTCATTCCACACGCGAAGCTACTGATAATCGATGCCTCGTCAAAGATGATGAAAAAAGAAGAAATTCCCCCCGAAACTCTTCAGGTGTATTTGCGAAGACGGAATGTTCTAAGCACGTTCCTAGAGCATCTGAACAGGCGCTACAAGTCATTGGACCTTATTGCAGTTATGATGGAATTGAAAAGGACTGTTCAGTTAACACCTTACTACCACTCTTATTCTTCTGATGACTCTGACTCTGACGATGGTAAGTGGCATTTGCAGGACAGCGTTGAAATTCACGAAAACCTGTCTTGTCTTCCAAGACTTCAAAAAATGGAACAAATGTTGGAGAAAAGTGATCCTTAAAGTAAAATTGAAGTTAAATTTTATGAGCGGACACCATCAAAGCAGAGGCACCCAACGACGCTATCCCCAAAATGCACTGAAAACCTTTTTTTAGGCTATCCAGAGTACTTTTAGACCTTTACAAATGCATTCTAAGCGGCGCTATAAAATCTGTACCTGCTCGGTCATCCTAGAGAACTTGAGTCTTTTCCAAATTGCAAGGGCTTCAGTATTATTTTCCCGAAAATTTTAGATGCAATTTAACGCATTACGAAAGTGATTCCTCTGTCCATCACATTTTTGAATCCCAAAATTTTAGTTTTCCCTTTTCCTACGAAAAATAGCCTAGCCTCAACCTCGTTCCCAGGGTTCTCTCCTTCTGGGAACGAGGTTGGCCTAGCCTGGGGTGTGAAATGCGAAAAATTAAACTTCAGAAAATCGTAGGGAATTTGTTAAATAAGTTTTAAAAATTGTATACGACTGGGACGGTCATCTAGAATCTGTTAGCGGTCCTCATGTAATAGAAAATTCCTGGCAATGTATATTTGCTTCTCCAAACAAATATTTTAAAACAGTCGTCGGTTGCGCTTGTTAAAGGCCCCCTTGACAAGGGGTCCGCTTTAACCTTGATTTTACTGTTTTTTTTTCTCTTCATCCTTAAAATGATGATTTGGTATCTTTAATACATGTTTTTCAAATGATACGTAATAGCTTGGTTACTCCATGTCTTTCTTTTATCTATTGTTACTTGGAAACTGCTCGTGACGTCATTTATGAGTCCAGCTTAAGCATCGGTTAACTTCGTCAATGGTATCAACACAATTGTAACAAAAGACTTAAAGAGATCGCGTAGAAAACGCTGGTAAGACCTCAAAAGGAGTACTGCAGCTCTGTGTGGGATCCCTATGAAAGAGCACATGTAGCAGCCCTAGAGAAAGTGCAGCGTTGGGCCGCACGTATCGTAAAAGGCGACTACAAAAGAGAATCCAGAGGCGGAGCCTCGAAGAGCGCACAGGACTGTCAGCCGCCTATCCTTGATGTATACGATTACTCACGGCTTTGTAGACGTTGAAAGTCAGATCCTGGTCAGGAGTGGGCGTATCACGGACTCGTTCGCTGTGAAAAGCTTGCTCGCAGTCTTGTGCGATTTAACAATTCTTGTACACGAAACATTTTAAAAAGTGACTAAACGGGGCTACTGAACCTACAACTCGACCCTTATTCACGATAGCTTACTAATCCCACAGATGCTCTGTTGCTGAATATTAGTATCGCAGCTCTAAAAGAGCCTTTGCGCGCGCAAAGGAAACTTAACATGGTTAATTGTCTGTGACATCACTTAAAACCTCACTTTTGGAAAAAGAAAACCTAAACTGAAAGTTAACAGAGAGATTTTATAGAGTCAGTGATTTTTACCTAAACTGAAAAGAACTGTTTCCGTTGACGATCCGTTGAAGATTCCGTTGACTAAGGATGGCACAGGTGTATGTGTACAGCTAAGAGCAGCTAGTAGCAACTGCTCTTAGCTGTACACATACATCTGTAAACATGTGTCTTCCGAGCATCGCCTCTTCCTCGCGAACAACCGTCAACTTGTAGACATGGATAGTGAAAGGGAAGTTTCAACTCGTAAACGGACTGGAGTAAAAAACACAGCGTTTGGTAAGTTGACTCAAAAATTACATGTACTCCACAACATTTAATTGACCTAAAAGGGTTTCAGCAGATCAAGTTTTATGAAAATCGTGGGAGTATCGAGAGCTATTTGCACTAATACGTCAGTGAGTGGTTGACGGGGGGTTAGGAGACGGGTTTGTTAAATATAATTTATTTACCTTTCTACAAGCTTCGCAAAACAACATGGTCCTATAATTATAGATACACAAGCAACTGTTTTTCTTTACAAATGGTGTTTTGCTTACGGTAGAGGAGACGTATATGCGTATGCTCCCTCACGTGTCTCTTACTTGATGATCTCCATATAGCTCCATGTCGTGGCCTTTCTGCCGCTTTGCAAAGACTTCGTGACAAAAAATGACAGGTTCTTGGAAATTAAAACGCTGTTTTCTCGGACCAAAGGGCTTAAAACACAAGAATCTAATCAGTGTGGGGAACTATTCATCGTTCTTGAAGATATCGTTTCTGCTGCGCGTATTTTCGTAGCAAACAATCTCCTTTGGTTATATACTTTATCTTCGCAGAAAACAAGAGTAAACAGATTTCTCTCCTGGCTAAGACGCCATTCTTGTTCCGGAACGAAAACAGAGGATTGAATAATACCTATATAAAATTGATTTTTCTCCATATTTCATCTATTTTTACCGACTTTTGTGATTAACTGAGAATTTTTTAAGAAAACAACCACAACAAAAAATTCAAAAACCAAGAAATGGATAAAAACAAAACAAAACAAACACACAAATCTTTAAATAAAAGTTTGAAATGCGAGAAAAAAAAAAGAAAACAAGTAAACATAACATTTAAAAAATAATTATAGTTACAAAGCTTTCTGATTATTTGTCATTTTCTTACCGTAAATCCTCTATTAAGCCCCCCGTGGGGCTTATTTTTTCAAGCACTTTTGAGGAGGGGGGGGGGGGGAGCTTAATTAATTTAGCGAAATGCATCAACGGCAGCAAGGTTTCTCGAGGGCGGACTTGTGGTTACCGGATGCTATACTGTTTTTTCTAACAATAAGAAAATGATAACAATTCTCCACAGAGAACTAGAGCATAAAGTTGAAAATCTTAAGCACTAAGCCGAAGACCAAAAACAATATGAATTTCCAGCCTGAATAAACCATAACTGATAAGTACATGTTAATTTTTTGTGAAGAATAAGGATTGAGGGGAGGGGGAGGGGTGGGCTTATTAACTTTTCTCCTCTGAAAAGGGGGGCTTATGAGAGAGGGGGGCTTATTTGAGAGGGGGGGCTTAAAAGAGGATTTACGGTATTTTCATAAATATTGTCCTACACTCACAAAAGAATTCTGACAAAATAATCCAGTCAAATTTGTAGTGACTTTCACTCCAACTGTTACTTCAACTGGTCGGCTTCTCTTGGTATTTTATTTTGCTTGTAAAGCATTCATACTTAACTTTTACCCTTTTGATCAGCTCTATTGTCTCACCAAATTAATCTCTTTTTTTCTTTTAACACATTTTGTCTTTATATTCTATTTTTACGAAAATACCTAATTATTTTTATTTATTTGTCTATTTCTACACAACCTGCCACGAAAAGCCTTTGCTACTTACGGGTTGTGTTTTGGTTTTATTTTGTAACAAAGATGTTGAAATAAAGTCAGGTTGTAAGTTGTTGGTGTTGTTGGTACAACTTTACCCCCGAAAGTCGGGTGTTGACAGTCAAAATAATAACCTGCTTTTAAGTCTTTGAGGAAAAGATAAAGAGGGTAAAAAAGGTGGTTTGGGTCGAATCCAGAAATATGCAGCTAGGCACGTGGAAGGAGAATGAAAGTAGTCAATAGACTAAACTAAACACAGACGTTCGAAAGCACAAGTAGGTGTGAGTAAAGTATAACTCAGTGTTTTCTTAAGATAGAGCTAATAAACAAAGGCTGTACCTTATAATAGGTACCACACCCATGAGTGCAATGTAACACTATGTTTTGAATAGGTAAAGCTAACAAACAAATTAGGCTGTAATTTATGTGGCACACCTATGAGTGAAATGTAACCCAATATTTTCTCTAAGTAGAGGTAACAAACATAGGCTGTACCTTATAACAGGTACCACACCCATGAGTGCAATATAACCCAATGTTTTGAACAGATAGAGCTAACAAACAAATTAGGCTGTAATTTATGTGACACACCTATGAGTGCAATGTAACCCAATATATTCTCTAAGTAGAGCTAGCAAACATAGGCTGTACCTTATAATAGGTACCACACCCATGAGTGCAATATAACCCAATGTTTTGAGTAGGCAGAGTTAACAAACAAATTAGGCTGTAATTTAGGTGGCACACCTATGAGTGCAATGTTTTGAATAGGTAGAGCTAACAAACAGATTAGGCTGTAATTTAGGCAACACACCTATGAGTGCAATGTTTTGAATGGGTAGAGCTAACAAACAAATTAGGCTGTAATTTAGGTGGCACACCTTTGAATGCAATGTAACCCAATATATTCTCTAAGTAGAGGTAACAAACATAGGCTGCACCTTATAATAGGTACCACACTCATGAAAGCAATACGTATAACCCAATGTTTTGAATAGGTAGAGTTAACAAACAAACTGGGCTGTAATTTAGGTGGCACACCCTTGAGTGCAGTGTAACCCAATGTTTTCTCTAAGTAGAGCTAACAAACATAGGCTGTACCTTATAATAGGTACCACGCCCACGATGCAATATAACCCATTGTTTTGAATAGGCAGAGCTAACAAACAAATTAGTCTGTAATTTAGGTGGCACACCTATGAATGCAATGTAACCCAATATTTTCTCTAAAAGGAGCTAACAAACATAGGCTGTACCTTATAACAGGTACCACACCCATGAGTGCAATATAACCCATTGTTTTGAATAGGTAGAGCTAACAAACAAATTAGGCTGTAATTTAGATGGCACACCCATGAGTGCAATGTAACCCAATATATTCTCTAAGTAGAGCTAACAAACATAGGCTGTACCTTATAATAGGTACCACACCCATGAGTGCAATTTAACACATTGTTTTGAATAGGTAGAGCTAACAAACAAATTAGGCTGTAATTTAGGTGGCACACCTATGAATGCAATGTAACCCAATATTTTCTAGGTACCACACCCATGAGTGCAATATAACCCATTGTTTTGAATAGGTAGAGCTAACAAACAAATTAGGCTGTAATTTAGGTGGCACACCCATGAGTGCAATGTAACCCAATATATTCTCTAAGTAGAGCTAACAAACATAGGCTGTACCTTATAATAGGTACCACACCCATGAGTGCAATTTAACTCATTGTTTTGAATAGGTAGAGCTAACAAACAAATTAGGCTGTAATTTAGATGGCACACCCATGAGTGCAATGTAACCCAATATATTCTCTAAGTAGAGCTAACAAACATAGGCTGTACCTTATAATAGGTACCACACCCAAGAGTGCAATTTAACACATTGTTTTGAATAGGTAGAGCTAACAAACAAATTAGGCTGTAATTTAGATGGCACACCCATGAGTGCAGTGTAACCCAATATCAGGGCTTCAAATAACAGCCAGGCAGGCGCCGGTCATGTTGTCTGGTCAAGCATGTTTTTGCTCAGACACGACCCTTTTTTGGCCGGTCAAATTAATTCCAACAGACATAACTCTTGCAATATTGAACCCAGATTATACTGTAAAGCTTTTTTTTCCCAACTAAAAACAAACTGAATCCACGTTGATTAGGCATCTGTAACCCAATGTTTTCTTTAAGTACAAGTGGAGGTAACAAACATAGCAGCTGTAATTTAGGTGGCTTGACCATGAGTGCAGTGTCACCCTATGTTTACTTTAGGTAGACATAGGTTTAAGAAATGGTAAACGTGCAGCATGCAACCATGGAGTTATGGATGCATGCGGGAGGTTGCTAAGCATGAAAGAAGTGTTAGAGCGACTCTAGCTTCTTGAGTGCTTAGCAAACCTTCCAAGTGCATCCATAACTCCATGGTTGCATAGCTGCAACGTTTACCATTTCTTTTATAACATATTAATCAAACGAGAAAAACATTATTTTCCATTTGCCTTCAGTTGAGTCATCGGTACGAGTTCATGTATGCTGCCATTTGCCGCGCGTAAACAAATCATGTTCTATGTTTTTCAAAAACTTGCCTTTGAGTTTTTCTTTCACTGAATCAACCGTTCTCTGTCTTCAGGTAAATTGCAAAATGTTTTTTGTTGCTATTCTGAATGGCATCTGTCTCTACTTGCTCTTAATATTATTAGGATAAAACTTTGGGGGAAAACTATGGCTGCAACTATAAACACCAGCTAAAAAGACTCTAAAAAATAAGCTAAGACTAAATAAATGAAATAATTATCAAGCTTATTTATGTGACAATTTTTAAAATAAACTTAAAGTAGAAATGAGAAAATTTGACCGTAATTCCTTTAGAATAACAGGTAACACTAATTTTAAAAAGAAATTAATTAGCTTTGTATCGAAATCTGTTTGGGGAAATCCAGCTATAAAAGTCAAAGTTGCAATTGAAATTTGCCGACACACAGCCGGCGCTGAAGCTGTTGTTTTTCGACCGTTCTCTGAACGACTGTTATGAATGAACACTGAGGAACAAAATAATACACCTAAGTTATTTTTTGAAAAATTTATTTGAAAACCCAAATGTTTCTGTACTCAAATGAAATTTGCTTATTCCAGCGTAATGTGCCTGTTTAAAATCAACTAAAATTTTTAATCAATGCGATGAAAACTTCACAACAAAGCTGTCTCGAATTTGAACGTGTTTCCTAAAATTTTTGCTTGAATTTAGCATTAGCTTGACCAAAAAGTCAATAACACAATGCTAATTGATAAATTTACATCTCACACAGACTTTCTCTTCTATAAAAAACACACAAAATGTACCTTAAATCTTCGCTCACTCGATTATCCTTCAGCCGGTCTAGCCACGAGGAAAACAGTGATTAATTCATCCTGGGCAAATTTGTCGCTTGATCTTTTATCGTTTTTCCTTCAAAACGACAGCTTAGTATTTGCTTCAACTTCCACTTTTCATTAATTTTGTGCATTTCATCAGTGTATTTTACCGTCAGGAGAGGAGACTTGTTGAATTTGCCTAAATTTTACCGCGCTAGCTCAGTTTCTTGGCGTGCACCCACAGGCAAATGGTAGTGGTTAACTGACCAATCAGAGCGTGCAATTTACTTTTGTTATGTTATAATATAATTTATATTAGGTGGCATGCCCATAAGTTCAGTGTAATCCAATGTTTTGTTTAGGTAGAGCTAATAACAAACAAGGGCTGGTATCTAGGTGGCACACCCATAACTGCAGTATAACCCAATGTTTTGTTTAGGAACAGCTTACAAACATAGACTGTACATCAGATGGCAACACTTTTGTGATAAGGTGCTACAATATGTCAGCTCAACTATTTTCTTTATCACTAGATACATTGTTTCAACTTGCAACTTACAGCCAGAGAGAGCACAGTTGTAGAACCTCGATAACTCGAACACAGATTTCTTGAATTTCCTGGTAACTCAAACTACTTTTTTTTCCCTTGATCAAGATCACACTGGAATTTACCCCAATAATTCAAATTCCTTGCTAACTTGAACTGTTTTTTATTTTCCTTCGGGGTTTGAATTACCTGGGTTCTACTGTAGCATTGTCCAAAACTAATTTAGGTGGCACGCCCATGATTGCAGTGTAACCCAAACATACATTCTTTAGGTAGAGCTAACAAACATACAGGTTGTACTTTAGGCGGCACATCCATGAGTGCAGTGTAACCCAGTGTTATGTAGGGCTAATAGGGACTTTAAGATACAGAGACTACGGACTACGACTATGGTGAAACATGCTACTGCGCATGATCAGAACCATGTGACTGTTCATTTTTCCCACGTAGTCCAGCTGAGCTACGGTGGATTTTTGAGCTGTTTTGCGTAGTTGCAACAACGGAGAACATTTTGCTCATATTTTGGTCTCGCGAATTCTAGAATTTCCTCTTTTTGTAAAAACGTTTTCAATTCACCTGGTTTAAGTGAGTAAGTGTGTCTATATAATTTCTGCTCAGATTTACGCTTTTAACATACTCGAACCACTTGAAGTTGTGACTATATTTTTATCTAAAACTAAGCTTATATTTGAATAAGCTTAGCTGTTTATACACAGAATTCAGATTTGATGGCCAAGAACAGAAATCATGCAGGTAATTTATTTTCTCTTCACACTTGAAAAGTTTCATTGAGAATGTTTGCTCGAAGTGGTTAGTGTGTCTTTCTACTAGTGTAACCTTAGTTAATGCGAGTTATATCGCATTTGCTGAATGAAAATGATGTAAACATCTTTGAGATAATCGAAACTTGGAATTTCACTACTTCAAACTACATCAGTCATCAGAGAAGTCCCTCTTCTATCACTAATTTCTGTTATTTCTTTAATATTTGACATAAGTATTCATGGGCGAAAAAAAAAAAGTGTAACCCAAACTTTGTTCGCCAATTTCACCCAACGTAATTGCTTCCCTAAGTATGGAGGAATTTGTTCATTATTCTGAAGATAAGATTACATACAAAGTACTTGCATTTTTGTGAACTGAACATGAAAACAAGGAACTCTTGGCATGTTGTTTTGCTCACTGCCTCTTCTCTGGTAGTCTAATGTCTGTAGTGCAATCTTAACGTTCTATATTTGCACGGCTCAACCCAGTGTTATAAACAAAGGACAACACTCGTCCAGCTGTAGTTCGTAGTCCGCAGTCGCCGTATCTTAAAGCCCCTAATATTAAAAAACATATGCATACCTAAAGTGGTATTAACCAACTAGGATTAATTACCTGCTACCATGATCTGTGTTCTCTCTGCACTTTAGACTAACTACTGGGGTCAATTCTATTGTGTTTGTAAAGTTAGTTAAAACCTCTTCAGTAGCTGGCCCATTTTATAGTTACAAGTTGGGAACAAGGCTAGAGTTGACCTTGTTCATGTTTTGATACAGCCCTACAAGCTTTATTATGTAAATCATGCTGTCCTTGTGCTAACTAGTATTTTTATAAGCAAAATTTGCTTTAGAAAAGGAAGGAGGTTGTATCAAAACAAGCTCAATCTCAGCCTCACGTTCACTCAAAGCTTGGGACACTAAGCCCATAACAGTGAAATGGCCTATTTGAATTTCCCGCGACAGACATAAACAACACTGCCAAGTATTTAAAAACTGCTCGCTAAATGTTTCAGAAACTAAAAGGACACCTCTTTACAGCCCAACCAAAATATTTTGGAAAATATGTTTATCTTACCTGTGAACAGCCTCGTACAGTCTAAGTTTCAGGGGTCATCTCTTGAGGACTGTGGAAACACGAAGGTCATTTCAGCAGGATTCAGCAATATTTCCCAACTACCTCAGCGACAAAGTCCGCCCTCAAAAACCACAGAAGAAGTGAATAAGTATTACGAAGACAGCAGCGACAAAATATAACATTATTCTTACATTTTTCCTCATAAAATGGTAAAAAATGTAGCAATTTCTCATCAATGGAACATCATGGCGTTCACGCCGCTTCCGTTCTTGTTCCCAGAGCCTCACGGCAACTAGGGTTTGCGGCCAGCAATGCGTGCACGATTGGCGTCCCTCGATCTTCTAATATCCTTCTAACAAAATTAAATTTAATACGATAAAGAGGTTTTAAAACTAAAGGCTACTTTCTGTTACCTTTTTTCTCCTACTCCCGCCATCTTTTTCATTGTATTTGTCAAAAAATTACTACATGCACTCTCATGACACCAGAAAAGCTACCGACCTGGGGGACGAACTTTTCGACGGAATTGAGTCCAAAAGGGGATCATCTGGTGCCGTTTTCTTTTGTGCGTAAACATTATTGAAAATTTGACCAATCGATACCCATTAAAGCTTTCGCAAAGATCTTGCATGCCGAGCACTATCCAAAATCATATGTGGCACCGCGTTCTAAGAGTTTCAACGGTTCGTCTAGGACGTGAGGGTAGATAGTTTTTCGAATTACAGACTTTTGCAATAGATTTATCGGATTTGTGAATTTGAAAAAAACTGCGAATCGCAAATCAGCTGAAAATTTTAGCTCGATTTTCGGACTGTATCTATCCAGAAGTTTCGATTCGCTCAGGAACTGAATCGTCAATTTTTCAGTGGTAGGCTTTTGTAGGCCTGTTGGTGCTTTGTTGACCTTTTTTTTATCAGTTTCATTTATTTCTTGGAGAGCTTATCACAAATTTCGGTTAGAGTTTTCATTTGATTTGAGAGACCATTTCTTTAAAGAAAATGTCCGCAATGACATCTCTAAACACATCCGCTGAACCATACTAGATTTACCAATTGATTAAGGTACTCACAAAATTAATAATAAAGATAATACTGCTAGTAGTAGTACTACTACTACTAATGATGATGATGACAATGATAACGATAATGATAAATAGAGAATAATACATGGTCGCGCGGAGATATGGAATTTATCTTCGAGTGTTCACATCGATATCGAACGAGTGAGCGCAGCGAACGAGTGAGATATCGAATGTGAACACGAGAAGATAAATTCCATATCTCCAAGCGTCCATGTATTATTCTGTTTATTATATAAACATACTGATGACGGCGTTTTTGATGATTTTCCGAAGATTTCCGTCCACCTTCCGAAGATTTCCGAAGATTTTTCAAATTGTCCCGAACACCAGACGAACGTTCCCGAACATTTTCCGAAAATTTCCGAAGATGTCCGAAGATTGCCGAAGATTGCCGAGCACTTTCGAGGAAGACCCGAAGATGTTTCGATGATACACCAACGAATTTAAGTGCAATTTAAGAGACAAACCTGATGTCAGTGAAATTATCGATATCTTCACATGTAAAAATATCGTATTTTTACGTGTGTTCAGATACCACATTTCTCGGTGGTAGAAATCCTTGTAAAACACTGCAGTTTATATAATAACAATGAATAATAAATTTTTTAGGGGTTAGTCTACTCCTATGAGCCCGGGGGATACCCCCTTGTAAAAGCTATAAAGACATGTGCTGCCCCAAAAGGGGTATCCGTTTTGCCCCGTTTAAGTATTGAAAGGGTGTAGAGTTTGCCCATTTTTGTCTGGAATCGCGATCGGGTATGGTTTTCGAGAGCTATGGGGGTGTATGGACGTATTTGTCGTTTTAACTCCAAATGAATCAGAAAGAAAGAGTAACATGCTAATTCGAAATGGTTTTTAGAAAATCTTTTTGTTTTAGCGGTAGTCTAAGAATGATGACTTAATTTCTACCTATACCAGGTCTGAAAACGGGTGTTGAAAATATCATTTTTCAGTCTGAAATTGGCTTAGAACTTGGAGAACCTACCCTGGGTACCAGAGGTCACTTTGTAAGACTTGACCGAAATCGGAAACCGCGCATGAAAAGCCTCTCGCACACAGGGTATGGAGAACCAGGCGACACACTCCAACCAAAAAAATCCCGGGAATACCTTCCCGGATAATTGAAAGGGGGTAAATGTTTGATTTGACCTGGGTAGTAGGTGTTGTTTTTAGTGAGTTTTTCGTTCGCGTTAAGTAAAGTACGAACAACTGAACAGATATCAAAGGAGGAAACGATTTGGACAAGGCCAAGAAAAAGAAGACACAAGCAAAAAAGGCACCTAATGACTTTAATAAACAGGGAGTGGATGTTTGACTTAGCCTGGGTAGTAGGCGTTGTTTTTGGTGAGTTTTTCGTTCGCGTTACGTAAAGTGCGAACGGCTGAACAGATGTCAAGGGAGAAAACGATTTGGAGACGGAACCAATTGCAAGAGAAAGAAGACACTGACAAAAAAGGCACCTAATTGACGTTATAAGTGGTCAAGATATGATCATACCAGGTGTGGCACGGCTCATTAATACGGAAAGTTTTTCTTGTCGCTAGCCCTTACATTTTCTCTAAATTCAACCGGCTTAATACGGATACCCCGTTGATAAGGACTCTTTCTAAGGTCCCCTCAGTGTCAGCGTATTAACGGGGTTTGATTGTACTGGTTTAAGGTCACGTCAGGATACAGTCAAATCCCGTTAATACGGACCTTAGAAAGTGTCCGTATTAACGGGGTGTCCGTACGTATTAAGCGGGTTGAATTTATTAGAGAAAATGTAAGAGCTAGGGACAAGAAAAATTGTCCGTAATAACGAGGTGTCAGTATTACGCGGGTGTCCGTAAAGCGGGGTTTGACTGTACTTGAATTCAATAACGTTCTCCATTATAATAATAATAATAATAATAATAATAATAATCTAATAACTTCTAGAGCGCTATTTACTTTCACGGATCAACAGCGCCTAACAATTTAAAAAACTACAATAAAATTCAAATTTGTAAAACTAATTACATGTACATGAATATTAACAATGTATATTAATAATAATAATGTAGAATATTTATAATAATGGTAATGAACTTAATTAGTAATACTAATAAAGTGAATGTCAAACAGGCTACGTTGTAAAAGCTGCACGAAATAAATTAATTTTCAGCTTACATTTAAAAATAGCTAATGACTGAATATCACGTAATTCAGCCGGCAAACTATTCCATAAATATGGGGCAGCAGCAGAGAAAGATCTGTCACCTAACGTTAGAATTGATTATTATGCATGTGCCAAGGAGCTGTCAGGTGAATACTCCATTTAACGGCCTATAAGGGAAGAATCCACGCGAAAGGGGTACCTTTTTAATTGCTTTTTTTTTCAAAGAAAATTAAAGGATAGGGATTTCACTAGTTAAACAAAAGTTGAAGTACATGAAAGGGTAGGTTAAAATCCACCATTTCGGTGAACAAATGACGACGAAACTTCCTGGTTTTGGATTTATTCATATTAAACTGACGGGGCAGGGAAGCACTGTTCTAAACTTGGTATTTGAAAGGGGCACCATTTGTCAATAGAAGCTGTCATGAGGGATACCTTTTCTGTGGACAAAAGGGCAAGGCGTTGGACTTCTGGCGGAGTACCCCAGTATAAACTTTGTTGAGTGCCGTTTACAATCTCAGTAACCAGGATTGATTTCACTTAGAGATTAGTACACGAAGAGAACCGTACCTATAGCAAGACCCAATAAAGTATGTATCTGAGTATCACAACCGCATTTTTTGGGGGCCAAATGTATGAAACGCGGGTCTCATTTAATTTACTGATGGAGCGTTAAGCACATACAGCTATTTCGAGAAAGGTTGTCGGAAAAAATGTGCACGCGACAATCTCGAAAGGTAACATGGGATATGATCAATGTACTGTTCCTGACACTCTAGCTGTAGTCGTCGAACCTACTTTTGTTGCTTTTCTTTAGCACTCGCAGACATATGTCCATGGCCTCTCTTGCCATTCTTTCAAATTCCTTCAATTTAACAACAGTGAACTCAAAACCACCCACAACACCTTTCGGGATTGTCTCGTGCACTTTTCTTGAAATAGCTAGCTGTATAAAGTATAAAAACCCGGCAAGTAAATTGAGGGGCATTCTGGTGAAAAAAGGGAGCCTGACTCCACACCTTATGTTTTATTCTGCAAAAAAAAAAAAGAAGTGTGGTTTATTGGTGTTGAAGTAGAGCAAGAGACGAGTGCACCCCCTCCTAAAAAAAATCCTGGATCCGCCCCTGACTTTGACCAGAATGCCGGGACAAGCCTATAACCTGATTCTTACACCACTTCACGGGGAAAAATGTTTATGTTTATGTTTAATCTTAGATCTTCTTTTCATTATCAAAATTATGAGAGAAAAATCATTCCCAGTAGCGGAGTTTTATAAAATTTTCAAGTTGTCGGGTAAACATTGTATAATAGTGAGTTTTAGATCCGAGTTTACCGGGAACCTCTAACCGCTGAAGGTCACGTGACAAGTCTTTCGCGTCACGTTTGAGGTTTACGACGTGCGTTTTCAACGTGGGGAGGTAGGTTTTCACGTATGTCATTTACCTGAAAGCTTTTAGCGTATAATTCTTGTTTCATCCCACGTAATGATACAAAAATCTTGTGGAGCAAGTCTTTAGCCATTAACTAAGGCAAAAATTCGGGCGAAATGCTAAATTTTATAAATCCTATTGGATCTTCAAAACAAGTGCCATTCATGGCCGCTGATTCAAAATGGCGCCCGTAATTTAATCCACCGCCAATCTAAATCGAATTATGTTTGAACGTCGAACCGCAAACGCGTAACCGCAAACCGCGGTTAGAGGTTCGCGGTAAACTCGGATCTAAAACTCTCAATTGTCGATTGCCGTAAGTCGGAAAGTTTGCTTGCTATTTATTTTGTATATAAATAAATGTTGTAGTTGGCTTAAGTTTTATTTTCCTTTGTTTTGGGGTATGGTAATGTATGATAATAAGTTTGTATTGTAAAAATGGTAAGTCAATATATATACTCTATATTTGCAAAACTTCCTCTTGCGTGACCTTTCATATAGATTTGTCCACTTTTCTATCGCGTCACAAACGGAGAGAAATAAACACATCGCGTGCTGTGGTTGGGTAGAAGTTGAACCTGAATAAGTACATCTGGTCCTCAAATGTCTGCCATCGAATACAACAATTTGCTTTTCAAAATAAGCCAGAGACTGAACGAGTTGAATGTAGCAAGACAATTGCTTGTTATGTGCAGAGGGAAGGTGGCGCCTCGCGATGACGAAACAATGCAAGATGTCTTCCCGTTGTTCGTAGAGTTGGAGCAGAATGGTTTTCTTGGTGCAGATAAATTGAATATTTTAAAAGATCTTTTAAAAGGCCTTGAAGAGTGGTCACTTTTTGGGAATGTCAAATCGTTCGAGAGTAAACGAAAGGAATACAACAGCTTGCTGGAGAGAATTATTCATGTTCTAGACGAGCTCGATTGTCTCGAACAACTCGTCGCTATTTGCAGTGATCGGATACCGGAAGAAAAGCATAGCAGCATACAAGATGTTAGATCACTGTTTCAGGAGCTGGAAAACAATGACTCTTTAGGGATCGATCATCTTGAAGTCCTGAAGGAGATTTTGACCCGACAGGAGAAAACTGATTTACTTCGGGAAGTGGAGGAGTTTGAAGACGGAAAAAACCAAGAGGAAGAATTTGAATGGCGGAAAGGTATTGTTACCGTTCTAGATTCTTCTTTGGGTATATCCTCACGATCCGTCACGGCGGTTTTTTCTGATTCTACTTTTCTCTCCCCCTTATAACCTGTTTTAGGACCATTTTTGTACTCAGAGGGACCAAACGAATGTCTATTGTCTCAATAATTACGAAATATTTCATTTCTCTTTAATACAATAGTTCTACCTGATATTAATTACGCACTGTCTACGCCGCGTCCAAGTGCGATCTTACATACCTGTACAGTGTTTCTTAGACCGCTGTTTTAAAAGGAAATCTACGTCTAAGCCCGTAAGTGTTTATGATTTCTTGGAGAGGCAAGACCGTAAAATTTTGAGAAGTTTCTAATGCTAAAGGACATCCACTTTTATCTATTATGCCTCGTGTTAAACCGTCCAGTTACAATCTTAGGAAAGAAACTTGTTTTAGACTTAAGATAAACACTCTGCGTTTTAAAAGCTCTAGTTATTAATCGTTGAGTTTTTAATATGAATTAGCTATGCAATATGCTAGTTTTTTTAATTCTCATTTTTTACCTTTTTAAAATTTCTTACACTTACTTGTAACGAAAGATATGTATTTTTTATCTGTTGATGAATAAAGACTTTGTTATTATTATTATTATTATTATTATTATTATTATTTCAGCACAAGCAGCTGCGATAGCGTCGTCGGCCAGCAGCAATTTAGCTGGAGGTAAGTTGCGCTCGTAATTATTAAGCTCCATGCACATAACGGGATTCCCAACCCGCCCCCCCGCTGGGGAGACACGGCCTCTTGAACAGAGACAAAGGGCGCGATCCATTCAACCAAAATTTCCGGAAATTTCGGTCCAAAACTCAATGGATCGGTTCGGTTCAACCGGAAAAGTTTCGAAAAAACAGGTTCTCCTTTTGAGGTGGTCCTCTTTTCCCGGTCGGACCGGTTTGAATGTTGGTTGAATGGATCGCGTCCAAAGATCTCACTGCGGTGATTTTTCTCATAAGTGAGAAGTATATGTTAATTTTTGTTAGGATTGATTAGATCTTCTGTTCAGTACTGATATAAAATATTTAGACACTGGCAAACTGTTTAACATTTCACGGCTAGTGAACCTATGTTAGAACTCTCAGTCATAGCTATATCTTGGTTTTAATGTTTCTTCAGATCATATAGCTGATAGACTTCAAAACGTACAGTCTGAACTTTTTAGTGCGCAATTGAAGAACGTGCAAGCGGTCAATGAACATCTGGAGCGAGAGGAAGCCGTGCACGCTCAAGCACCAGCTCCATTGGCTGTCTATGAAACAGTTTTAATTGATCTCAGAAACTCGGTTATGGCATATAGCCTTTCATAGATTTCCACTCCTGCAAATCAAGTACCCAGGGGGGTACTCCTGGGAATTCTTGGTGGGGGTGTGTCGCCCAGCTCTCCAACACCTGACCCTATTCCAGACCAAAAAATATGATTTCCCAGACCCGTTTTCAGACCAGGGGCCCGTTTCTCGAAGGTCCCGACAATTAACGGGCCCGGTAAGCTTTCTCCGTTTACATTAAGGATCGAGGTTTCAATAGTTTTGCATCTAGCTTGATAAAAGTATCAGTTAGTGAAACAAAATGGAGTAGTTTGCTAGCCAGGACCCGCGCTATTATTCTTGATATTTCGATTTGAATATTTGATTTCGGGCCCGAAAAGTTACCGGGACTTTCGAGAAACGGGCCCCATACCTCTAAAATCCATACCCGTTTTCAGACCTGGCCTTTAGGCAGAAATTATGTTATCATTACTTAGACTAGAGCGCAAACAAAAAAATTCTTCAAATCCGTTTCGAGTTCGCATACTTCTCTTTCTTTCTTACTCATTTGGAATTGAAACGATGAATACGTTCATACACTCCTGTAGTTCCCTCCAAAACCATACCCGCTTTCAGACCAAAATAGGCAACGTGTATACCCGCTTTCAGACCAAAACGGCGCAAAAACCCTAACCGATGGGCCAGCACATACCTTTATAGCTTATATAAAGGAGTACACCCGGGGTCAAGTCTTGCATTGTTTGTTTAAAAAAGAGTTCAGAGGACATTTTTTGAGACTTTATTACTATTTTGGCTGAAAATTGTTATTGTCTTCCTTGATTTTCAGTTCTGAACATAAAGACATTGTTCAAAGTGGCTGCAGGGGGTACAATTATAGCGTCTGCCTATCAGCTACTGAGGCGTGGCTGCACATATGATCAGTTCGTAACTGCTGTTAGTACCTGTGTCCTTCCTGCTGGCGTTAAACTGATGCAAATAGCTGAAGGGAGCGTGATCCTCAAAGTTCAAGCCGAAAACATTTCAGCTCTTAACGCCCTGTGGTGTTTATACACAGATGGGACGCTTAAGGAATCCCTGCAAGCTCTGTTTTTCATTGATGAATTGAGAGAACTTACCGGGGAAGAACAAGTGGAAGTGATTGTGAGCATCGACGAAGAGGAATACGACAAAGCCCGTGAGGAGTTAATCAGAGAAGCACAAGGTGTTTTTTTTTCCAGTTTTCTCGTTAACATTAAAGCACAGATGATACCTAATTTCATCTTTAAAACTGGAAAAGTGTTAGAAGAGGAAAATCATTTTAATTTTTGTTGTGAACTTCGGTAGCAGTGAACCCGGAAAAATCATTACATGATTAGATGGGTATTTTGGATCCTCTGTTTTCCTTACGTCAGTTCACTCTCTTTTCACATGCAGAAGCTTCTTTGGGTTTCAGGAGGCTGAGAAGAGAGAAAAAAAAAGCGCGAGTGGGGACTCGTTTTCCTCTTTCTAACGTTCCCCGCGCATGTACAGTAATTGTTTTTATTATTATCGTTTTTTTTTCATGGAATCCCTGAGGCAGCCTCTGTTTAGGAGAGAGAGAGAGTTATGTTCATTACTTTGTTTTCCTTTACACTTGGTTTAATTCTATCATGTAAAGGTCCTGTTGTGCAGATGGAGGAGTGGCAGGAGAAAGTCGCTTACATTCAGAGTTATTTAGCACAAACCAAGGATATCGATACACAAAGCTTCACAACAGAAACAAGCGACAGTGGAATATCGAGATCACATGCTGCTCCTTCTGAACTTGGCGGACCTGAGGAAGCCAGCGGTAAGATTTCACTAAAGTTATTGTTAGAGGTTGTATTCAAACTGAAGTCTAATGAACAATTATTATTCGAGCCCGAATGGGCTCTGAGTCAATAGCCCATGAGGCCGAAGGCTGAATGGGCTATTGACCCAGAGGCCATGAGGGCGAAAGAAATAATTGTTTTAGTAAAATCCATCTAGTTGGTTAAAAATATCGAGACAAAACAACTTTAGCTCGCAAAACGCGATTCAGCCGCCATTGTTTTGGTTTTCAAAGCCTGCGCTTTTCGCTACTAGTGGGCTATAACATATAGCCTAGTAGTAGCTCAACCAATCGGAACGCAGCATTGATACTAATTCCTGATACGTCAGATTGACACGTCATCAAGTCTAAGCACGACTGCCTCAAGGCAAACAATGCAGAATATTGTTATGGCAGCTATTGAATTCTCTCTTGAAAAGACTGAATTAATTCCTCAATTTTTGGACCTTTCCGAAAACTATCTTCCAATTGGTTTCAATTAATTGGTCTAAAAATAACTTTGGTGAAATTCACATACATCCCAAGGGCTAGACAGGGCGCAGGCCCCTCTGGCCCGTTATTGTCTCTTGGTTTAATCTACTGAGTTGATAATATAAGGAAAGGTTAGACGCTGACCTCACGAGCGCTAGCTGAGGTCAGATTAAATCGATTCGCTCTGACGAAGAGAAAGCATTCTGAGAGTTGGCACTTTTTCTTGGAAATTGTAATTTCTTTACCCACGAATCGACGCACTTAGGAGTTCTTATGAACTCGTTTAAAAGACGAGGTGAGTACTGCTTTTATCATTTCGCTACACTATTTTTTCAGCGGGGGGAAATTAACTAGTCGCATTTCCTATTTTTCCCTTCTTTCCAGATTACATTTCCAATCTTTCCTTAAAAGATTTAGATAGCACAGTGACGGAAGAATTGGCACGGAGACTCCAAAATGACCTCACTGCTCTGCATCAATTTTGCCGGGCATTTGGACTAGACCCTGAGAAAATGAACCCCAAAAGGCTGCAAAGAATAAGTGAATTGTTTCCAGACACCCCAATAAAGCTGTTAAGAGACGTTTTTGAGGAGCTGCAGTTACATGATCTCGTAGAGTTCCTAGAGAAAGTGAAACCACGCACACTTCGTCCTTCTGTTCCCCTGAAAGAAATGACGAAGTTCCTACATGCCAGTGAACGATCCACAAAGTTTTACAGCAAAGCAGAGGTTTTAATAATCGCGTACACTGACAAGACAGATTCTGTAGACACATGTTTTGAAAGCATCGGATCTTTTTTCGAAGGGCTACATTCAAAGAGCCAGATAACGGAAGTAACAGTGAATGTTGCAGGGCAACTGGATAAAGATCTGAACAGTTTCCGGTCTAGAAAGGAAACGGAAGAAGCAAATTACCGGAACTCAAAGAACACGGAAGCGACGACAAAGGAGCTTCTGGAAAAAAAACTCCCTAGGAGTTTGTACGGCCCTTCCAGAAGAGCAAAAATACCGGACGGTATTAATACAAACAAGCAACTGTTAATGCAGTTTTTTAAAGAGGAAACGGGAATGAAGTTGAAACTACAAAGGGTGATAGAATATAGAGAGCAACTAAATCTAAACATAGAGAAAATCGAGGAGAAGATAAAACAGAAGGAACACGAACTACAAGGAGAATTAGAGGGAGAGAAAAAGAAGTTCGAAATGGCTGTTTCGAGCGTCATGGACAAATGGATTTGCCAAGCGAAAGTTGAAGGTTAGTTTATAAAGATAAGATGAAAGAACAAAAACTACATTATAATGTTGCCTTGTTCTTTGCGATACTTTGTCTTCTGGTTCAGTCTGAGTGTTATTCTTAGTAAACGCAGTTTTGTCAGATCGCAGATCGTTGTAGAAACTGCATGCAGAAGAGTTTCTTTTTCAATTGTTTGCTTCCCCTCCCACATCCCCAACACGGCCTGTGTTCATGTTTAGGCTCCGGTTGTTCAAACCTTAGATAAAGCTGTCCACCGGGTACACCTGAAAGTCTAAGGAAGACCAATTGCGTAAACCACTGGCTGGATAGAGATTTATCCAGTGGAAAGCGTTATCCACTTTTTGAAAACTGGGGATTGGTGATTAGAGTTTTGCGTGCTCTGATTGGTCGAGGATTGCGTCGTGTGTGGCTATATTTATTTAATTTTTCCCCGCGCGGGGTGATTTTAGTACCCAAACGAGGCGTTAAGCGACTTTAGCAAAGATCAGCCTTATTGGCCTGTAATCGTGCAACAAGGCAGGTTTAAATGGGTTGGAAAAACTCGAAACATTACTTTTCAACTAGTTTTGCAGCAATGTTGCAAAACAAGATGCAAGTTGCACGTTTTATTGTTTATTGTTTATTTGTTTTTTGGTCAGTGAGACACATAAAATAAAAAAGGTTAAGATTAATGACTTTGTTTTTGCTTTGCATTGCAGATAACGAGTCTACTCTTTTTGTTGTGCTTTTAACAAACTGTTTGGTTGTCTACAGCCATGAAATTAAAGAGTTTTCAAGGACGACCCGAAGGTATTTGACTGAAAAATTGGCTCTCATTCCAAGCACGAAGCTACTAATAACCGATATTGGGTACTGGCTACATTTGAACACAGAAGAACTTCCCCAGGAAACTCTTCATGTACGCATCAATGAGAGAGGAAAATTAGCTCTTGCCACAATCTTTGAGCTATTGAACAAACGTTGGCAGACTTTAGATCTTATTTCAGTGTTCCGGGAAGTTCAAAGAACCTTACCTGTCAAGAAGGCTTCCCAACAGTTTGACCAAGGGAATTTCCAAGTTTCTGCTTCTGTATGCGACTTACTTGAAAATTTGTCCTGCCTTCCAAGACTTCAGAAAACGGAACTATGAACACGACACAGGCACCCCACCATCTTCATCCCCCGTTTCTTTCCGCTCCTTGCTCAGACACCCCTTCCCTTTCATGATCAAGGGGGAGTTTCCACAATGAACCACGTCAATATTTGGCATGGGACGTGAGGGGGAGGGGGCGGGGAAGGTAAGAAAGGTGCGTTATGGTCTATGTGAACATGGTAAATTCATAACTCATAATTCATAACTCTACAGATCAGCTTCTGTATTGTTAGGTTGCCTTATTTTGTTACTTTCATTACCTTTACTTGGATCCTCTACGGCGTTTTTTGATAATTTTCAGGGGGATTGTAATGTATTGTAGCTTTTACACTGTGGCTATGTTCACACGGGATAGCTTTTCGTGGCGCTACGAAACGCGGTCCGTTATAGTGTGAACACCTATCCGATATGTGACTCTCCGCTTTAGAGATGGGGGCGGCGCAGCTTCGCTCCCTTAACAGGGACTTTAAGATCCAATTAGGCGACGGCGACAAGAACGTCGCTTAAAAAGTGAATTTGCCTTCTTTCAGTCTTTATTGCGATTATTCCTACCCAATTACTCTGTCAATTGTAGGCGAACCCTCCTGAAGCTGAATTTCAAGGGACCATATTCAAGCTCAGAAATAGAAATAAAATTTCGTCGTTGCTTGTTTACGTCCTCCATAAAACGCGAAATTAGACATTTTCACGTCGTATTCGTGCAAAAAAGAGAAAGAAATGTACAAAAAAGTGTGATGCACGTGCGAAGTTGTTGTTTTGCTTATTAAACCTATTGTTTTTTTGACCTTCTCGTTGTCGTCCGCGTCCTTGGATCTTAAAGTCCCTAATATACAGAAAAGGCGCCACCACAACAGTTATTATGTGTGAACAAAAGACCAATCCGATATGATTTTCGTGGCGGCGCAAAAGCCATCCGATATAGTGTGAACATAGCCTGTGAGTAAAGTTTGTTTGTTTGAATAAAATTATATATTAGAAGACCCATAGCCATCGGATGTACGAGTCGTAAGCAGTAAAAGTAACAGTAAATGTAGCGGCCTGGGGCCCTTTTCTCGAAAGTCCCGATAATTAACGGGCCCGGTAAGCTGTCTCCGTTTACAGTAAAGATCGAGGTTTCAATAGTTTTGCGTCTAACATGATCAAACTGTCAGTTAATGAAACTAAATGGAGTAGTTTGCTAGCCAGGACCCGCGCTCTTATTCTTTATATTTCGATTTGAATATATGATTTCGGTCCCGTAAAGTTACCGGGACTTTCGAGAAGCGGGCCCCAGAATCGTTGCCCTTACCCGAAATTTACCCGGATTTGTATTTGGGGATTGATTTTAGACCTTGCTCTAATTTTTCGCAAGTTATCGAAAACTTACAGAGGTTTCCTGTAGGTGTGACCCTAAATTTCTGAGAGGTTGATTACTCGATCCGGGAGTGATAGTGACAGTGTGAATGTTGATGAAAGTGACAGTGAACTTCCATAATGACCAGCTAAAAGAAGTTGCACAAGAAGGAGCACCAAAAGTGGACCGAGTGCCAGACAAGTTTTGCATTTCCCATTCCGTTGAGCTGGCTATTTTGAAGCCGCCTAGATTCATTGCCAATTGGAACATAAGCTACAAGCACACTGTCCTTCGCAGAGGCTCCTAGTGGTATCTCATTTTAAAAAATTTTGAATAAAACTTTAAGGGTAATTAACGCCTGTGGGACGACGGGAAGAGGGAAAGGCGCGGTTTCCCTCCTTTTTTCTCCGCGTCCCATTGTTGCCTGTACGCTTCCCTTTCCCCTCTTCTAGGCCTCCTAGAGACACAAAGAGACCACTGCGAGGAAGAAAAGAACATGAAATTACAAGTAAATGCTCTGAGAAAGCAATCTTTAGAGTGAGTTTATTTTAATTTACAGTCGCACCTCCTGAAAACGACCACCCAACGGATGCGAAGATTTAGTGGTCGCTTACGGAAGGTGATCAGTTACGAGAATATAGGACAACAGACGGTCTCTTTCGAGAATAGGCCCTTTACTTTTTGGAAGAAAATTCGTTGCATGCAAGTTACAAGTTTTGATATGTTGTGACGTTCTTCATATCTATTGAGCAGCGAGGCACATACAGTGTACTAGAGATTAGACCATATGTCAAGTGGTCGCTTACAGAAAGTTGAAACAAAGAAGAATTATAGAACTGGTCTCAAAAGTGCTCACGGTTGCTTACGAGGGGATGGTCGTTTACGAGAGATTCGAATTATAGAGTTTTGTCGGAAAAACTCTTTAGTTAGTGTTTTGGATAGATCGTCGCATATGGGAGATGGTCGCTTACATGGGGTGGTCGCACATAGAGATTCGACTGTCAGCACTGGTGTGGGCTTGTCTCGGCGTATATACACATGAATTGTTTCTCTGCAAAGTGAGATGAGCTGACAAATGTTCTTTTATTTTAAATTTCGCTCTTATTTTGAAACTTATGGTCTAACAATTCATCTCATTTCTTGATCGACATAACGGCAGCAAAAACATTGATAACTTGATGACGTCACTGCGGGCACCAATATATGTAAAGCCAACTCTTGGTGAGATCCACGCACGTTCCACGCGTGCCCAATTATAAGCCGATCTTTATCTCAAACCGTTCATGGGTTTGTTTCTCGAGTTGATATAGCCTTATATGTACACCCAAAAAATAGTCTTCGGTCACATTTAAGAGCAATAATGGCTCTTGATCACAGTAGATAAGGCGTGGAAAACAAATTCTTGGAAAACAAATCAGG
>BOPM01000460.1:24799-44799 GCA_022179025.1 Porites australiensis | reverse complement strand
AAACACAAACGTTTCTCGAATAGAATACACTCCTTAGGATAGTGAAATTATAAGACTTATTTACAACTGAAGTCGATAAATTGTTTTTTTAATTACTTGGAAATTAAACCGGCGTAAGCAGACACTACAGTACGTACAAAACAACATGAGAAGTAACGGTTTAAAAACAGTCTACGAATAATTTGAATAGATGACAAACATGGAATGATATATAATTAATGGCTCAAAATCACAAACATTACGCATGTGCTACCCGTTCCAGTCTACTGGCAGACCGATTTCACACCGAGTGGTCGTTTCGCGTTTATATGTTACCGTTGCGAGATTTCGTACCGAAGTGAAATTCTGGCCCGGTACAACTGGGGTGAACTTACGTCGGGGTGACTCGCGCCGGCATGACATTTTGTGATGGTATAATGTAAACAAATATAGAGCCACCCCATGCGAGCTAACCGGAGTAAACTCGCGCCGGAGCGAAAGTCGCCCCGGTGTCATGTAAACACCCCCTTAACCCTGAGCGAGTAATTGGCAGTGTTCACACTCCAGCTCGGCCTCGATGCCATAGTACGTTGGTCGCTGGGCATGATAGACGACAGTCTGATTCGAGCACGGTGCAGGTACCCGAGTACACAATAGTGTCAGAGCCTTGACTCCATGTTACGCTCACGTTTCAAAATGGCTTCTGACCGGACAAAACGGGGCAGATATGTACATCGGGAACCCAAAATGAGAACGCAGCGGCATTTTGTGCTGGTGCGCGGATACTAATGTTAATGCTTAGGCACCAAGTGAAATTACACTGCCAGTCCTACAATGTAAGTGTTTAGGCAGGGTCACGCTTTTACAAAACGTTAGACATTTAAAAATTGCATAACTCATAATTCTGTATTATTATTTCAGCAAAAGCATTTGCCATTGCTTCATCAGTTAGCGACAAGTTGGTAGGAGGTGAGTCATATACGTCATCGCGTGGTGTTATTGCAGTGGACCCTCGATATAACAAAGGGTCAAGAGACTGGCAAAATTTGTTTGCTATAACGAGGCTTTAATTCGTTATATCGAGATGGTTTTTTATATATTTTACTTTTTTTAGGGTTAAGAAAACAGTTTGTTATGCCGAGCACTTCGTTATATAGAGGTTCGTTATATCGAGTATCACCGTAGCTATATTTGTGCGGGCTAGCGCGGTGGAGGTTAAATTGTCGCAGGTAAAGTTGAATAACACGGACAAATTGGTCTAGAAAGAATTGAGAAAGTAAAATTGTAATTAAGAACTATGCTAAAGTTTCTTAATGACACTTAAAAACACCATCCAACAGAGTACATAAAGTTTCAAAAATAATCTTTAAGTAATGGTCTATAATTTCACTCCTCGGAATTGTCTTTGGCCAAGGTGGTCGTCATTACCGCAGCTAACGACGTTTCACCAACAAGAATTGTTTCTGTCCCTGCTGAGGTTACCCTTTTACCTGTTGTATAGCTCTAAAATAAAAGAGCTAGACTTTGGGCTGGTGCACCATATACCAAACGAAAAGCAGGCCTCGAGTTGCGTCACAAAGAACGCAACAATGATCCCTAGCCCTTACACAATAACACAATAAACTACACACAATAGAAGATAAGTGAAAAGTGTTAAAAGAAAAAATGAAATAAAAAAGGAAAAAAATCAGATAGGAATTAATTAGGCTCACTGATAATGACGACACATGCATGTTTAGAGGCCATAGGAAAAAATCTCATATCTCTCAAACTCTGAGAGTTTTAGGCCATAGACAGAAGTAGAATGCATTGAATGTGATGAAACTTCGCAGGGAAGTAGTTTGACAGATTACCTGTTTATCGTTTTTTCTTTCATCGCATGTGACTTCTGTTGTGACGTCATAGATGATGTCCAAATTTGGCATCAGAACAAAAATTCAGGAAAGAAATGGTAAAGAGTTTACATTAGTTTTGTGTTTAGAATTCTGTGATTTCTAGTAAAAACCCCATCTCAATCGCATAAAAAGGGGTTAAGCTACAGCTAATTAAAGAAATTCAAATTTACCCCCAAATGACCATATATGGCCAAAATTAGGGGTATTTTAAACGCGAGAACAATGAGTGTATTGGAACAGGAGCAAGGACAAAGTTACATAAAATCAAAATGGTAGTTTTTTGTACTTAGGGTATGTGGTGCTATGACACGTTTTTCGTCACGAAATACGTCATTTTGACGTCACAATGTCGTATTTCGTGACGAAAACGCTCCATAGCAGCACATAAGTAAAAAAAAAGTAAGTAGAAAAGAATACAATTTTCATTTTATGCAACTTTGTCCTTGCTCCTGTGACAATACATTCATTGTTCTCGCTTTTAAAATCCCCCTAATTTTGACCATATATGGTCATTTGAGGGGAAATTTGATTTCTTTTATTAGCTGTAACTTTACGCCATTTTATCCGATTGACATGGGGTTTTCACTATACATATTCTTTTTGTGTAACAAAAATGTCTGTAACGTTTTGAACACTGCTTTGCAAGTTTTTGATGTTGTTACTAAAAATAGGCGTCACTTATGACGTCACACTTTCACAATACAGAGACTGCATTGCTGAGAGTCACCAACGACATTCTTCTTAATATGAACAATCAACGTGTTACTTTGCTAATTCAGCTATTAGACTTAAGCGCCGCTTTTGATATCATTGAATATGATACTCTCTTGCATCGGTTCCGGTCTTCATTTGATATCCACGAAAAAGTCCTCTCTTGGTGTAAGTCATATTTTTCGAGGCGATCGCAGCAAGTGTTGATCAATGACATACTCTCCGACGAGTTCAGCTTGAAATGTGGCGTGCCTCAGCGTTCCTGTCTGGGTCCCATTCTGTTTAAGCTGTATACAAGTAAGCTTTCTGAAATTGTCAAACTCATCTGCCTTATGTTCATTGTTATGTCGATGATAAATAGGTTTACATTTCGTTTAGTGCTAATCTTAAGTCAGACCAGCTTTTAGCCTTAAAAAGCATAGAAAATTCCCTGTCATTTGTGGATGTTGAAGGACAATCTTAAATTGGATGACGACAAAACTGAATTTCTCATTAGACTGGCACACCAAAAGAGCTGGAAAAGGTCGACAGCATGAGTATCCGCGTGGGTAATTCTGACATTCATTCCGTTCCCACTGTAAGGAATCTCGGTTCATGGTTTGACTCTAGGCTGTCCAAGTCGAAGCATATTACAAAGATCTGCGGGTTCTTCATTTTTCTATTTGTACAACATACGACGCATCAGGAATTATCTTTCAAAAGCGTATACCGAGCCACTCATCCATGCATTCGTATCCAGTCATATTGACTACTGCAACAGCCTATTATATGGTCTGCCTGTCCCCACTAAATAAGCTACAACGCACAGAATGCTTGTGCAAGACTGATTTTTAATGAACACAAGTTTTGTCACACAATGCCCCTTATTGTGGAGTTACACTGGTTACCAATAGACCTTTTTACCGATACGGCGGCCATATTGAATTAATTCGATTTAGGGAGTATTATAGGATGCTCGGGGGGCATGAGCACGTTTCGTTTGCATTTTCGAGCGCTTTTCGGGACATTTTTTCTTAAAGTTTTCTTAGAATAAGATTGTAATGGGAAAAAAGATACTTGTGCCGTGTTTGGATGTAATAATGATCGCCTTTTTCTAGTTTAGTATTAGAAATATGGTCTTTCACAGTACATTTCTCGGGAATAAAGGCGATCATTATTACATCCAAACACGGAAAAAGGAAAACTTTGAGAAAAATTGTCCCGAAAAGCGCTCGAAAATACAAACGAAATGCGCTCATGCCCCCTGGGCATCCTGTAATACTCCTTAAATCGAATTAATTCAATATGGCCGCCGTATCGGTAAAAAGGTCTATTAGATTTAGAACTGATTGTCTAGTTTAAAATTCTTTTGATTACTTTTAAGATTCTTCATGGTTTAGCTCCTTCTTATTTATCATCTCTTATTTCTTTTAGGCGTCCATCGAGATAATATATAGATTTAGCAAGGGGTAAATGCGAAGGTCTCGATAATATTTATAGTTTGCTCAAACAAAATATAAAATCGTGTAATGCAAAGCGGCGAAGGCAACGCCGGAGAACGGTGAAAAACAACAATAGGTCTAATTACGAAAAAAGCAACTTTGCACGTGCAGCACACTTTGGGTTGCCATACCTGTTAATTGAACTATTTTACATTGGTATGCGTGTGGTGCGGACGGACGGTCGGTGTGCGGTCACGTGATTACCAAATTTTCTCGGATGGGTTGTTTACCACATTTTCTTACCCCTGGTGCTCCGCTGCGCGCACTTCGCGCTATAATCTTAGGAACTGAAATGATAATCTTTAACTTAGTTATCCTAGCTTCATATCCAAATTAGCAACACTTGGTGATAGGTCCTTTACTTACGCTGCTCCAAGGCTCTGTAATGCTTTGCCATTCGATGTCAGATGTGCCAAGTCTGTTAATATTTTTAAAGTAAAGCTTTAAACACACTTATTTAGTTCAGCATTATTGTCCCCGCAGGGATTTCGCCCAGAAGGCGAAATCCCAAGGAGGCACTCTAGTAACTCGCGCGTATATTAAGGAACGAACGTACAGTTGAAATATACAGTCAGTATACCAGAAAAAAATCACGATTTGCTTGAACAGGGGCCGCGAGGAATCGATAGGTAATGATGACGTTTCTATTGTTTGCGCCTGCAAGTACGAAATGGTTAGGATGACGTAAAGACAGAAAATCCCGAAGGGACAGCTTAGCTTGATTTTGTGGCATTTATTGTGCAGTCATACTTCGATAGTCTTTTGCGTTACGTGTTATCAGTGACATTCTGTGGAGCAGCTGTTTTGAAAGTTATGGACCAAAAGACACTCGTTTAGCGCAGATGAAGTTATAAGGTGTGTATAACTGTGTATATGTAAACACTTGGAGAGTTTGCCAGACACGAGTTCACAAATCTTTGATTGGAAACCTTGCCAGACACTCTTTCTCTCTCTTTGACCGGAATAAGACTCAGTCCCAAACAAGCAAGACGAGTGAACAACGGCTAGCTTATCACTAGCAGAATGATGGACGATTACAGAAATTCGCCGACAATCAAATTCGGTGCTGACTTATTCCCTGCTCACAGATGTCCTTCCGCTATTAAGTTTAAAATAATGCTAGAATGCGCGAGCGTGAATTGATCAAACGTCCTTTTAATTTCTAAAGCTTACTTTCCGGCAAATAAAATGAACTGTATGTAAAACGTGAAAGAGAAATAGCGAAAAATTCAACTTCTAATTAAATCTTTCCTATGGTTTGGAATAAACTATTCTCGAAACTGAGAATGTTTTGATCAAAGCCGTATAAATCGAACTGAAACTGTGCATGGAACCTTGTGTTTTCTGTATTTATCTCACCTATTGTATGGAATAAGTGTGAAAATCTTCATTATGAATCGGTATATTTCAAAGAGCTACACAACGAGCAAGAATACTCCGACAATATACAGAGAGGGGGCAGCTGTAGTGTCAACTATTACTAGTTATTATCACAACTTGGTATCTATGTTTTGTATTTAAGTATGAAACATTTTACTTTCGTAATAATTTCTTCGGCTTATTTTTAAATTTAAGCTAATATTTTTATCTATTTATATTTAAGATCTTACTTTCTCACTGATTGTACATGTCATGCGCATTTGAACATTTTTATGGAAAATTGCGCACTATAAATTTATTATTGTTTTTACTTTGTTTATTATATATTTCGCCTGACCTCGTATAGGTAGACTTTTTGTAAATTAATACTTTGTTTTTTTGTGTGTTTTAGTTCTAAACATGAAGACTGTGTTTAAAGTATTAGCAGGAGGCTTTACCATTGCTTCTAGCTTAGACCTGTTGATTCGTAACTCCACCTATGATGAGCTTATCAGAACGTTTAACACCTGTGTACTTCCTGCTGGGGCTAACCTAATTCATATTACAGAAGGTTGTCTATGCCTCAAGGTTCAACTAATGGACCTTTCAGCTCTTGAGACTTTGTGGCGTTTATACAAGGATGGGACACTAAAAGCAAGCTTGCAAGCTTTGTTTGTCACAGACGAAATACGAGAATTTGCTGGGGGAGAGCACGTGGAAGTGATTGTGACTATTGACGAAAGAGAATACGATAAAGCAAGGAGTGAGCTAGGTAATGAAGCACAAGGTTACCTATAAATCACTCAAAATAGTTATTTAATTATTTGTTTGTTACAGGAGTCCATACCCACGAGCCAGCAACTCCCATACCTATTTCACGGTTTATCATCATATCGTTTTATAGTGCGACTATTCTAACCCGGGACACCTAGACGAAGTTGACCAACCGGATTTTACAGACGAGATCTCTTAACAACTTTTTCCTTGTTGCCTGACCTACTGCCTAAAACCCAATTTTTTTTTCAACAAGTTTCGACATAATAAAAGATGATGAAATCCGATTCTGATTTCGGGCTTAAGTTCTAATTTTAGAATGAGTAGAATAAAGTTGTAATTGCATTTCTATTTTTAAGGAATTGAGATTGGTAACCAGGTATATTTACCATTGGATTTCAGAACTTCCGCAAGGAAAGGATGGAAAGCAGCAAAGGCAATACCTGGATGAGGAGAAATTCTCGAACATTCTGAAGTATTTAGAAGAATCTGAGACAAACAGCGCAACGACAGAAACAAGCGACAGTGGAATACGGGAATCATGTAGTATTTCATCTGAGCTGCAAACGGACGAATCCATCGGTAAACTTAAACTGGTGGAATAATTATATACGTCTAGTTATGGGCTCTTCGAACAGCAGCTGGTAATCGAGCGTACCCGCGGTTATGGTGACAAATCTATCCGAGTACGTAACCCTCGGACGTACAAGTGGTGGCGTGGGGGTGGGTCTCGGTATTTTGAGACAAGTTTAGTGATGGCCAGTTACTATGGTTACGAGATATGGCGTCATAAGTAGCAGGTGGTCAAGCCATTTTTGAGGGAAGAAGCTTGTTTTTTCCACTTCTATCAACAATGAAAGTAAAGCTGTGGATTAAATGATGCAAAGTGCTTATTTATATGTAATTTTACATGTCAGGTACAAAAAATTACCATTTATCGCGGTTTTCACCTTATTTCTAATTCTTGGTAAAATCCAAGATGGCGACCATTGTTCGTGACGTCACAGGCTTCCAGCAGCGTCACCACCGAGCAAAATATACCTCATTTTCTTGCAAAGATCAAAGGCTTTCCACTGAAGGCAAAATCATTTCGAAATACTACAACGTGTCAAAAACTGTGGGGAGGGGTTCCATCCACCCCTCCCTTCCCACCCTTGTACCACTGTGGGGGTATGAATTTGCGTGTACGTCCGAGGGTTAAGTATCACTAATAAAACTAAGATTGCGAACATTCCTTTTTCTACTCCTCTTCTCATTCTCCCTATTATATCCTTTCTTTTTGTTTTTTCATCTCTTCACTTTGATTATATATATTTTTCTTTTATATGTTTATTATTATTTGTTTTACTGTCACTCGTAGTCAATTTACTTTCAACTGTGGTAAGACTTATATAGTCAGTCGCGTGCAATGCAAAGTAGTGACATTTGATTAAAAAAATAGTTAATTTTTGGATTTTAGTTCTCAAGCGATACACACCGAGCCCGGAAAGTGAACTGGTCGTTTAACCCAGCTTTTATTTCGCGCTTTAATTACAGATTCTCCACCCACACTCTATTTGAAAGATCTAAGTGAAGAAGTGGTCGAAGAATTGACGTCCAGACTTCAAAGTGACCCAGTTGCTCTGAACAGATTTTACCAGTCGTTTGGGCTTGATCCAGAGAAATTGTACGCCAAAGGATTTCAAACCATCGCTGAAATCTTTCCTGGTACTCCAATCAAGACTTTACAGGACGTTTTCAAGGCGTTGAGATTGCTCGACCTCGTTGACTTGTTGGAGAACGTAACGAAGATTCGTGCACTTCGTCCTGCTCTTTCCATTAAAGAAATAGAAATGTTACCGAGTTCTAATTACCGTCCTATAAAGGATTATAGTAAAGCGGAGGTCTTGATTATCGATTGCCGTAACGATGCTTCTTCAGAGAATGATGCTAAAAAAACGGGATCTTTTTTCCAGGCTTTTAATTCAAAGAGTCAAGTAACTACGTTGACTGCAGCAAAGGTCTTAGTGGATTTGCTTGAAAATCTGGCAAAGTTGAAGGCGAGAAAGACGATGAACGAGACCGACGCTCTGATGGCTGAGACGAGAGAAACAATGTTAAAAGTGTTTCTGGAGGAGAAAATACCCGATAAGGGGTCTGGAGGGCTAAACAGGAAGTGGAACGAAACAGTAGCCGAACAAAATGAGCGACTGTTGAGCTTGTTCCAAGAAGAGGAGTCGGCAATGAGAACGGAGCTGAGAGAGTTGGTAGAAAAAAGAGAGCAGTGGGCGAATGAAAGAATGCTGATGATCGAAGAGATAGAAAGAGAGGAGGAAAAACTTGAGAGAGAGAATGAGAAGTTCGCAGCGACTGTCCTATCCTTCATTGACAAATGGATAACCCTTCCACATGATGAAGGTTGGTAACTTAGAGAAACTTAGAATTACGTTTAAAGCAAAAAGACCGCTGGCGAATGTATCAGTTGTAACACATATGAGCAAACGGCAAACGGCAAAGCCACGTTTCTTGCGTCGAATAGGCCTGCCGCTCGCCGCCAGAGTGGTGCGTGATACCTCCATGACTATCCATTTTATAATATAAAATTCGCTCGTAGCTTAACCCTATTCAAACTGGTCTTTTTCTGTGCTTCCTGTGACCGAGGGGACCTCGGAGGCTCCCCTCTGTAAGGGTTGATTTCAAGTGTGGCGTAATTTTTACGTGCGCACGTGCGTAAAATTTACGTTCGCAAATAAAATAGAGACAATTGATGAGAGTTGCTCGACTCGTAAGCGTAAAAGTTGAACCTCACTCAACTTCTCGTTGAAGCTCAGTACTTTTTATTTTGCTTCTTTTTTATTTACGTCCGTTAAAGTGCGAGACAGTGGAAATCAACCTTAACATCAAAACCACTCATCCTACGGCCACCAAAATTGCATATAACAACGTACTCATCATTTCCAATTTCTGGGCGAAACTTGATTGACACGATGACGTTATCTTACGTGACTTTGACGTCATATTGTTGAATTAATTGGCAGAATCCAACTTTCCCTCAATGGAAGGCATCAAGCGAAAAGTACATACTAATAATAAAATAGTAAGTTCTCTGAATAAATCAAGACGTTGGCTAACACATAAATGATCTTTAACAATAGGAGTGATGTCATCATGACGTCACTTGTTACTAAAAAAGGAACTGAATCTGAAAAAAAGGGAAAAGAAAGAGAAAAACGTCCTTTGTTTTATGCATGAGCAAAACATTATTTGCAGCCAAACATGAAAGCCAAGCGCAGTTGGACGACATTGAGCATGAGCGGACCATTATTTGTAGCCAGTTATTTACAAGTTACTTGGCGACCTTTCGGCGGATGAAAGGGAGAAAAAATTGCACCGAATGACAATAACTGAAATTTTCACACCAACTGTGATCTTTACTTGAAATCTGTTTGCTAAATGATGAAGGGAATGTCATTCCCATTATCTGGTTTTTAGGCTTGTTGATAACAATAAGGTGAGATTTCACGTTTCGTTTGTTTTTTTCTTACAGGTGAGGAATCAACCCTTTTTGTCGTACTTGTCATAGAAAGTTTCAAGCTTAATTCGTACAGCGATGACGTTGAAAAATTCATAAAAATGATCGGAGAGTGTGTGAGAAAAACATTGTCCCTCATTCCAGGCACAAAGCTGGTGATCGCAAATACTTTGTCATGTTTTGCGGAAAAGGCAGAATTACCTTGCGAAACTTTACAAGTGTATGCGCCCAAAAGGATTGGTCTAACGACGATGCTGGATCTTCTGAAAAAGCGCTGGAAAACTTTGGACCTCATTTCAGTGATGCAGGAATTGAAAAGAACATTACGCGCAGAGGGAATATCTCGTAAACAGGAGGAAAGAATGGAATTGTGGGATCGGAATATACAGGCTGTGGAAATACAAGAAAACTTGTCTTTTCTTCCGAGGCTTCAGAAGACTGAATAGATCTCGGATAAAACTTATAAAGTGATCATGATCATGATCAAAAGCACTAATGATATTCCAGTGTGTCGAAAGTCTACTCTTAGATTAGAGTTGGAGGATTAGAATTCAGAGTTAATGTAGCATTTTTTTGTATATTTTGATGTTGGATAACTTGTGGAACACTGATTGAACTGCAGTTGGCAAGTAGTCCAAGCGGGCGCTTACCTTTTTAAGCTAATGTCAGGTATCGTAGCCAGTGTATTTCCAACACAACCACGGTGAAAAAAAACACTCTGTATGTAACATCAAGCAATTGATGAGGCCATAATACTATTTGTATCAAATACTATTTTTGAACTTTTTTGTATCTATCACTATTTTTATTTTAGTCCCGTATGTGCCAATAGTATCTTGATCGATCTTACTTTTTAATAATCTTCCATTGGCAAACAGATAAAATCGTACCTAACTCTACAAATAAGCATCTGTATTGTTAGATTGTCTCATTTTATTGCTTTTATTACCTTTACTTTTTCGCCCCTGCCTTGGAATGGGTTTTTTTGGGCAATTGTAATGTAACTTATTAAAAGTATACTGTGAGTAAAGTTAGTTTGTTTGTTTAAATATCATCTATAAATGTAGCGGTCAGAATCGTTAGGTTGCGCTTGCATCTAAACATGAACGTATATAACTACAACCCTGGTCAAAAAGTCTTAGGCACAAAGACGCACTTTGCTAAATTAAGTCATATTCTACCTCTTAAAAAAGCTTGGGGATGTTGCTATAAGGGGCTATTTCTGCTGTCCCTCTCTCCCCCAAGCAGTGTTGATCGTGTTGAATTAAAACTTGAATACATAACGTCAACACCGCACCGATTGGGAAGGGGGGAGGGAAGATGCCTCGATTTGACGAGCTATTGTGTTAGTGTCCCTATAGTTTTGACCAGGGTTGTAGTATCATATCAGCTGCATTGCCTTCTGATAAAACAGCGTGTAATTTTTAAGATATTGTGGACCCAGCCTTCTCCCCAGGCAAGTTCGTGCAAGTCGAGTGAGCCGAGGAGTACCAATTGTCATCCTCGGCGAATTCTCTCGATAATTTGATAAGTGATGTCACATCCGAAATCACCGTGGACTACTGGGAATGAGGCTCACTCAGCCCCATAATACTTTTCCCCACCTAGTGAAGAGGCTCATCATTAGGTGCAAGCTGAGGGCTGTTAATGCTCATCGTCTGCTTGAATATATGTGTGTACAACTGCGGCCTACGGTGTTTTTTAAGCGGCCATTTTTTTACTTAGATGTGAAAAAATAATTTCACCAGAAATTAGATCTTGTGAAAATTTCAATACCTTCGCTATATATGTCTTCAAAATTCTGGGGATTTGACCCCGTGTGACCGAAAACGTTCGTAGATTCACTGACGTGCACGGAGTTTCACAAGTTTTGCATTTCATTGAGTCTTGTGCAAGTTTGCACTTGTTGAGGCAGTCTAGCTTCTTGCCTGCGTGCAGACGTCTCCTATTTCCTTTGTTGCACGCGGAAAAGGGACGTCTGCGTAACGCCGTCGCTAATCGTGTTCCAGCGTCCCGCTGGCAGGTTATTCTATTTGGCATAAATTGTGAAATAATATCCGGTTAGAAATAAGAGTTGACAGGCCAAACAAAACATCATAAGCTCGTGATACGGGCGAAACGTGACCTTGAGAGTCTGCTTGAACAGAGGTTTTTCTTCTTTTCTCTCTCGCGCGAAGATTATTAGCACTACACAGTGCATGTAGCATTCTAACCTTTGACTGAGTAAATCTCATTCAAGTCTTCCATTTAGAGGTCATGAAGCAGGTTTGTTACATGCATACTGAGTAATCATTTCCTGTGGTTTATGCTTCTGTGGGTGTTCCCGATAGGATTTGATTTCAGATGCAGTTGTAAAGTGTTTAAATTTTCTTGACCTCTGTTTGTTACGGCTAAATAAAGATTTTAGTTTCTTTGGCTGGCTTTCTCCGAAATGCCTGCCTGGTGCGAAGTCCACGCCGCTTTTGTAGTTTTCTCAGACACTGTTTACAAATATGATGTGATGTGTCATGCACAGTAAATTGTAAAGAAATAATTTCCTCGTACACGTTAAATTTTCCGCGTCCCCGCACAAGATTTCGATCGCTCTGCTTTTCGATCGACGAAAAACACAGCACACAATCGCACATGTTTTGATTTGTTTTGGTTAGAAAACCCCGCTTACATAAATCATTTAAATCACCGCATACATTATCAGACCACATTCGATAACAACCAATCAGCGTTAAGTCAAACAATGCGCACTGTGTGTCAGCCTATCACAGCGTGTTCCCAAGATCTTGGGAACCCAGCAGGACGCTGGAACACGATTAGCGACGGCGTTACGCAGACGTTCCTTTTCCGCGTGCAACAAAGGAAATAGGAGACGTCTGCACGCAGGCAATCTAGCTTCATGATAAGCAACTGGAACATAAACTACATCGAACTCTCTCCTCTACAGAGGCTTTTACTGGTGCAGTATCCCATTCAGCATCAAAATGTTAAACAAAACGTTAGAAATAATTTGCGCTTAGGGGGAGATAAGAGGAGAGAAATACACGGTCTCTCTCCTTCTCTCTTCGTTCCCCAACTTCCCCTATGTCCTTTCTTTTCCCGTCTCCACAGCCTTCTAGCGAAACAAAGGGCACTTACCATTTCCTGATGGGGAAACCACAAATTCCATTCCGTTTGGAAAGCTATAGAAATTATGAACTGTTACTTGAAACGATACAATTGTTCTGCTCCGTTCAGTCTATTCAGCTGATTTGACTACAATTTGTAGAAAGTCTTTCTTCCCCAAGGTCAAGTTAAATCGTTTGATGTTTATCAACAGAGAATCTCTCTTGGTGTTTATGCATGCCATTTCCAAGCGGGTGGTTTGTATAAATGTTAAGCATCCAAAGGGATCTCTTAGAAGGAGAGAGGAACACAAAGTTACAATTAATGCTCTAAGAAGATGTTACTAATTAAAATTAGTAACATTTCTTTGCTGATTGAAAGGAGGACTCTTAACAAAATCGATACAAAAAGACGTCGCACAAGTTTCTCCACATTTCAAAAAGCTGCTAAGAACAACACAGGTAATACTTTGTGTGGGCTTACCTTGGTGTAAGAACCTCTGAAATTTTTCTTTGTCTCGCACCTTTTGTTTCCCTAGGTTCTTATGTGTTGACTTCTTTGTTTCCTTTTCTACGTCACTTGTGAGTTTACGGGTTCTTAAACCGAGGATGAGCCCCTATTGTCACTTCCATGAGGATGTCTGCACTCTCTTTATATTTGTTAAGTCATTTGTCAGGGTAGTACAACCTTGACCAACGTAAGTTTAAACTTTTGAGGTCTGTGGATGAAATCCTGAAAAGTTTAAAAGGTTCATAAAAGTTGGTGTGACTTGTAAATGACATCACAACAAGCTTTACTGATTTAGTGATATGACGTCTCTCGCCTTCAGCTTTTCTGATTCGGTAGTTTCGTTTCCTTAGACAACGCCTATTTTTACGTAGAAAACGCATAGTCTCTTAAGTTTAGATTTAGTTGGATATCGTCGTCATCATGTGTACATCGTTGTAGTCAATTTGGATAGTTCATTTCTTGATACTTTAGAGGCAAGCGGCAACCGATATGTAAGTACCTTTTATCTTCTGTAGTTTTCTCTATCTGGCGACTCATAAAGTATATTCCTGCAAGAAGTTGTTGTAATACTCAGTATCTCGTACCATTACGTGACTATCCGTTTTTTCAGTTTCAGGTAGGTTTTTACTTTTTAGTTCGGCGTGGGAATCTCATTTCTTTTAGTTTATTTAGTTTTCGTGATGCTTCGTCAAAGTGGGCACCTATACTATCCGGTGTCCCCCAGGGGCACTGTTCTGGGGCCAATTTTGTTCCTTCTCTTTATAAACGATCTGCCCTCGTCTGTATCATCAAGAGTCAAGTCATTCGCGGATTACAGTGTACTCTATCGCCATATTGAGTCTTCAGCTGACCACGATACGTTCCAGCAGGACCTACTCCAGCTTGAGGAATGGGCGGCTAAGTGGCAAATGAACTTCGTCCCTAGTAAATGTTATATCATGTCCATCACCCTTAAGCGTCAGCCATCGTCATTCTCGTACACGCTGTGTAACACTCCCCTAGAAGGAGTTACGTTCTAGAAATACTTAGGGGTCTACATCACCAACTCCCTCAGCTGGACAAAATAATAATAAGTCTGGGTTATTAATAAAATTGTCGCGCTTAGAAATAAGCGAATTACGAAATTATTTTACAATGATATAGATATTAATCAAAAAAAGGAATTAATTTAAACTAACTACATCGTGTTCAAAATGGACTGGGCCTTACAATTATGGGAAGATATAACACAATAAATTAGATTAAAAAAAATAGAAACTAGAAATATATATCAAGTTATACATTAAATTCCCATAAGTTCCTAAATTCCATGCCATGAGCATGAAGGCACATCGCCGGAAAAAACCAAAGCAGGCTGTGGAGGTGAAAAATCAAGCCAATAAGATCCTAGGCATACTCCAAAGGATCTTAACGCCTTGTAGCGCTGTTGTCCAGGAACGGGCCTATTTGTCTCTGGTCCGCCCTCTATGCGAGTACAGCTCCGTCGCCTGGAGTCCATATACACAAAAAGACATTATCTGTGTTGAATCTGTTTAGCGTGGTACTGCCGCTCCAGTACGGTGAGGGTAAAAGGCATGATGAGTTTGCGGAATGGCAGGTGGTATGGCTTGTGGAATGAAATAATTATGCGGAATGTAATTTATGGAAAATGGCTCAAAGAAATAAATTAAATGGGAAAGCATGCGCTCGTCTCTGCCGCACCCTTTTTGGCGCCAATTTGAAGGAGCACTCGCTTTGCCGGTCCATTTATTACTGTTATTAAAGCAAGGCTAAAATTGAAACCCAGCTGATACACCAATACTTGATAAGTCATCGATAACTCGTTTCCAAAATAAACTGAAACGGTTCTTTACTCACATCTCTTTTCCAGTGAAGCGCAGTGAAAGTTTACGCCTATTTCCGTATGTGCTGATTCTGTTACTGTGTTCCGATCCATTCAAGTTTTTGTAATAATTTTATGTGTTGACAATTTTTATTTTATTTCATTTATTTATTTATTTTCATATGACTTAATTTCATTTGTATTTATTTAGTTATTATTTGACTTCATTTTATTGTTTATTTATTTCGCTGTCAATGTTATGAGCTTCCGGGTACTCAACGTCCATTGCCAGATTAGTTTGCTAGAGGCAATTATATCAATTAAAGATTAAAGATCAATACAAATAAGTATTTTAAATAAACAGGAAAACCTTAATTCAGTATGCCCACCTCGGTAAGCAAATCGCTTGTTTTATTTGCCTCTTTACCGGGGCAAATTATGATCTCAATAGTAATTCAGTTTGTTCACCTCGTTGCTCCATTCACCGATTTTCACCTCGTTAGAAAAAAGAGTAAACTACAACAGGAAGGTTATCTGCTAAAAACGATTCTGCTGAGTTCATTGTTTAGGGCGCTTTGAAGCTAATTGTCTCCTCGTGGCAATAGCTGATAACTGGTTGGGCTAATGGAAAGAAAGTGCTGCGAAACACCTGAAAGAACATTGTCTTCCCCTCGAATCCTAACTTAAACGTTCGCCAACTTTCCAAAATACTGAACTTTACAACTGACATAACAAGCAAATGAGTAACTTACCGGCTGCGTTACAGAAAAAGAGTGAACTGTAACTTGCTCTCGCGTCCGATTCTCGAATTCAACCTCATACAGAATAGTCTCGAATGTCTATACCAAGAGGTCGCAGATTCAATTAAAGAGTGCTAAGAAACTCCTTAACAAGTTTATCGCCATTTCCTTTTAAAGTCTGTTCAGAAAAAATCATAGATTTTCACTTTCTTTTGGCCGCCATTTTACTTTGCTGGATTGAGTGCTGCGCGGCGTAGACTGAGGACTGGTAAAACAGCGAAACAAACTTCTCGACAAATCGGACAAGTCACTACCCTGGGTGCCAGAGACTTTTCATGCGCGGAGGCCGAAGACGTGTCGGCCTGCGGCCGACGAAGCTCCTCGTCACACGAGAGGAAAAAATCTCTGGTACCCAGGGTAACAAATCACGCGCTTTCAAGACAAAAACAGGTAGCTGCCCTGTGCGGGCCGCAATAAATGTGCGACTTGGAACTGAACTAAACTCTTGTATCGTGTTTGGTGTCCGTACCTTAGGCAAAGTGGTATAATATATATAACCTTTATTTTAAGAGGGTGACACCAATTACTATGAAAAGTATTCTCCCTAGTTGCCCTCTGAAAACAAAATTGATAATAGTAAATTACAACAATCATGACAAAAAGCCTATTAATTACAAATAGTAACTATAATACGACCTTAAAAATTCCAGTATTCAATCGATATTTGGTTGGTATATATTTCCGAGCTCTTGTATTCAAATCTGTTCTTCGACTCCATTCTGCAAGTAGGATTTTACAACTGTTTTAACTCTTTGGAGATAATATGCAAAAATCAAACTTGAAATCTAAGTTCGCGTGGCCTCCAATGTTGAGTTAATGTTGCGTGACAAACGTCATCGCCTACGACAAGCAGAGAACATTAGAGACATCCAGACAGACAGCCATGTTTAATTCGAACCAAGGGAATGGACTGAAACGCTAAAATCGTCATAATTGAAATGTCTGCCATCGAATATAATAATTTGCTTTTTAAAGTAAGTCAGAGACTTAACGAGCTGAATGTAGGAAGGCAATTGCTTGTTATGTGCAGAGGGAAGGTGGCGCCTCGTAGCGAAGAGAATTTACAAGATGTCTTCTCGTTGTTTGTTGAATTGGAAGAAAAGGAATTTCTAGGACCTGATAGACTGGATGTATTGAAGGATCTACTGGAAGGTTTAGAAGAATGGTCTCTATTGGAAAATGTTGAAAAGTTTGAGACTAAAAGAAAAGAATATGATGGATTGCTTGAGCAGATTATTCAGGCGCTCGACGAGCTGAATGATGTGGAACGACTTGTCTCGATTTGTAAAGGAAAGATACCAGAAGAGATGCAAGGCAACATTCGCGACGTACGATCATTGTTTAAGGAGCTGAAGAACAACAACTGTCTAGGGATTAATCGTCTCGACATCTTGAAGGAGATTTTAATGCAAACGGATAACAAAGATCTGCTTAAGAAAGTCGAGGAGTTCAAGGAACGAAGAAGTCGGGGAAATAAGTTTGAACGGCGAAAAGGTGCTTAATTACTCGAACCTGTAAAATACATTTCAGTCGATTTCTTATTATTATCTAATCATATTCGTCCGAGTAATGTAACCGAATTTTCTGCCTGTTTACTTTCAGCACAAGCAGTTGCCATTGTTTCCTCTGCTAGCGGAAATCTAACTGGAGGTAAGATATAAAATATCAATATTGATATTAATTAAACTATGTCTTAAAAAAAGTGGAGGCAAACAGTTTAATTTGAAAGTTGAAGAGAATAGACTTTGGAACTAAATGTCTTAGATTACACTATGGTGAACATGGAGCCTTAAATTTCTGCCTGTGTCTCACTTATTTCACTCGAAATTGGGGCAGGTAAAATGTGGTTCTGGCATGAGTTTTGTTTCTTAGCCCGCTGGCAATCTCTCCGGAGAGTTTGCTCGCTGCAGGTTAAAATTTTCTTGGGCGTTGGATGGCTGCGCATGGCCGTGAATGAACCTGCTTTATGTCCTGGTTCTCTTCCGGCGAATAAACCTGGAGAAGGATTAAGATCGGAGCGACGGACAGGAAATATCGACCATCGAGTGGCAAGAGTTGAAAAATCGATTTCCTTCATTTTTTGTCCATAAATAGCTTTTAGGTAGATAAGTTATTTGATGTAAGTTGTTCTCGCAAAAAGCCTTTTATTTTCGAGGAAAGTGAGAATATCAGTTTTCGTGGACGGAGTCTCAAAATGACCGTATTTTCAACCCAAAATTTGCTAACATCAACTCTCCTCGCGTTCGCAAATAAAGCCGCAAGGAGAAATTTGAACACTTTCCGTCAATTGTTGGTTTTCACTTGACGTCACTAAAATTCAAACAAGAAAACTATCGCTCCTACTGAGATTTTACTTTCATGGTGTATAAGAGCAGCTGAAAACTAATTTTCAAACAAATTTTCGCTTCAAAAGGGTTCTTGGTTTTCTAATGTAATACGCTTGAATTTCTAAACTTTTGCGTAACGCAGCATTAACATGACGGCCGAAAGAGCTGTCATTTAGGTTAAAAAAGTGACTTTTTTCGAGGAATTTTGCTATCTAAACAGTTCAAGTATTAGAAAAAGTATTACTTTAATGTTTATGAGTTCCTCTAGGAGTAAATTCAAGCTTTTGTAGCAAAACTTGGTAACAGATTCCTTCCGCCATGTTGGAGCTCATCCGGGTGAGCTCCAGCATGGCGTCTCCATACAAAGCTCTATAAATTTGGGTAAAACATTTCCTCGGATATCTCATATACGAATTATTCCTTCGACCCAAATCTTGGCGAGGGTCTTTGTATATTTACCTCCTTTTATTTCCCAGATTCTGGACTTTATCTGTCGAATGGTTTTGATTTTTATTTTGATCTATTTTGAATGGCGTGACACTGAAGACCAACAATAGAACAACTCTTCTTCTTTCACCAGAAGATACTTTCAAAGCAATATCAAGGCTCGTTGAACTAACATAATTCAAATACGAAGAACAGGTTTTTATGGTGACAAAAACTTTAATTTAGTAGTTGTTTTCTGCGGCATTTTCCTTCATGTGGTATAGCTCCAAATTTTCCCGGTCCTCGTTTATTCACACATTTAGACATTCATCTAAAGCATACCTGAGAATTGGCTTGGGTTCCCTTAGGCAGCCTCAAACGAAAGCATCAAAGTCCGGTAAAAATGGTGAAGCGTGACCAAAATAACTTATTTAACGGCTCCAAGTTTCCTCGATCGTAAAGTAAGAAGACGAAATATCTTCCTGTTCCGTCATCCTTACCGAATTACTTTTGTTAAAGTCCATATTCTTCGATAAAAAGTGAGTACCAGAAAAAGCGCGTTTGACTTTTTCTCCTTCAAAGTACTGTCGGGATCGAAAATGTTACTCTTTCAAAAATTTCTCTGCGTTACTACCGTGTTTCCGTGACTGTCATTTTAACGGCTCCGTCTCTTCAAACGTACGTTATGTCACGTGCAGTCACGGACAGATTGTCACGCAGATTCGCCGTCTGGTAGCGTTCAGTGTTTCAAAATCGCTAAAACTGACCCAGTTTCAACTTTTTACCCCACTCTTTGATTGGAAAAAGAAATTTTGCAACGGGAAACCTACAAGAAGTACCAAAAAACGAGCCTTTAGCCTGTAAATATCTACTTTTTTTATGCGTTTCGAAATTTGAAGTGTTTACATACTTACCGCCGGCCTACCATGAAAATTCCTGGACTTCGATGGTATCTTACGGAGATTACATTCAACAAGAATCGCCGAAAGGCGATTTTTAACTAGGCTGCAAAGGGGCTATTTTTTCTGAGCGGAGGGGGCGGCTATCACTGACACTCAGGCGACCATAAAACCTTGTCGCCGACCATTGCGTGATACAGAATCTCATGTGAGACTGAAACATAAACTCATTCAGAACATTGTACCCTTTTGGAAGACTTTCGTAACAAAAAAAAGAGTACCATCTTTAAGTGGGGGTTGTATAATAACTTTTAAATTCCACCATTATGAATAAAAATTAACAAGTCATCCATTAATTCTAAGCAGGAAACGATTTGCATTATTTTCACGCACCCCTCCCCCAATCCCTC